>JAJTUB010000017.1:909953-944358 GCA_036971345.1 Dactylellina drechsleri | reverse complement strand
AATAAATCTAAAAGTTAAATTATATAATCAGTTAATACCTTAATTATTAATATTTGGTTGAGGTAATATATTTTTTTTGCCTTCTACTAGATACAGAAAATCTTTTAGAAAATAATTTCTAAATTTAATATTATTATTCTTATTAAGGTTACTTTGTATAATATTAATTATTTTTAATTTTTAAGATAACAGAAGTAGCCTTTACTTATTTTTTAATAAATTTAATGTGTCTGGAAGTGAATTTATTAAAAAATGTAAATTAAAAATAATTAACTTTTCTGATATTAAATAACTAATATATAGTAAAATAATAAATAAAATTAGTTTATAGTAGATTAATAAAAAATTATTTACTAATAGAGATCTAAGAGTATATAAAAAGTTTGGTAATAAATTTGGAATATTAATTTCTTAAATTTTATTTTTATACTGTATGTTAGGTTTAAATCTTTTAATAATATATATATTTATTTTTTTTTAATTAGATAGTAAATTATAAAGTAATTAATCTTATTTTTTAATTATAATTAAAAAACTAATACTAAATATTTATAAACTAGTAAGAAATACCAAAATAATATAATAATATATAGCTTTTTTTTTTGAAAATAATTAGTTTCTTTATTACAATTAATTTTATTATGATAATATAAGTTTTTGAATATTTGCTTTTAAATTTCTTAAAGTTGATATAAGATTCTATAAATTAATAATATTATCTTTACTGCTTTTATATTTTCTAATATATTAATTAAACAATATTATAATTCTATTATTAATTAAGAATATTAAATTAAAAAATTAATTTATAATTTAAATAGTTATATATTTATATTTATCAATATTTATATTTTTATTATTTTAAAACAATAAAAATCCAGTATTTGTAACTATAGAATTAGTAATTAGACAAATAAAATTTGTGATAAACTCCTATACATCTTCAATAATATTATAAAAAGGCATTTTATTAATATATTATAATAAAAGTATATTAATGTATAATTAATAAATTTTTTAATAATACCAAGTAATTTTCCAGTATTTAACAAAGAATCTTCATAGTCCTCTAATATCTAATATAAAAGATCCTTAATAATTTGAAATTTCTGTTTTTAGGTATACTAATTTTTTTTTTTATAAATACTAATATAAATATTGTAAGTTAAGAAAAGGATCTAAAAAGTCTTTTTAATTTTTTATAAAATATGTTATATCTGATATAAGTTATAATATTATTATATATTTGGTTTTTAATTTTTATATTTCTTTATTTTATTATAGCTAGGTAGTTAGATTGATAAATATATATATAAATTTTTTTATTAATACATTTTTTATAAAATTTTTAGTAAATGTATTATAGTTAATACCAGATTTTTAAAATTCTAAATCATTCTAGATTTTTAAATCTTTTTATCATCCCTAATATTTTAATTTTTAAATTATTATAAATAAGATATATATTTTAATATCTAAAATGATTATTATCTCTATTATCAGAAATAATATTAATTTTTTAACATCTAAGATAAAACTAACAATATTATCCTCTTAGATTATTTTCTTACTATCCCATCCCAGATGTATAGAGTCTGGTGTTGTCTAGATGCCGGCGGACATAAAATTACTGTCCCAGAAATCCCGTTGTCAGATGACCAGGACGGCAACACATTTTTTTGCTGATGAACATAAAAAAAGATTTTTAAATAATTTTTTTCAATTATTAAATATTAATTTAATTCTTTAAATATATTTTTTTAAATAATTGAATAATTTATTATAAATATACCAAACATTGCATATCCCAAACTATTTTAATTCAAAGAAAATATTTATAAATTTGTAAAAAAATTAAAAGATTTTAATTATAAATCAGATATACTTAAATTCCTTTTTAATAGGAATATAATAGCTCTAATCCTTATTTTCTAATAACTGAATTTAATTTTTAATAACAGGGGTCAGGTATATAAAACAGATTAATATTAAAAAAATAGAGTTCTAGTAAATTGGTATATCTAAAAACAATCTGATAACCGGGATTGGTTTAATTGTATCAACTTTTTTTTATAACCATTTTTAGACTTCAAACTCAAGCTAGATGGATTTAAATTGTTTAAAATAATTTAATAAAACCATAATCATTTGATAAAGTATTTAAATTTAAAATTGTAATAATTACTTTAATCGTTTTTTACTATAAAAGGTTAATATTATTTTATAAATAAAAAAATTATTATAATTGATGAAATATAAACAGTAAATCCTTTAATTTATCTAATTCTTTAATACAAAGTAGTTTTTGATTGGGATTAAAAAAAAGGTTTTTAATATTACTAATAAAAACATTTATAACTAATTAAATAATATAAGTAATATAAAGTAAATAGTTTTACTTATTATTTTAAATAGGGGAAAGTTTAATTACTATATTTACTAGATTTTTATTTAGTTGCTAGATTTTATTTTTATTAAAATTGTTATTAATATCTAATAGTTCATAGTTTTCAAAATATTAAGTAAGCTTTTTAGCTATTGTTTTATTATTATTAATAGTAATGACAGTGTATAATTTATCTATTAAATTATAAATTTTAATAATATTAATAACGACTTTGGTAATATAAGGACTAATATACTTTTTAATCAAATACTTAAACCTAATTAATACTTTTTATAAATTTTAGGTATTATTAATTTAAAAGGTTATAATAACAATAAATATTATTTTATTCAGAAAAGTTTAAGCATCCAATAAAAAAAATATTTCTCAATTTATTAGAATCCTTTTTTAAAAAGTATTTATGATATCCTCTTTTCAAATATAATTTTTAACTTTTTAATAGATAGTATTTTAATACCTAGTAATAATATATTTAGAAGGTTGTAAAATTGTAGATTATTAAAAAATTAAAACAAAATATTACTATTTATTATTAATTTGAAAAGTAGCTATCTATAGTTCTATTTTAAAAATTTTAATTATTCATCTTTCTAATAATATAAATTTTAAATAAAATTAGATTTATTCCACATGTGAAGTAATGCTAATCTATTTATAATATAATATAATTTACCATATTGAGCTTAATAAATAAGAAAATAATTAACTTTTATCTAGTTTTTTTTGATATTTGTTTGCAGCAACTAAATTTTAGATATTTTTTTATAAACAATATTTTGTTACCGCCGCTATGTACAAAAAACATATTACAGATTAAACACAGAATATGTAATTTTTTTGTATATCTACAAATAACCTCTTCAAAATCTTACCAAACAAAAAAAATTTTAAAAAATCCGAAATCTGGAATTTGATATGGTTTATTCTACCTACTAAATCTTAATCCAATTAATTAATTACCACCAATTTTTAATTTCATCTTTGTTTTTAATTCTGAAAATAATGAATTTACGGTTGGCTATCAGCTAAAAGTTGGTTAATAGGTCAAAAATCATAGATTTAATTTAGAAAAAACATTTTTATTTTTGTTAAAAAAAAAAATTAAATAAAATAAAAAAAGATTGTTATAAAAAAAAAAAAAATTTTTTTTATTATAAAATTAAGCTAATTACTATTGCTAATTTAATTTAAGATGGTTTAAATCGGTTTGGTTTGATTTACTTTTTTTTACAGTATTTATACATTATTTTACAAATAGAATAACATGTAGAATAACTTTTTTTTTTTTAATACAATTTTAAAAATTAAAAATGTGAAAAGTAAAATTTATTTATTTTAATTAAAATCTAAATTATTTTTATTAAAAATATCAAAGTACTGGTATATTATTTTTTAAATATATAAAAAAATTAAAATATCAACCTTTTAATTTTAAACCTCCTAATTTAAATATTTTATATTATTATTATCATTATTTATAGATTTTTCAGTCTTATTTATTAAATCTATATTATTTTTATTTATATTATTTTTTATATATTTTTTTTTAAAATTCTTCTACCAAGTTAAATATTAATTTATTCTTAATTATTTATTTTTTAAAAATTTTTTAGGTGTATACCCAAAAGTTAACCAAAACTAGTTTTAAAAAAATTACTTTTTTTAATTAAATCAAATTTCTTTTTTTAAATTTGTTTAATAGGTGACCAATCTTTCTGATCAGATTTTTTGGTAGAGGTAAGATAGTCTTTTTTAGAAGAAGGTGGTGAATTGTTAAGATTATTTTTCTTCTAGATAGTATAAGTTTTAATTATTTTATTTTGTAAGTTTTTGTTAAATATTTTTTAATTTATTTATTGAGATTTGTTTTTTGGTTGGTGGTGTTGGATTTTTAAAATTTTGAGCTTTTCTTTAGTTTTTATTTGGTAATAAATTTTTTTTCGTAAATTTATTTTTAATATTTAATTTCACTTTATTCCACCTATTTTTTGATTTTCTAAACTTTCTTTAATGAACAGTATTTAAAAAAGATATATTGGATTTTTTTAATAATATTTTGAGTGTATATATTTTTTATTATAATTTTACTTAATATAGTTAATTTAGGTATAAAGGGGTTTAATTTTACTTAGGAAATTAAATATATGAAAAAAATAAGTTTATAAATAAATTAAAAAAAATAAAATTTAATTCTAAATTATTTTTTTTTTATAAATTTAGGCAGGCCTCTTTTTTTCTTATTTTGATCGAAAATATTATGTATATTTATTTAAAATAATTTTTTTATTATTATAAATAAGTTAATATTATTTATTTTATATACTTATCTTTGTATTTTTTATATGAAAATGTGTTTTTAGTATTATATATCAAAGAATAATAAATTTTAAATAAAATATATATAAATTTATATTAATAAAAATTTATAATATAAAATCTTATAGTATAAAATTTTACATTTAGTAAATAACCAATACTAATTGTTTTAAATACAATATTTTATATTTTTTAAATAAAGAGATCAGCTATATTAATATATCATTTATAATATATTATATTTTTAAAATCTAAAACTGCTTGATGTTTGAATTGATTTAAATTTGTAAATTTATTATATAAGTATAGTAGAGATTTATTTTTAATGTTTTGATCTTTAATTAAATCTAGTTTTAAAAATAATTTATTTAATAATTTATATAGGATTAAAACTTGTAAATTTATTTTATAGTTATATATTTTAATATTAAAACTTTTTAAATATTAAGATGGTTTTAAAAATGAAAACTACTGCTAAGTGTAAGTTTATCAAGCCTGGAATAGTAATTTTAATAAAAAATAGAAAAGCTTCTAAAGCAGTGCTTCTCAGAAAACTATAACAAAATAAGCTAGGAAGTAAGTTTATTACTATTCTATATATGGAATAATTCCTTTTTTTAATTAAATATAGTGGTTATCCTCCGGGAAATTAGGAGAATATAAAAATCTATTAATTTTTTGATATTTAAGTCCACTTTTGTTTGCTTGTACTATAAAATCACATAAGACTACGTATATAACAATAGAAATTTAAGATGGAAGTAAAGTATTTTAAAAACTATGCAAAAAATTATGGAATATTTTATTATTAACTATTTTAAGTATGAGTATTTCTTTTTTAATGAATATATTTATAAATACTAATTCTCTAATATATAATGATAAATAAGTTTGTAATCTATATAAATAGATAAATTGTTATGTATAAAAATAGTAAATTATATTATTATATTATATATGTTTTGGTTCAGGCTAATATCATTTAATTAAATAGGTAATATTTGATTTTTTATAATAATATATTTTTTGATTTATTTTTATTTTTATATTTATGATTTATAAAGTTTAATATTTGGTGCTCTTAGAATCTGGTGTTTTTATTTTATTGCATGTTAATTTAATAATAAAATTATGTGCATAGGAAATTGTATTATTTAAATATTTAGTGGTTTATTTTTATTAAAAAAATCTGTGTGTTACTTTATATGTAGATTAGTATTAATAATTCCTGTTAAAACATGATTTTTTATTGATAAGCAAGGAATTGTTAGTTTTTGGATAATTTTTAATTTGAATGGAAACTATTTAGTGGTCTTTTATGACCTATATCAAACTATTTAGTGGTTTTTTATGACTTATATTAAACTATTTAGTGGTTTTTTATGACCTATATTAAACCATCTAGCGGTTCTTTATGACCCCTCTTAAACCGACCTAACCCGCTGGTTTCTGGGTTAAAACGAACCCATGTCGCACTCTACTAGTATACTCCCAATATTTGATAAAAAATTTTTTTAATAATTTAAAATTTTTATTTTTAAATATATTAATTCCTTTTTTTATAAATACTAATATAAATATTATAAATTAAGAAAAAAAATTTAAAAAATTTTCTTAATTTTTTATAAGATATATTATATCTAATATAAACTATAATACTATTATATATTTAATTTTTACTTTTTATATTTCTTTATTTTATTATAGCTAGATTAATAAATATAGAAATTTTTTTATTAATATATTTCCTATATGATTTTCAGTAGAAATATTGTATTAGATTTTTAGAATTTTGAATTATTTTAGATTTTTAAATCTTTTTATTATTTTTAACATTTTAATTTTCGAATTGTTGTAGATATATATTTTAATATTTAAAATGATTATTATTTTTATTATTAGAGATGATATCAGTTTTTTAATATTTAAGATAAAATTAATAGTATTATCTTCTCAGATTATTTTCTTGCTATCCTGTTCCAGATGTGTAAAGTCTGGTGTTGTCTGGATGCTGGATGTAAAGTTGCTGTTTCAGAAATCCCGTCGTCGGACGCGGCAACACATTTTTTTGCTGATGTATAATTCATATTAATATGTGCCGTAGCCTTATAATTAGTAGTATAAAATATTATATAGTTAAGATCTCCTTAATCTAGCAGGCAAGTATCTAGTAGATATAAAATCTATCAAAGTATTATAAAATATACCAAAGCTTTATGAGTTTAAATAGCTATAGAAGAACTATATATAAAAACCTTATACCAGCACTAATAGAACTAGTACTAGATAATCTAGTTATCTACCATCTATAGCAATCTAATCGTCTTCATGCTTACGAGTCACCACGAGGGGTCTCTAGAGGCAAGCTCTGACAAAATACTTTATCTTTAATTAATAAATTGAAATTTTATAAATTTAATTTAACTTAATATTAAATTATAACTTTTTAATTAAATTTAATATCTAAAATTAGTGTTCGAAAAAATAAGCAATATGCCCCGCCAAGAAGTACCTTTCACCAAAATTTGTGTTGGGGGTACTTCTTGGCGGGGCATATTGCTTATTTTTTCGAACACTAAGTCAAAGTGTATAAATATGAACCACCCCTGGTTTTGAACAACGCGTTTTCGTAAAAACTCGCCTTCACGCGATCACATGCGTGATCTTATTCTTTCTCGTACAACTACAGTATTTAGCCAAACAAACTAGTTTTTCATAGGATAAATTAAAAATGATTAACAAATATATATATAATAAAATAAATATAGTTATAGTAATAAAAACTTTTAAAAACAATTAATTATTAAAAACTATTATTATTGTTAATATATTTATATAATATTATATTTTACCTTTTAGAATTGATTAAGTGTTTAATAATTATATAATCTAGTTTATAAAGGCTAGTAATAACTTTCTAAAATATAAAAAGAAAATTTTATAAAATAGATTTTATATTAAAAAGTTTTTAAATATATTCTTATATATACCCAATTTTGGACTATCACTACTAAGATTTTTAAAATATAAAATAATAGCAATCCATTAAATAAATAATAAATTAATAATTTTTTAAATTATTATTTATAAATCAAAATTAAGCTTAATCATTATATTAATTAGTTAATTATATAAATTTAATAAATATAAATAAGTTATTTAATTTATACAAGACTGTATTTTAAATCTCTCTAGAGTAGCAATATAATATAAATAAGGGTAATATAATAATTAGAATAAGTATAAATAATTTTATTATTAAAAATTTTAATTACTAAAAGGATTAGGTTTTTATAAAAATAAATTATTTATATTTCTAAATTTTATTTATTAAATATATGTTTAGATTATACTTAATCTCCTAATAATTTTCAAAGTAAAGTTTATTCAAAATTAATAGTTTTATATAGAAATATTAAAAAACAATTTTAGATAGGTAATTTATTTAAAAAATAACTAGAAAAATAATACTATTATATTAAAGTAGTTGATGAAAGTATTTCTACTAAAAACAATTACTAACAATTCCTCAAAAACAAAATTACTAATAATTAATAATCATAATTTATAACGTACCTCACCGGGAAGCGGGACACACCTAGAAGTGGGACACTTTTTAGCAAGAACCGCACTATACCAAAAAAACCCAGCACTATACTACACTAAAAAATTTTTAATAGTACTAGACTATAGTATTAATTTATAATTATTTTAAAACTATTCTTCTCTATCTAAACTACTATCTATAGTAGTTGTTATATTACAAAACAGCAATATTATAATAGAATAATTTTTTAGTATAATACTAGGAAATTGACTTTATAAATATATTACCACTATAGCAGTAAGAAATAAAAAAATTTATTAAATAATATAATTATTATTATTATTTATATTACTACTTTTTTTATTATTTTTTATATTATTTTTTTTATTATTTTTTTTACTATCTTCTTTACTATTGCTATTGTTTACATCTATAGGATGTTGTTAATAACTATTATTATGAGGTTGGCTGTAACCATATATAACACTATTACTACAAGTATCCTGACTATTATAAATATTCTGACTATTATAAAGATAATTATAATAATAAGGGTAGATAATAATACTATTAGTAATATTAGCTTTGTTAACTATTTTTTTTATTTTTATTTATATTTTTTAATTTACTTCTATTTTTTTTTTATTTAGTTTAATTATTTTCTTTTTTTATAAGTATTTAATTTTGTTATTATTAAGTACTTATATACTAGTTATCTAAAACTTACTAACATAATTTCAGAATATTTTTTTATTTGTAATATATAATTACAATTCTATTTCTTATAATATAGAAATCTTTATTATATGCTTTTTAATAAGCTGCCTAATTTTTTTAATGCATACCTTAGTTAATAAACTAAAATTATAATTTGTACTAGTAAAGATACTATTAATAAATTAGTATATTAAATGTAATTTTTGAAGTATAAGTATGATTAATAATGGTAGTAGTAAGATGTTAAATTTTATTTGGGTAACCAGAACTATACTTAGTTTTAACTGATATTATAGTTATAATAATATTTTTTTTAAATTATATGGTATTAGTCCAATTTCTTGCTAGATAAATTTAATAAAGTTAAGATTAATGATATTTATTCATACCTCTACTAATAACTTGATAAATAATTATTTATTAATACTGATAATACCACTATGAAAAATATTATTTAATGCATTCCAATACTAGGTAACATATACTAAATTAAATCTAATATTTAATAATTATAGGTAGTAAATACTATATGGTAGTAAGCAAAGAGTAATAATATTATAATATATATAAAAATTAATGAAATTAGTAGATATATAGATTTTATATTTATCTAATAGTAATATTCTTTAATTTTCTAATCTTATACTCTTACTAGTTTATAGTTTGAATATTTTTTCTAGTTATTAAAGTGCTAATACACTATTAGTTTATTTTAATAATAAAATCACAAATTTTTAGCCATCTATTATACTATTTGTGCTTGTATACCAATTAAATTGATGATTATTATCTTTAAAGATAACAAATGGAAAAAATACAGTACTACAGGTGCTAATACATTTAATTATCATTATATTCTCGCAATTACCAGGTTGTTTGCTAAATCAAGATTTTATACCTCGCGGTGTTATTATTTGTAAGTGCTATGTTAATTTTATAATGAATTTTTTTTCATCTATATTATGCAATCTAGTCTCATTAATCTAGTACTAAATTTTAAAGTCTAAGAATAATTAGAAAAACTATTTGATAAACTCAGGGTTATTAGCTCTAATACACTTATTATTATAAGTGTGGGCATATGTAATACGTAACTTCTTATGTTTTTTAAGAGATTTATTTATTTAGTTAATATTTAGTGTTCTATTAGTTAGTTGGTTTATTATATGGCGAAGTATGTCTACTCTTGGAAAAAACCCTTATTAATATAATTGTATTGCCTATTGAATAAGTATTTTTTTAGTTGTTATTATTATTGCTATTTATTTTTGATGTGTAGTAGACTAGTTATTTACTGTATTAATTAGCTGGTATTGCAAAGTTGACTTTGAAATATCTAATATTTTTATAATTCTATAAATTGATAATTTGTTCTTTTTAATAGTATGCATGGCTATTTTAAGAGGATTGTTAATATTGTTATAATACTTATAAGTCCAGCGATCAATAATATTTATTTGCAATAGCATGATATTGAAATAGTCACAATTAATAATTCCTATTAGAAAAGTAGGCTAACAGAAGTTTTTGACTTGCAGATTAGGAAGTTGTATAATTAATTTTATAACTAGTATAGTAATTAGTATGGTAAGTAGTAAATAATATATATATATTAGTGTGGTGTTGATAAATTGACTGTTGATAGCAAGTTAGTGGTTGGTGGTTTGGTGGTTTGGTGGTTGGTAGTTTGGTAGTTTGGTGCTGGGTTTTTTGGTGTGGTGCGGTTCTTGTTAAAAAGTGTCCCACTTCTAGGTGTGTCCCGCTTCCCGGTGAGGTACGTTATTATTATATTTAATAATTTAAAAAAAAAATTAAAAAATAATAAAAATTAAAGAATGCTAAATATTTAATATAGGTTTTTTTAAATTTAAAATATCCTTTAATAATTTTAAATTAAAAAGATATTTAATAAAAAAAAAAAAATTTTTTTATTTAATAATAGATTCTTTTTTAATTTAATTTAATTTTATAATATAGTATAATAACTAGGATTTTTTAATTATATTTTTAAAAACTAGTACTTATTCTTATATATTTTAAATAATAAATAAATTTAGNTTGAGAGTGAATTTAATAATAAATTATATAATAATATATATTAATTTATAATGTTATTGATTATCTTTTTTTTTTTTTTTTTTTTATGATTTATTGTTTTTATTTTGTTTTATTTTTATTTAATATTTAGTGTTTTTATAGAAATTTTTAATTTTAAATAAACTCTGGAAATCTTATGCTTATTAATAATTTATATATTAAATAAATTATTAATTTTAAAATACTATTTTTAATATCTTTATTTTAACACCAGAATAAAATAT
Source organism: Dactylellina drechsleri (assembly GCA_036971345.1). NCBI lineage: Eukaryota > Fungi > Ascomycota > Orbiliomycetes > Orbiliales > Orbiliaceae > Dactylellina > Dactylellina drechsleri. The sequence goes on along the minus strand of JAJTUB010000017.1, from coordinate 933,050 downwards.
AATAATAAATTATTAAAAATTATTTATTTTTAAAATTAAAAATTTAAAATAAATTAAAATTTTAATAAGATAATATACCCTATTAGAAAATAGGATATACTAAGAAGTAGGACATTTATTTTAAATAAAAAAATTATATTAAAAAAAATTTAAAAATTATATTAAAAATTTATTATCAAATTATTAACTGATTATTAATTTATCATTAATTTTTATTATGTTTATAATTATAATTATGTATTATATATTATAAAAAATATTATAAATTATATTATAGTTATTATATTTAGTAATATATATAAAAAAACTAATTAATTTATTAATATAATATTAATAAATTATGTGTTATATTTAATATTATTTATATATATATTGTTTATTTTTAATAATAATTTTAAAAATAATTATAAATAATATATAATTGAAATATGTACATATGTATTATATAATAAATTTAATTTTTTGGATTGTATCTGTTAGATTTATAATTTTATAATTTTTTTTAATAATTTTATTGTTAAAGTTAGTAATTAATTGATATATTTGATAATAAATTTTTAATATAATTTTTAGATTTTTTTTAGTGTGGTTTTTTTGTTTAAAATAAGTATTCTGCTTTTTAGTATATTCTAATAAAGTATATTAATGAATTATAATTTTGATCAAATATTAGGATTTTTTTTTTTTCCAGTTTAATTTTTAATATTACTGATTTTTAATTTTAAAATGGTTTTAAGATAATAATAAGTTTCTTAATTTATAAAAATATTATTAATTTTTTAATTATTTTTTTAAATAAATTTATATATTTTAATTATTATTTAAAATTTGATTCTGATATTGAAAATTTTGATAAAATTAAAAATTTTGATTTATTTAAAAATTTTATCAATTTTAGATTAATTTTTATATTTATTAATTTTAAATATAAAAGTCTAAAATTAAAATATCTAAAAAATTTAAATAGTTTAATATAGTATTTAAAAAAATAAATAATATATTCTATTAAAAAATACTTTTTACTAAAATTTATATTAAAAGTATTTTTTGGTAAAATATATTACTTATTTTTTCAAATACTAATCTAATAATAAATATTAAAAAATTAATAATAATAATAAAATCATTTAAATTATTAAAAAAAATAATTAAAAAAATTTTAATAAAAGTATAAATAAGAAATTTACTAATAAAAAATTAAATAAATAATAAATTTTTAAAATCTTATTTCAAATTATAAAAAAATTTTGATTAATAAATATAAGATAGTATTTATTATAAAGAAAAAAAAAAAATTATAAAAAATAAAGTTAAAAATAAAACTAAAGATAGCAATAAAAATAAGAGTAAAAATAATAATAATAATAATAATAATAATAATAATAATAATAATAATAATAATAATAATAATAATAATAATAATAATAATAATAATAATAATAATAATAATAATAATAACAAAAATAAACAACTAAAAAAAAAAAAAAAAAAAAAAATAAAAAAATATTTAAAAATAATAAAATAATAATAATAATAATAATAATAATAATAATAATAGTAACAAAGTTACACCACTGGCACCAAAAAAAAAAATATAGAATTAATAAATATTTTAAAATAATAAATTATAAAATATTAAAAGTTAGTTAATAACTTTTTAATTAAAAAAATTGATATTAGTATAATAATCATAAAAAATAATAAAACCATAAAAATTTTTGAAACTAATAATATAATTAAAAATAATTTTTTTAAAAATTGGAAAATAAAAATTAGAATTTTATAAAAAACTTTTAATATCTACTAATAACTTATATTTAAAATATAATAAAATTGTTAATATAAAAATTATTATTAATTTTAATTCAAATAATTTTAATTATATCTATCTCAAATTAAAAGATAAAATAATTACTAAAATAAATTTTTATAAAATACTAAAAATCTATTATAAAATACTAACTTATATATATAAATTAAATTAAATTTAAAAATTTTATTTTAAATAATAATTAGTAAATTATTACCAACTTTTTAATAACCATTTAAATTAAAAAATTACTATATCAAATTATAAAATTAGTAGACTTTTAATATTAAATAATAATAAAAATAAAAGAAATAATAAAAATAAAAATACTAAACCCTCAAACACAAATAAGAAAAAAAAAAAATAAATATAAAATAATAAATTCTATAAATCTTTCAAACCATACTAAATAAATATAATATTTTATATTATATAATAAAAGTAGATTAGCTAAAAAATTTTAGTATTAAGTAAATAAAAAATTTTATTTTAAAATTATAAAATTAACTTATTTTAGTATTATTGAAAATATGATTCTTATAGATAATTAAGTTAATATTAAAAGTTTAAAATTAATTAATAATAATTTAATAAAATCTGTTTTTATTAGTTTAAAAAAAAATATTTAGGATATATTTAAAAAATGTAAAGAAAGTATAAGAATTATTTTAAAATATACTATTTTAAATAAACATATATATTTCAATAATAATCTTATAAGAGACTTCAGGAGTCTTCAGTTGGAAACAAAAAAAAAAAAACAAAAATTGAGAAGATTAAAAAAAAAGTAAATAAAAAGAAATTATAAAAGACTATTAACAATAATAAATATTCATCAGGAAAAAAACACAATTCCGTCTTGTTCCGTAGTACCCATCTAAACGGTCAGACAGTACGACGGGTACGACGAAAACTTGCCTCCCTGCTGGAACTTTTTTATCTGACAAGGACCCTTTTATCACAATAATAGCTCTATATCAGACCAAGTTAGTTTGATATTAATCCATCTTATAAATTTAAATTTATTCTAAAAATTACTATTCATCTGACAAACACCAGCAATTTAGTTTTGTCCAACAATAGCTCTATTTAAAACTTTATTAGTATAATACACATTCATCAGATGATATATAGAATTGATACAATATACAATGTAATAATATAATAATAATAATATATATTAAAATAGATATTTTAATATAAAAAATATAAAAATGAGGTGTATTGACAACATGTTGATATACCTTAAATACGTCCTTTCTAGAATTAGAAACACCTCCTATGGATATGTATAAAACTCTAGAATATAAATATATACAAGAATAAAATAAAAAATAAAAGAATTTATTTAGAAAATACAATATTACTAAAAATAGGATTAATATAGAACAATAAAATTTTTGAATTTACTACAAGTCAGTAAATAATAATAAATTTATATTAAAATTTAATATTAATACATTTTTGAAATCCTAGTAGTATTATTAGGAATTTGAATAAATTAAATATAATTTTAAAAATTTTGTAAAATTTTAATTTTTGTTTGATTAATTTTAATATATTATTAATTAAGTTTTATTAATATATTAGTTAATAAGTTTCCTAGTATTAAAAAAATATTTAATATTAATCTTATATTTTAATAATAATTAGTATTATTAGTTTAGATAGGTTTTTAAAAGATTTAAATAAGCCTCTAAAAAATTGGAGTAAGTTTATAATGGTTACCTAGGTATTTAGTTTTCTCAATATATAGAATTTATCAATATTTCTGGTTTCCATATATTTGAGAGTTATTTAAAGTATTATAATAATTTAGTAAATTATTATACTACTTATTTCTAAATATATTATTGGATTTTTAATCTAATATTTATATAATAATATTGTTGAATTAAAATTTATACAATGACTGGAGAATAAAAAAAAAGTAGAGTCATTTTTTGAAAAAGTTAGTTTTATTTATTTAGAATCTTGTTTAAATTATATACTTACATTATAATATTAATTAATTATTAAAAATCTATTATTTTTTAACAAATATTTGACTTGATTGTTATGGGTTTGTATAGTATACAAAATATCATATTCAAAATTAATAGTTTATCAAACAATTTTTGCTAGGTGATTTTAGAAATTACAAATAATTTGATTAAGCTATTATTATATAAATAATTAAATCTATAATATATATATAATATTAACAAATCCAAATACAAACCTGATCAGATATAGACTTAAGGAAAAAAAATATCATAAAACCATAAAAAGTATATACCTACCACCAAAAATCTTGAATAATTTAATTATCAGAATAAAGATTGGTTATAATACAATATATATTTAATAACTGAGTTATAGTATTATAAATATAAAAATAAGAAAAAAATATATTATTAACTTTAATCCAATTTTTATAAATTTAAATTGTATTGATAGGATTTTTTGCAAACCCTATTTAAGAAGTTGATTGAGAAAATAAAATTAATATAAAACTATTTACTAGTTCTAAATTAGAAAATAGTCTTATTTAAAATAATATCAATAATAAAACTATTTTCTTAAAATTAATAAAATTATGAAAGAATTATTACGTAATTTGATATTACTTATTAAATCATCAATTATTTAATATTATAAAAAATTAAATATTAGAATATTAGTAGATATTGAAAAAATTTCTAATAAATTGCTTCAAACATCTAATTCAAAATAAGATTATTAATACATTTAAAACAATTAATATTCTTAAAAATTTAAATTTAATAAAAAATAATATATATATTAATTAAAGAATTTATTATATTTTCCAAATGGATAATAGTTTTATATAGTTTTTGAAAAGTTTTATTACAAACCTTAGAAATCTTTTACGACAGTATTATTTATTAGTACTGGATTTTAAAACTTTAAAAATAATTAAATTAAGTCTTCTTAAGAAAAACTTAAAAATTTTATATTTTCTATTTATTTATTAAAAAGGTTAGTATAATTTTTTTTTATTTCTAATAATATTAATAGTATTAATTTTAAAAATATAAATATATCTTAGACTTAAGTTTAAACTTTTTTTTTTAGTTATTTTAATCAAAATTAACTTTTTTTTTGATTTTTTCTTAACATATTAAAAATATAGTTTCTAATAAAGATAAATAAATTATAATAAATTTTAAAAAAAATTCTATAAAAAAAAAACTAATTCAATTAATACTATATAATAAAATAATATTTATTAAAAAAATTACTAATTACTAAAACCATACCAAAAAAATTTTAAACAAAAATAGAAAAAATAAATATTAAAAATTTTAAAAACTAAAATAAAGAAAAATAAAATAAAAATAGATTTTTATTTAATTATAATATAAAATTATAAAAATAGAATTTTTTTAAGAGGATTGTCAATTTCTAAAAATATCTTATTCAAGAATGATAAATTTTTTTAAAAATTAAAATAAAAAAAAATAAAATAAAAATAAACTTTTATTTGCTTATAATATAGTAAAAAAAGAATATAAAATTATAAAATTTATTAATAGATCATTTATTATCTACAAATATCTTAATATAATTCTAAATAAAGATAAGATGTAATGATATTTATAGAGTTAAAAAAATAATAAAATATTTTTTATCAATAATATAAAAAAATAATATAAAAAATCAAAATCATGTGAAAAAAACTATTAATTTTAAATTTGAAGTAATAATCACAAAAAAAGGTTATAATATTAATAAAGGCAAAAATAAATTTTAATTAAGTAATAAAAATCTTAATACTATAATTATATTTATAAAACAAAATATATTATACCTGAGTTTACATATTTAGAGTAAGGTATCTAAAAAGTTTTTAAATAATATAGAGGTAGCATAAAACAAATCTTTTATAAATTAAAAACTAAATATTAAACTAACATACAAATATCATAAACACATTGAAAAAAATAACTAAAAAATAGTACTAAACTAAACCAAAAAAAATAAACTAAGTAAAACTAAAATCAATAAATTAAAGTCAATATACTAGAAGTAGGGAATTATTCCTAGCGGTTTTATATACAACTATTACAAAATACACAGCTTCTAAATCTTAATATCTAATTAACTAAATTAAAATATTTTAATTAGTTTTTATAAATATATTCTAAAATAAAGTTTTACTAGGTTTAAATTAGGTTATTATGGTAACAAATTAATCTTCCAAAAAAATATATCCTACCATTCTATCTTTAGTAAAATTATATAATTAGTGGGGGAGTTTGTTAATATTAAGTAATTTTATAAAAATTATAAATAAATTTAACATAATCAACTTTTTGATAAAACCAAATTATTTTATTATATTAACAGTATTATAATAAAAATCTTTGATATTTATAGTTGAAGTTCTAGTAACAAGAGGGCTAATATTTGTATTTAACTTAATAATCTAGTTTATAATAAGCCTGGGTGGGTTACATGTATATATGCACTTTAATATTTATTCTATATATATAAAAAATTTAATTAGTATTTATTTAATCAATTAATTTTTTTAATTTTTTTTATATATTTTTTTATCTAATAAAAATAGTAGATAGGTACTAAATAAAATTGTAAAAATATTTACTAAACTTTTTCTCCCTTAACTCTAAATTTATTTTAATCTCTAACTCTTTTTTTCTTATTTTTTTTGGTATTACTTAATTAATATAAAATTAGTTGAGAATTTTAATAGTTCCCTTTGGGTCCCCATCAGTTTTAATTTAAATAACAATTTTGATTAGGGTTTATAAATTTAAAATTTTCTTTTTTTTTTTGGATTTTAATTTTTTATTAAAAATAGTAATTATCTCGTCTACAGATTAAATTAAAATTATTTGGTTTTATACAACTATTTTATAGTTGTCATCATTATTTATATTGAAAATAGGAGGTTGTTTAATTCTAAGGTAATATGGGTAAAATGTAGAAATTTACAAACTTTTTTTAAAATTTCCAGCTAAATTTTTCCAATACCTGTTTTAGTTTTTATGTACGCAGGCAGATTGTACTCCAGGAAAATCTTTTTAATATTTTTATATAATATATGCCAGACTAGATTAAATTTATTACTATTTAATTAAAGTCAGTTGCAAATTTTACTGATTTTGAAAAGTTGAGTACTAGCTTTGAATTAAATTATATAATTACTAGGGGCAGCTATTTTAAGAATTTAGTAAAAAAAAATAAATAGTAAAGGTTTTTTTTTAAAAAAATTTAAAATATTAAATATTTATAATATTAATTCAATCAAAGATCATGCTTTAGTAAAAGGAAGTTATATAATTACAAAAGAGATTAATATTATTATAATTGGTATATATATTATTATTACCAAAAAATCAAATAAAATATATGGAAACATACATTTAAAATATATTATTTAATAATATAAGTTTGATAATCTTCTTTCTCTAATTCAAGTGAGTTCTAGAACTGAATAATATTTCATAAAATCATCTACAAATCTTTATAGCATTTAAGCTTGTATTATATATTTAAATTTATATTCAAAACTCAATTAACACTTATATTAAAATTTAGAAGTTTTTTTTTGTATTACTAGAGTATTATTTAAATAATTACAAAACAATTATCACTGTCTGAAATCCTAAATATATTATTATTTAAATATAAATATAATTTTTATATAATATATTATTTTTTTGCAATTTTTTAATTTTATATTATTTAAATTTTGTATTTATAAATTTTGGGATTTTTATAGGGTTTTTAGAAGTGCACATAATTACTAACTTGTACTATACATATAACGTACCTCACCTAGAAGCGGGACATACCTAAAAGTGGGATACTTATTTTAAGCAAGAAAACCACACCAAAGAAATTTAAAAACTACACTAAAAATCTATTATTAAATGCGTTAATCGACCATCAACTTTTATTAACAATAAAACCATCAAAAGAAATCGTAAAATTATAAATCTAATGGTATGCAATCCAAAAGATCAAGTTTGTTATATAGTATGCATTTTGGTTGTGTACTATTTATAATTATTTTTAAAATCACTACTGAAAATAGGTGGTGTATATGTGTATAGTGCTAAATGTAATATGTGATTTATTAGTGTTGTGCTGGTAAACTGATCAGTTTTTTTGTATATATTGTTAGGTATGGTGGTTGTAATATGATTTACAACATTTTTTACAGTATATGACGCATGGTTATGGTTGTGGACGTAACAGAAGTTGATGGTAGGTTGATGGTTGGTTGATGGTCTGGTGATGGATTTTTGGTGTGGTTTTTGGATTTCTTTGGTGTGGTTTTCTTGCTTAGGGTAAGTGTCCTATTCTAGGTGTGTCCCGCTTCTAGGTGAGGTACATTACATTTAATCTTAATTCTTAAAATTAAATAAATATATAAGATTATAAAATTATATAAAATTATTAAAATAACCTTGTATTATTTTTTATTAGATTTTAACTGAATTAATAAAAATATACTATACACCCTGATTAGTTAATCAAAAAATATTCTATTTTTAATTTTAAATTTTTTTAATTTTACCCTTTTTATAGATTTCTATATACTATATATATTTAAATTAATATGTTATCAAGCTTGTATAAACTTATATGAATATAGGATGATTTATATAAGTACTGTTTATGTTTTAAAAAAGCTTTTAAATTTTTAAAATAGTATAAAAGCTACTTCTGAAAAGAATATAAAGAAACAATATTATTATTATCAAAAAACAGTATATTCCAATCTAATATTATAATATAATAAGATTTATTAATTGAAATTGAAGACTTTTATAAAATTATCAAAAATTTATTTAAAAATAATCTGATTTTTAACAAGCTACTAAAAAAAAATAAGATAATCAAAGATATTAATACAAAATAATCAGATTTACCCAAACTATTTGTTTTATGTTTAAATCTTCTGTATATAAGTGCTAGGGTTTTATACAGCACTTTGTCTGTATTCTCTGATTTAGAAAAGAATCTATAGTATCCATTTATAAACCTCAAAGAATTTAAATTAGTAAAATAGTTTATTGAAAACAATATATTATAAAAGATAATCAATAATTTTTTTAAATTAAAGATTAATTTAGTTTTTTTATAGTTATATTTGGAATACTTCACATCTGTTTACAACTTATGTAATAAAATTAGAAAAATAAATAAAAATCTTAACATAAAATTTTTTAAATAAGATATTTATAATTTTAATATTAATGGATATTTGGGTTCGCCTTATTTCTGGCGTAATTTAATAAAAATAGTAGGATATTTTTTAAAGTAATATGCTTATACTTTACAGATGTATTTTATTTTTAAACAGAATTTCTCAAAAATTAGGGAAAGATAATTTATAAAATTATAGACTAGAAATTAGTAGTATTGTTAATAAAAAAGTTTACTAGTTAGAATTATACTTATATTAATTTTCTATATTTTTAATACTATTTATTTAAGTAATTTTTTAAGTAATAAAAAAACCTGGCTAATATATTTATTAATTAGGAATTTTAGTTTAAAATATTAAAATTAACTATCTAACTATGTTTATATATTTTTAACATTACTTCTAATCCTATCTAAAAAAGGCAGGTTACAACTTAAAAAAAAATGACATATAAATAATAAAATTTATATAATTATTTAAGAAATATTTTAGTTTTTAAATGAATACTTAAACAGATTACTTATGTTTTACAGAAATAGATATAAGTGTATTTGTTATTTTTGATTATATAAATAAATTATAAATTATATAAAATATATTAATTTTTTAAATATTATATTTAAATCTTGTCTGGTTTGTATAATTTTTATAGGGTTTTTATAAAACTTTAATTAATACATTACATATCTAGAGTATAATTATTTAAATTATAAAAAATAATTAGAAGATTTAGACTAAAATATTAAAATAATAAAATAGGTATTAAGATTAAAAGGTGTAATTGGTATTATAATAATATTTTTAGGTTTAAATATACTTGTATTAAATATTTATAAGCTTAATATTTTTTATTATATTTATTTTAGAATAGTTAAGTATATCTTAAATTAGATTATAAAATTTTAAAAAAATATAAAAAACTAATTTATTTTAATTAATGCTAAAACTCAATACTAGCCTATTTTGGATTTTATTTATTTAGAAGAAGTTATAACTAAATAATTTAATGGTAAGGTAAAAAATTGAGATCAGCTATTAAAATTCTTGTTATAATAATAATAATTATTTTAAAAAATCTTTTGATTTTAGAGAGATCTGTATTCACCTGTTTTATTTAATATATAAATTTATTTATTAATTTTATTTTTTATTTAATTTATATTTCTTATACAGAACAAACTTTTTAAAATATATAATTTTAATTTTAATAATTTTATAACTTGAAAGATATTTTTCAAAAATTTTAATTTAATAGATGAGTAATATGAACAGAATTTACAAAAAACAACCTAGATACCAAAAAATTTGATAAATATAAATTAATAAATTTAGAGAATATATTAAATAATAATGTCACAGACCTACGGTCTGGATAGTATAATTACCTGTACTCTGTTCTACGCTACATCATTCTCTGCTCTACTTGTTTTACTTCCTACATAATATTTGTTTTTTATGTATCTGTGCTTACTTGTTTGTTACAAACCCTTGTTATATGATCCTTATGTACCACATAACTTGCACGTATACATGCACATGTGTATAAACAATCAAGCACACATATATACATATATGTACAAACAATTAAGTATGCATATATGCACATACATACAAACAATCAAGCACGCATATATGTACATGTGTATAAGTGATTAAACACACATACATGTATATGTGTATAAACAAGCATTAATATTGTATTAAACATCATTATGTATATAAGACTATCATTAAGACTAATAAATAGTTCTTATTTTTTATTGGTTAATTTAAATATAATACAAACTTATAATTTACTATAATTTTTATTGTTGTTATACATCTCATATATTATTCTTTGATATTTTGTAGCATATATACTCCCAGATCTAAAAACCCAGGTATTTTAGAGTGAGAGATTAGTATTTGGTTAAATAAACTTAACCAAAGTGTAATATTTTAACCAATTCTACTTAGATTTGAAAAAGAAGTATATGTATGTTGATAATAGAATTTGATCCTAAAAACTTTATTGTGTTAGAATACAAAATAACAAATGATGAAGGAGACTGTGTATTTTTTTATAATGTATTTTAATATCAACATAAGTTAATTGTTTATCAAATTAACTAAACTAACGAATATTTTAAAAAATAATTAAAAGAAGTATTATTTTTATTTAAATTAAAATTAACTATAAATTTATTAAACAAGGAAAACAATATTTTTTGGAAAAACGATAAGTTATATGTTAATATTGGTATCTAAGTTAATAAAAAACTAGTTATATTAATAGAAGAATTTGAGGACGAACTTATGGATATCATATTTATAGATAATTCCAAATATTTAAAAAATTTAGAAATTATAATACAAATATTAGAATAGATTATAATGGTTATTTATATTTATACTGGAATTTATGCTGTAGCTAAAAAATATATTCTTATAAATAAAAATAAAGATTTTAGACTATTAAAACTAAACCACTTAGAATTACTATACAAAAGTAAGATACACTCTAAATTTACTTTTAAAAATAAAGGTAAAGAACGTTAACCTTTTTTAAAAAATTTTGATAAAAATTTTAGTGATAACAAATCAATTTTTAGTAGTGATAATGAATCCATTTATTATAGAAATAATTGACAAAGTATTTTTTATAGTAATATCAAACTACCAAAATTAATTAAATTTGGAGGATTTTCTGTGAAACTTGATTAATTTCTTAGATAACTCAGTGATATTTTTTATTTTTAATTTAAAGATTTTTCTAATAATGAATATAAAGTTTGTTATGTATTTTTTTTTTTTAAAGGAATTATTTTTAATACTTATAATACTTATTATGAAAAATATGATGAAAGTACTTTTTATTAATAACACTACGAAATCCTTGATATCACTTCAATCCTCACTAACTATACTGTTTTTACTAAATTTCTTAGATAGATTTGTGGATATAAGAATAAGTAAGAAGAAGCTTTTTGTAAATTTTATGAATTTTGATAAAAAAAATTAATAAAAAATTATTTTTAAGAATTTGATTAATATATCTTTTTTATAGATTATAATAATAAGCAACTACTCCACTATGTTAAAAAAGAACTTAAATCTTAATAAAAACAAAAAATCATATGATAGAAAATTATTAATAAAGGATTTATATATAAAAAAAATGTAATTTCTTATTATTAAACTTAATAATGCCCTTTACAAAAATAACAAAGTTAATATGACATGATTTAGAACATCAAAACAATTTAATCCTGGAAATTAATGGCCTTATCAGAACAACCGTCCTTATTACAAATTAAAAAACTAAAATAATTATTGATTAAATCAAAATCAGTTTTGATTTAATAGTAAATTCTAAAATTAATGGTAATGAAACAACCAAAAATAAACTTTTAAAATTATTTATGGACCAGCCCCTATGGAGTTAGGAGCTACTTAGAATCAATATAAATTATAATATAATAAAAATCTAAAATTTAATAAATTTGTATGTTTTAAATGTAATAAGGAAGGACATATAGTTAGAAATTGTAGATAGAACTAACTTTAGAAAAAATAGCAATTTAAACAAGTTCATATTACAAATTATAAAAAACTACACAAATAATATAAAAATTATAGTGAATTTGAATACAAAGATGAATATTGAGAATTTGAATTAGAGTAAGAGCCTGATAAAACTTTTAATGTCACTATTAATTAAAATATTTTTGAAAAAGATTCCTTTAAAACCACCCTTTAATGAATCTACAATACTATAAGCAATATTTGAACTAATTAATAAATTATTATTTAATTTAAAGAGTTTATTAAAAAAGATTAATAAACTAAAGTTATGTCCTTTAACCAAGATACTCCTGAAATATCAAATATGGAATAAAAATATATTATACTTTCTAGATAATTTAATTTATTTATAATTAAAGAATATTACTAAATTTGGAATAATTTTTTTTTAAGATAATACTTATGATATATTCAAGATTTAATTAATAATCTAAAATAAGAATATTAATACTAGGAAGAAATATAAAGCTGATTTATTTTTAAAAATCTTAGATTTTATTAATTTAAGGTATATTTTAAAAAACAACTTCGAGCTATTTGTAACGAAGAAAGTCAACAAAACATTTCAGATAATGAGTTATACAAAAAAATCTCTACTAAAGAGAATAAACTAATTGGATAGTGCTTAGAAGGATGATGTAATTAACACTTAGAATCCAAAAATAATGACGGATTTTATAAATACAAAGATTTGAAAATATAAATCTTTGAAATATGTTTTATGGAATGTGGAAATTGAAAATGTTATTTATGTGGAATTTATGATTTTGATAAGTTAGAAAATGTTTGTACTTTATGTATAGATAATATTTTTATGGAAGGATTTTATTTTGTGGAATGATTTAGATGAAGTTTTTATAAATTTTATTAATATGTTATTTACTTTGTTATGATTGTTAAATATGGTGTAGAACTTGTTAGAGATTTTAATGATTATTGGAATATTATCAAAAAAGAAGAAACCTTTATAGAATAACTAAAATTAATGGTTATTCAATTTAAATAATATAGTAATATTAGAAAATATATAATATATAAACAAAAATTTATATATATAGTATACACTAAATATTTTGCTATATATGAATATTATGTATAAAAATAGATAACTTATACTAAAAATTAACTATAAAACTAGATAATTGCTAAAGAATATATGAAGGAAAGATTTTATTGGATCCTGAATACTTTATTAAAAGTATATTTACTTTCTAAAGTTTTGGTAATATTTTTAGAACAATAAGAAGAATTATATTACCTTACCCTTTGATTTTTATCTAATTTATCTAAATATTAATATATTGATTATAAATCATTAATAGAGGTAGAAATTATAAGAAATGTTATAAGCTTGATTGACGAATTTTTAAATTAAGGAAGCTTTGGATTTTGATGTATTCCAAGTAGTTTAGTTTAAGTTTTGTTAAGAAAAGATTAGATAAGATATTTAATAGAATTGCTAAATAATATTTTAATATCTTTTATATAATTAATAGAAATTTTACTAAAGTTTTTGTTGATAGTGGAGTAGAAATTATTTATATATTAGAAAATTATGTTAAAAAATATATATTATCTATATTTTTTAAATTAATATATTATAATATTATAGCTTTTGGAGGAAGTTTCTTTGGAATAGTTAGATATGAAACCATTATTACCTTTATTATTAATAATTATTTTGAAAAAAGAATAGTTGATATTTTTGATTTTAAAAATGATGATTTTATCTTAGGATATAATTAGTTATAGGATTATGATTTAGAAATTAGTTTTTAATTATAAATTATTAGATTTACCAGATGTAATTGTTAGACTATTTAAAAATATTTTAAACCTAGAACCCAAGGAAAAGAAGTATATTTATGATTGATAGAATACTTTTTTGATAAAAAAAATCTATTATTGATTTTGGAAAAAGTTTAATATTTTTAAATGTATATGGATTAAAGTTAAAAATATTTATAAAATTGTTAAGAAAATTATTTAGGATATTATTGCTAAAATTTTTAAGTAAATTTCTAAGTAAATTAAGATTTTTAAGAAATTATTTGATAAAAATATTTTATTTTAATTTAATAAATTTATTTATAAGATATTATTTAAAGAAAATATTATGTTAAAATTTATACTTATTTATGTATGTACTTAAAAAAAGTTTGAAGTATTGCGAGAATACTTTAAAAAAAATTTATATAAAGGATATATTTAATTTTCTTAATTTTTAGCAGGATACTTTATTTTATTTATATTTAAAAAAAATAATAAATTATGAATATATATTGATTATCAAAATTTTAATAATATTATTATAAAAAATTGAACTAAATTACTTTTTATTTTTGAATTTTTAGATTGATTATAAGAAACTAAATGATTTATTAAACTAGATATCATAGTTAAATACTATAATTTATGAGTTGTATTAAAAGATATTTGGAAAACTGTTTTCAGATGTAGATATAAATTATTTAAATATGTAGTTATGTCTATAAAATTAATTAATACCCCAACATTTTTTCAAACTTTCATGAATTATATTCTTAAAGATTATATTGATAAGATATGTATTATTTATTTAGATGATATACTGATTTATAGTTATAACCCAAAAGAACATAGAAAATATGTTATTTTTGTTTTTAAAATCCTTGATAAATATAAGTTTAATTTAAAAAAACAAAATTTAAAATTACCGAATACAAATTTCTCGGAGCTATTGTCACAATTAATGGAATTAGAATGGATTTAAAGAAAGTTTAAGTTATCCAAAACTAGCCAACACCCAAAACAGTTAAAGATATCTAATTCTTTTTAAGATTATGTAATTATTATTGATGATTTGTTAAGCAATATAGCCATATGTTAGTAGCCCTAACAAAACTCACCAAAATAAGAATTAAATTTGATATGACTTTTAATTGAATTAATGTTTTTAATATGTTAAAACAATTATTCCTTTTAGTACTAATATTTTAATTATATAACCCAAAATTATTTATCAAAATCAAAACTGATGCTTCAGATGTTGTATTAGGTACATACTTATATCAATTATATTTTGATAATAAATAGTACCCCATTATATATTTATCTCACAAATTTAACACTATAAAACTCAAATACCTAATTTATAATAAAGAACTTATGATAATTATTTACACCTGCAAAATATAAAAAATATACTTACAAATAAAAGAATTTTTCACTATATATTTTGATCACAAAAATCTTACTTTTTTCCTTATTATTAAAGAATTTAGTAGATGATAAGTCTGCTAATAGGAATTTTTCAACAAATATAACATAAAAATTATATATTGCAAAAGTAAAAAAAATTTAAAAACAAATATTATTAATAAAAAATCTAATTTAATAACAGGAGTACAATTTAACAAAAAAGCAATTTTTAAAAAAAAATTATTTAAAAATATTATTATTAACCAAACTCTTAATATTATTTTTTATATACTTAATAATCAATTTATTTAGGAATTGAAAGAAAACTATAAATAATATTTAATAATTACTTAAATTTTATTTAATAATTTAAATATACTAAAATATTTTATTATTGAATATGGAATTATCTTTTTTAGAGATTTTTATTATATTCCTACTAAAGATTTTTAGTAGAAATTTATTAAGTAATATTATGATATACTTGCCTACAAACATTTAAAAATTGAATGAACTTAAGAACTCTTAATTAAGAATTATTTTTAACCTTAAATGCGATAATATATTAAACAATATATTAGAACTTGTGATATATATTATAAAAATAAATTAACACAATATTTATCTTATAAAAAATTATAATCTCATAATATACCATTAATACTTTTTTAAATCATTTTTTATGATTTCATTTAAGGAATGCTAAAATCTAGAGATTCCCTTACCAACACCATATATAACAAAGTACTAGTTATTATTTACAAATTTAATAAAGTAATAATCCTAGAATTATGGAATTTCAAATAATCTACAAAAGAACTTAAATAAATTTACAATAAATGAATATTTAGTTAATATGGTTTATAAATTAAGTATATCTATGATAGAGATACTTTATTCTTTAGTAAATTCTGGAATTTAATTAGAAACTAAACTAAAACCAAAATTAACATTACTAATAAAGAACATGTTCAAATAGATGGAGTAACTGAATGAATCATTTAAATAATAGAAATGTAGTTGCACAATTTCTTAAATATTATATAAAATAATTAAATTAAGTTATTTTTTAGTTTTAAATTTATTTATAATATTTTTAAATACTTAATTATAAAATATACTTTTTATGAAATATTTAGAAAATAAAATCTAATAGTAATACTTCTGCTCTTAATACCTAAAGAAACAATCCCTCAAATAGACAAATATATCAAGAATATAAAAAATTTTTATGAAAATTTTTAAAAAGATTTCTAATTTATAATAGAATGAATATTATACTACTATAATTAAAAAAGAATGGAAGTATTATTTTTAAAAGAAGGAGATAAAGTATATTTACTTACTAAATATATTAAACAAAAAGGATGTTAGAGTAAAAAGTTTGATTATTAAAAATATGGATTTTTTATAATTATAAAGAAGTTTAGTAATAATATTTTTGAATTTAAAATTCTAGGATTTATATGTATTTATTGATTATTTTATATTTCACTTTTAGAACTAGTTTTAAGAGATTTAAGAGAAGATTTAAAAAATAAAAAACTAGAACTTGAAGACTATACTGAATATGAATTTGAAAAAATTCTTGACGGATTTAATGAAAAGAATGAATACTTTATGTGATGGTTACTATTTTATAGACCTTAAGACGATTTTTGGATATTAAAAAATAATATACTTCTTGAGACCTTTCAAACCTATTTTAATCAAAAAATTATATTATTACCTATGAAACAAAGATGTGGAAGACTAGGAAAATAGAAATAAATTAACAATTAAATAGGAATAATATTATTAAATAATTCTTGATGAATCTTTTTTATTTTCTCTTCGGTAACTGTTATGTTTGTATTATTCTGTGATTTGATCTTCTTGTTTGTTGTATTTTCCTTATTTAGTAGATCCCTTTTATGGATAATGGTCTTGAAATGTTTTGATTTTAATTATTTTAATTCTTTTTGTTTTTGTATTAAGTGAGTGAATAATTCGGCTTATTCTTTTTCTAATCTTTTTATTTTCTTTTTTTTCTTGTTTAATTGATGATTTAGCTGATTTATTATAAAAATATTAGTTAAATCTGTTTAGAAGTTTGAATAGTACCTACAAGAATCAGTTATGCAATTTTTTCATCTATTTTGAGTATAGACAGAGCAATTTTGATAATCTGATATGATTACGCAAAAATGATTGTTCCTAGTGCAGTATTTATAAGGAAGAAAAGTAGGAATTTTAGATTTTTTGATATGATCAGTTAAGGTATTGCAATGCTGATGAGTAGAATTCTGTTTTTGATGATGTTTTATTGGTATTTATACTTAATTTCAGATATGTGCTGATTGTTCTTTTGCAAGAATATTTTGAAATTTAAGTTTTTGAGCTATTATCTTGATTTAATTGTTATCTTTTTATGTGTTATTTGTTTATGTTATTTTTATCCCACATAATTTATATAGATAGAAGTTTTATACAGAATGATAATTTGTACTAAAAAATATGTCTATGCTAGATATTAATTTTATGAAGTAGTCTTGATTATATAGAATTTAATTTTTATATAGATTTCTATATCTTACAAAAAATAAATCCTTATAGAAGTTGTTCTGCAAGGAATTTGTTTTTTAAAGGAAGGAAATAGTATCATAGATTTACAATCTAAACAGCACAATTATCTGTATTCTATTCTATGTTATATTATTTTCTGCTCTATTTGTTTTACTTCCTATATGATATCTGTTTTCTATGTATTTGTGTTTATTTATCTGTTATAAACCTTTGTTATATGACTTTTATGTACTATGTGACTTGCATGTATATATGTATATGTGTATAAGCGATCAAGTATGTATATATGCAACATGTGTACAAGTGATTAAGTATGTATATATGCACATGTGTACAAGTGATTAAGTATGTATATATGCATATGCATACAAGCAATTAAGCATGCATATATGTACATGTGTACAAACAATCAAGCACGTATATATGCACATGCATACAAACAAGTATTAACATTATATCAAGCATCATTATGTATATAAGATTATTGTTAGGATTAATAAATAGTTCTTATTTTTCATTGGTTAATTTAAATATAATACAGATTTATAGTTTATTATAACTTTTATTGTTGTTATATATCTTATATATCATTCTTTGATATCTTGTAGTATACATACTTCTAGATCTGAGAACTTAGGTATTTTAAAGTGAGAGATCAGTGTTTGGTTAGACAGACTTGACCAAAGTGTAACAAATAATATTTATAAGTTTTCTTTCTCTTTCTAAGTAAACCATTTCAGGAAACGTTTAAGTATATTTTAGAGATGAATAAGATTATTAATATGAATAGAGTATTTTAATTTTATTAAAATTCATTTAATGTCACATTTTTATTTTTTGATTAAAAAATTTGGATGTTTAAATAGTTAGTTAATGGAAATCAGTAAAGCCTCCCACACAAACCAATTTAAGAACAGCTAGACTATATCTAACTATAGAAATGCATATATCTAAATTATTAAATATTGATTTTATAAATATTAATTTAAAATTTGATTTCTTAATTTTTTTTAATTAATAAAAGAGGGAAAGAAAATTCTGGGGTTTAAATAAACTTATTTTAAATTTATATTACTTTTAAAGAATACTAAATATTTAAATTAAAGATAATCTAATTTTAATAAATTTTTTAAAAAATTGTTAACTAGTTTTCAAAATTTTTATAAATACTGAAAAAATTTGTTCAAATTTAATATAATTTTAAATAAATTAAATATAAGAAACAAAAATTCCTTCTGATAAATACTTATTCAAAAAAATTTTAAAATTATTAATAGAATAAAAAAAATGGTTGATAATAGATTATATCAAATTAATATAGTTTTTTTTGGATTTAAACTAAACCTTTATAATTTACTTATAGTCTTTATTAACTTTATAAATTTTTTTAAAATCAAATTTTTATTTAAATTACTTAGTTAAATTTGAAGCTTAGGTATATTAATTTTTGCAGGTTTTGATTAAAGACTTCCAAATTTAAAGCCTATTTTTAAATTATATTATTTAAATAACTAAAAATTGGTAGAATAAAGGATTTTGTAATAATTATATTATCTTTCAAAAGTCTAATATAAGTCAATATAATGATTTTTGCAGGAAGATAATAGTAAAATTAGAATTATTATTTATATTTTATAATATAACTAGTAATAAAATGATGCAATTAACTTTTGTTATTAAGTTAAAGTTATATACCAAGGGAATAATATAGGAACCTCACAAATTTATATGAGCAAATATTCTTTTATTAATTACAAACAAGAAAATTTTCAAATATATTAAATAATTATTCCTATTTATAGGATTATTGGGTTAGTATACTTGATACTGTATATATTTAAGTTTTGGATATACCTGCTTAATACCCATATAAACTTGAATACTTAAAATAATATATATTCTTATAATAATAGTAATACAAATATTAATATAAATTCTAATAATGAAAATGATGTAGTTAAATAGGTTATTAAGAGACGCATACAGGTCTCTAAAAGAACCTACTTAGCCTATTTGACTTTCAGGGGTGATTTTTTTTTTTTTTCTTAAGATAATTTTTTTTTTTTGGTAGGGTTTTATAAAGTGGGATGGCACCAGACGGTACCAGACGGGTATAATGGAGAAGATAGAGAGGCCTCTGTCTGGACGTCTAGACGGAATTGTGTTTTTTTCCTGATGTTCATCAATTTATAATTAAATATTAAAAGTTTACTAACTTACTTTCATAATTATTTCCAACAAATTTATTATTAATATTTTTTTTATTACTTTAAAATTATTAAAAACTCTAATTTTATTTCCTTCCAAAGTTTATATTAAAATCTAGATATTTTATTTAAATAATATTACTAAATTTATCTCTACCCAAGATAATATAAATTATTTGTATAAAAACTCTAAAAATTTAAAAATAAATAATTCTAATATAATCAAATTTTATAATATAAATATAAATCAGATTATTATAACTTTCATAAATTTAAACACTTTTATAATTATAAAAAATAGTAAAATAATTTTAATTCATTTATAACTAAAAGAAAATCACACCAAACTAATAAAAAATAATTATTATTTTTTATATAAAAAAATTACTTTAATATTTTAAAAATATAATTTAATAATATATAAATAGTAATTTAGAAAAATATAACAATAACATAATCATATTATTTTTATACCATCAGATTTCCTAAAACTTTAACTCTTTTCTAGTTAGTAAAATAATTTAATTAAATTTTAAAAAAATAGTAGTAATAATAATAATAGCAATAATAATAAAATTAAGTAAAACAAATTAAAAATACTAAAAAACTAATAAAAAACTAGATTAAAAAAATTAAAAAAAACTAAAATATAATTAATTAATACATTTTTTTTAAAAATTTAAAGAAATTAAAAAAAAAATTTATTAATAGTAAAAATATTAAAAAAAACTATAATAATCTTCTAAAAAATTATAATAAAAATATTTTTATTTAAATTTAATTATTTATTTAATATAAGATTAGTTAATTAGTCTAATAAATAATTTATAATAAAATTTTTTTTTTTAAAAAAAAAACATAGCATTTAAAATCGAGATAGGAAAAATTAAATTAAAATAAGAAATTTTTTAATTTTAGCTAAAAAAAAAAAAATAATTATTTTTATTTTTAAATATTTAAAATTTTTAAAATATTATTATTTTAATTAAAAATATTTCTCAAGTCAGGATAAGATTTTTTAAAATTTTTTTAATAAATAAAAAATTTTTAAGTTTTTGATTTTGAAATAATATTAAAAGTATTTTAAAAATATCCCAAATTAAAATAAAAATTAAATAATTAAATTAAAAAAAATATATAAAAAATTAAAACTAATTTAAAATTTAATTATAAATATATATTAATAATTTTAAAATATATTTAGAATATATCTATATTTGTAAATAATATAGTATTTAATAATATAAGTTTAATTTAAACAATTAACTATTATATATAAAATTAAATAATTAAATATAATAATTAAATTTTTTATTTTACCATCTTAGATGTTTTTTTTATTAGTATTCTAATAAAACTAATATTTTATTTTTTTTAATAAATTTAAAAATTATTTATAATATATTTATAAAACTGTATGAGCTTAATATTTTCAATATAATTCAAAATATAACTTATAATAATATTTAATACGTAATAAAGAAAAATAATTATATTATTAAGAAATAACTAAATAAATAAATTATCAATTCTAAATAATAACTAAATAAATAATTTATATATATAAGATTATAATATATTATACTAATTTAAATTATTTTATAATTCCTAATATTTATTTAATTTTATTGATATTTTTTAATAATAAACATCTAAGATAAGCTCTATTTATAAACTTTTTTATAATTTTAATTTTTATTAAGGTATTTAATATAATTATTTATCTCCTTCAAGACTAATTAATATAGTTAGTTAATTAATTTTATATTTTTATACCTTTCTAAATTTCCTAATTTATACCTAAATTTATTAATACCTTACTCTATAGATCTAAACTAGAGAGTTTTTATTAATAAATCATCCCATTAATATGTATTTATTTATATTTTTTAGACTAATTAATATTTTTATAGTAAGATTGGTTATTATTATATATTACATTAAAAATATAATAATTTAACATTTTAAAGTTGTATTATTTTAATATTTTTAAAATTGTTAAAAATTGTTTCAAAAACTATATATATATATAATATTTTTTTTTTAAAAATTAGTATTTTTTCTAATTTTTCTTAATTTATTACCTTTTATTAATATTATTTCTTATTTTTTTAAATCTTATTAATATCCCTAGTATTATTTTTATATTAATATATTTATTATTAATTAATATTATTTATTATAGTATAGTATATATTTTTAAAATTTATAATATAGTTGAGTTATAAATTAAAAAAATTAAAATCTTTTATTAGTTAAATAATTAAATAAAACATTATATTTTAATAACGTACCTCACCTAGAAGCCGACCACACCTAGAAGCCGACCACTTTTCTTAAGCGAGAAAACCACACCAAAAAAAATCCAGAAACCACACCAAAAATCCATCACCAAACCATCAACCGACCATCAACCTACTATCAACTTCCGTCACGTCCACAACCACAACCACGCGTTATATACCGTAAAAAACGCCGTAGATCACATTATAACCACCGTACCTAACGATATATACAAAAAAACCGATCAGTTTACCAGCGCGGCGCTAGTAAACCACGTGTTGCGTTTAGCGCTATACATGTAC
>JAJTUB010000017.1:632809-909899 GCA_036971345.1 Dactylellina drechsleri | reverse complement strand
TCACAAACAGTACACCACCGAAACGCGTACTATATAATAAACTTGATCTTCCGAATTGCATGCCGTGGGATTTATAATTTTACGATTTTTTTTGATGGTTTTATCGTTGATGAAAGTTGATGGTTGATTGACGCGTTTGTGATGAATTTCGATGTGGTCCCCCCTTTGATTTTTGATGTGGTTTTCTCGCTTAAAAAAAGTGGTCGGCTTCTAGGTGTGGTCGGCTTCTAGGTGAGGTACGTTATATATTATGTATTTTATAATATTACTGTATTGTTTAGATTGAATAATCATTAGTTTTGGTTTTTCTATAAAAATTTCTTTTTTCTTAATAATATTCTAATAATTGTTAAAATTTTTGGTAAGTTTTATATTATATTTAATAATTATAATAAAATAGGTGGTATATTAATAAAATTTATAAAGACTTCATCAAAATTGTTTTATAAAGTGGAATTTTTTCATAGGAATATTGTTGGTGTAAAAGGTATAAATATTTTCTAACTTATCAAAGTCATAGATTTCATATAGATGGTATTTTTAGTTTTCATATTCCATAAAATATATTTCAAAAGTCTGTGTTTTTAAGTTTTTGTATTTGAAAAATTTGTTGTTTTTTTTTTAAATTTGAATATTAATTATATTGTCCTTCTAGATATTGTTTAATTAATTCATCTTCTTCTATAAATATTTCTTTATAAAAATTGTAGTTTAAGGTGTTTTGTTATTCTTCCTTGTTATAAATGGTTCAAAATTGTTTTTTGAAATAAATCTTAAATTAATAAAGTCTAAAATCTTTAAAAATAAATCAACTTTAAATTTTTTTTTAATATTAATATTCTTGTTTTAAGTTGTTGGTTGAGTTTTAAATGTATTATAAGTATTATTTTAAAAAAAAATTATTTTAAATCCAGTAATATTCTTTAATAATAAGTAAATTTAAATATTTAAATAATATAATATATTTTTATTCTACATCTAATATTTTAGGAGTATCTTAATTAAAGGATATAACTTTCATTTACTAATCTTTTTTAATTAATTTTTTAAATTAAATAGTAATCTATAATATTTCTTTTATTATTTCATTTTGAATTTATTAATTAATTCAAAGATTACTTATAACATTGCAAATTTGTTAAAAAATAATTTCAAAAAAGTTTTTTTTAGAAATAATTTAATTAATAGTAACATTAAAAATTTTATTAAGTTTTTGTTTTAATTCAAATTCTTAATATTCATCTTCATATTTAAATTTGTTATAAGGTATATGTTATTTATATAATTTTTTATAATTTATAATACAAACTTACTTAAATTACCATTCTTTTTAGGGTTAATTCTATCTATAGTTTCTAACTATATATCCTTTTTTATTACATTTAAAATAAATAAATTTATTAAATTTTAGAAATTTATTATATTATGATTTATATTAATCCTGAGTAATTTTTAGCTTTATAAAAACTAGTTTATAAATAATTTTAAAAATTTATTTTTAATTATTTTATTATTATTAGTTCTAAAATTTATTATTAAATTTTGGTTAATTTTGGTTAAATTTATAAGTATTCTATTATTTCACTTTATTATAAGATCAGTTACTTTGATAAATTTACTAATTTCTAAAATTAAATTATTTTAATATTCTAAATTATATTATATTAGCTTTATTGTTTTTGTAGAGAGCATCATTAAATTTAATAATAAAAAATTATATTTCCTTATATATAAATTCTTTATAAGTAGTTTTTTATCATATAACCTTTTGTTTTTATTAAAATTTAAATTTTTTTTTAGCATGGTAAAATAGTTGTTTGTCATTGTAATCTATAAAAAGAATATATTGATTAAATTCTTAGAAATAATTTCTTACAGATTTTTTTTATTAGAATTTATAAAATTTACAGAAAACTTTTTTTTACTTATTTTTATATCCACAAGTTTATCTAAAAAATTTAATAAAAATAACATAATTAATAAAGATTAAAATAATATCAAGAATTTTATAACATCATTAATAAAAGGTGCTTTCATCATATTTTTCATAATAAATATTATAGATATTAAAAATGGTTTTTTTAAGAAAAAAAAATACATAACAAACTTTATGTTTGTTATTAAAAAAATTTTTAAATCAAAAATCAAAAATATCACTAAACTATCTAAAAAAATTTTTAAATTTGATTAACTCTAATAATTTAATATTATTGTGAAAAATACTTCATTGATTGTTTTTATAATAAGTAAATTTGTTATTATTGTTAGAAATTAAATTATTATTGTTAAAATTTTTGTTAAGATTTTTTAATAATAATTAACATTTTTTACTTTTATTTTTAGGGGTAAACTTAGAGCGTATCTTACTCTCATATAATAATTCTAATTAGTTTAATCTTAATAATCCAAAATCTTCATTTTTATTTATAAGAATATATTCTTCTACTATTATATAAATTTTAATATGAGTGTAGGTAGCCATTATAATTTATTCTAGTATTTGTGTTATAATTTTTAAATTTCTTAAATATCTAAAATTATTTGTAAATATAATGTTTGTAAGTTTGTTCTTGGATTTTTCTGTTAATATAATTAATTTTTCATTGATTTGGGTACCAGTGTTAATATATAACTTATTGTTTTTCCAAAAGATATCATTTTCTCTATTTAATAAATTTATAATTAATTTTAATTTAGGTAAAAATAATACTTCTCTTAATTATTTTCTAAAATATTCGTTGGTTTGGTTGATTTGATGAGCAATTAACTTATATTAATATTAGAATACATTATAAAAAAGTATATAATCTTCTTCATCATTTATTATTTTATATTCTGATACAATAAAGTCTTCAAAATCAAATTCTATTATTGATATATATATATTTTTTTATTAAATCTAAATAAAATTGGTTAAAGTGTTATACTTTAATCAAGTTTGTTTAATTAAACACTAATCTTTTATTTTAAAATATCTAAATTCTTAGATCTAGAAGTATATATACTACAAAATATCAAAAAATGATATATAAAATATATAACAACAATAAAAATTATAATAAACTATAAATCTATATTATATTTAAATTGATTAATAAAAAATAAGAATTATTCATCAATCCTAATAATAATCTTATATACATAACGAAGCTTCATACAAATATCAATACTTACATATTCATATATTAATATTTATATACTTGTATTATTCACATATTCACATTTTAGTACTCGCATGCTCACATACTCACATATACATATATACATACAAATCACATGGTACATAAATTGTATAACAAGAGTCTGCAAACAAAACAAATAAGCACAAATACATAAAAAATGGATATCATATAAGAAGTAAAACAAGTAGAGCGGAGAATGATGTAGCATAAAACAGAGTACAGGCAATTATACTATCCAGACTGTGACACTAGTATAAAATTTTAAAGAATTCCGATTCTAGACAATTTGTTTAGTATAATAATAATATAAATTTATATTAAATTTTAATAGTATAACACTAGTTTCTTTTAGATTTAATTAATTATATTAATATACAAATTATCAAAAATTATTATATTCCTAATTAACTATAATATTATCCAAATTAGTAGACACTAAAAATCTTATATTAACCACTAACAATCTAAGAACTAACCTCCTGATTATAGACACCATCCTCCCATGATTTCAACATGATCCAAATATATGTGGCGGTCTATACTAAAATTCTGAGATTTAGTTTTTTTATCAGATTCGGTTTTTTCATCTCTTTTCTTTTCCGCGAATTCTAGTATTAATACATCAAAACTTTCGAAATCGCTAAATATGTAAAAAAAATTTATAGACATTTATTAGTAGACTATGCACGTCTGTTAATAGAAAGATTAATTGTAATTCCTTTTTTTACAAGATATCCTAACAATTTATTATTTAATAATATTTTAATTTTGTCCAATTAAGCATCAGCAAAAAAATGTGTTGCCATCCCTGCCATCTGATAGCTCAAATAATTGGGACGCTTTTTATACCCTAGTACTATCCTACTAGTGATCAAAAGCCATAGAAAGCTATATGTTTTCCATTATCTAGTATGACCCTCCTGTTATTTTGTACAACCTCCCCACGATTTTTTGGCTGTTTTCTAACATCCGATTCCATTTAAAATAAATTTATTTATTAAAACTATATATATATTCGAGAATACATATCAAAATAAAACTAAAAAAAACAAAATAAAGTCCTTTATTAAATATTTAAAATTTTCTCTTATCCTTTTAATAATAAATTTAATTTTTGTTTTTTGCTATTACTTATTAGTATAAAATTTTGAGGAATTTTAATTTTAAATAATTTGTTTAATATAATATTAATATGGATTTGTATTAGACTCTAATAGTATGATATTAGTTTTTTTTAAACCTAATTAATTATATTGGTACCTCACCTAGAAGCGGGACACACCTAGAAGTGGAACACTTACCCTAAGCGAGAAAACCACACCAAAGAAATCCAAAAACCACACCAAAAATCCATCACCAAACGCGTCAATCGACCATTAACTTCCATCAACAATAAAACCATCAAAAGAAATCGTAAAATTATAAATCCAACAGCATACAATCCAGAAAATCAAGTTTGTTATATAGTACACATTTCAGTTATATACTGTTTGTGATTATTTTTAAAATTGCTACTGAAAATAGGTGGTATATATGTGTATAGCGCTAAACGCAACACATAATTTATTAACACTGCACTAGTAAACTAATCAGTTTTTTTGTATATATCATTAGGTACAGTAGTTGTAATATAATTTACAACATTTTTTACAATATATGACACATAGTTATAGTTATGGACATAACAGAAGTTGATAGTAGGTTAATAATCAGTTAATAGTCTAGTAATGAATTTTTAATATAGTTTTTGGATTTCTTTAGTATAGTTTTCTTGCTTAGGGTAAGTGTCCCACTTCTAGGTGTGTCCCGCTTCTAGGTGAGGTACGTTACAAGTTATCAAAGATTACTATATTTTTGATTAATTGTAATATTATCTAAACTAGTGGATATTAGAAATTTTATATTAATTGCTAACAGTCTAAAAGCTGATTTTCTAATTATAAATACCATCCTCCTATAATTTTAATGTGATTCAAATATATGTGGTAGTCCATGCTAAAATTCTAAAATTTAATTTTTTTATCAAATTTAATTCTTTTATCCTTCTTCCTCTTTATAAATTCCAGTATTAATATATTAAAACTTTCAAAATTACTAGATATATAAAAAAAGTTTATAGGTGTTTATTAATAAATTATACATATTTGTTAATAAAAAGATTAATTATACTTTTTTTTTTTGTAAAATATTTTAATAATTTATTATTTAATAATATTTTAATTTTGTTTGATTAAGTATTGATATCAAGATGGTTCAAACTATATATATCCAACACAATATTCTTAATAGTACTTACTAAATATAAACAAAAGTTTTTGATATAACAATATATTTAACTAGTATTAACTTATAATTATAATATCTAAGTTATGAAAAAAAAAAAAATTTATAAATAACTTTAATAAAAATTAAACTTAACCTATTATCTATCACCAGATTCTAAACATACACCTTCATCTAAAAACTGTTCAACCAAATTTTACTGCAAAACCACCAAAAAAAAAAGTTGGATTTTTGTTTTTTAAAAATTATATTTTTATATTCAAATAACAAATTTTTATTAAATTTTTTTCTAATTAAAAGAATTTTTATAAAACTAGTTAAAAACACTAGAAAGTTAATAAACTTTAGTTAAAACTTTATCAACCTTCCTTTTATAACATTTTCACAGTTAAGATTAGCGGCTAATTCAATACACTAATATTTTCTTAAAATAATAGTTAACACTAGTGGTCCAATAGAAGCTACCTTCTAGATCATAAATTTTAAATATCATAACTCAAAATTAGATATATCATCTTAATATTAATTATTATTTTTATATTATTTGTTTTTTAATTTTATTATATCAAACAGAGCGCGTCTATAGAAGGATTAAAATAATCTAGAAAAGTACGATATAAAAAAAAATAAAATAAAAATAATAAAAAATTGAAAAAAAAACTCATATTAATTTATTATAAAAAATCCGCATCGGATTCCGAAAAACAGATATCCACAACTAATTACTTTAAAGTTTTGATAAAATATACCAAGATTGGTATCGGCCTCCCGTTATCATACAATAACCTCCCCACATCCCTATCAGCCTCCTGTGCTCCCATACAATGACCTCTGGGAGGTTCAGATTTTTTGCTGATGAGTGCTGATATTAAAATAGCTTAAATTATATATATCTGTAACGGTTCACATATAAGTGTATACGCCATATATATACCGTATACCGCTACCTCTCTATAATTACCATTTTGGCTTATAACACAGTGGTACGGCTGATCTGTTATATGTTATTAGCACTAACGCATCTGTGAGTAAGCATACATTTGATTCTTAGACTGTCTATTATACTACATATTAGCTATGGTAAGTACGATTTTTAATACATATATATCTATAGTATTTATAACACCATACTTATTTATAGATACAAGCGCTAATACGCATAAAATACAAGTTCCTTTTCTTGGGTTATTGGTTCTAGTACACCTGAACCAGAACCACTACTTAGTTGGCCTCTGTATGTGTATTAGTACTCTCAGGTGTATAATAAAGAATAATAATTGTAATTGTATGACTGTAGTATCTATTGTCACAGTCATACTGGTCCCTAGTGTATGTGTGTATGTGTATGTGTACCATTTCCCTCTAGTGTTAATAGTGTTGACTACATCCGCGTTACCACTATAGAGGTATACTACCTGTACGACACCTGGTGCTGCAGGCAGTGCGTCTGCTGGCTGATCCCCAATAAGCATCATTGGTTGGGATCAATATGGCTGGACAACTAGATAGCCAGCTAGCTAGCCTGGCCTACAGCTCCATACTTAGTACATAACTACATTAATGTCACGGAAGCAGAAGCGTAATCCGTACATCCGGAACTGTATATATATATAACTGTTGAAGCGTACCGACAGATTATGATAAAACAATGCTAAAGCATACCAATTACAACATACAATAAAACATAACAATAGCTAAAACATACTAATTACAGCATACAATAAGGCATGACAATAACTAAAGCGTGCTGATTACAGCATACGATAAGGTGTATAACCCGCTATAGTAGCTGCCAATATAACCATAAAACAGCTTTATTTTAGGAAAATTAGTACCGATTATTTGGTACAGCAGGGTGTAACGGTTCACATATAAGTATATACACTGTATATATACCGTATACCACTACCTCTTTATAATTACCGTTTTGGCTTATAACGCAGTGGTACGGCTGATCCGTTACAATATCCAACATAATATCTTTAGCAACACTTACTAGTAAATATAAAT
Source organism: Dactylellina drechsleri (assembly GCA_036971345.1). NCBI lineage: Eukaryota > Fungi > Ascomycota > Orbiliomycetes > Orbiliales > Orbiliaceae > Dactylellina > Dactylellina drechsleri. The sequence continues at coordinate 902,424 of JAJTUB010000017.1, read as the reverse complement.
AAAAGTTTTTGATATAATGGTATATTTGACTAATATTAATTTATAATTATAATATCTAAATTATATTTAAAAAAAAAAAAAAAAAAAAAAAAAAAAAAAAAATTTATAAACAACTTTGATAAAGATTAAATTTAATTTGTTATTCTTTATTAAATTTTAAGTATACACTTCTACTGCATCAGCAAAAAATTGTGTTATCCTCTCAGTTTTCCGAGGATTCAGAGGATCCAGAGGACTTTTAAGGTTAGCAAGTACTATATTTTTAGTGATTACTATAAGATTTTGAATATCTGAGAGCAATTATACTACAAAAATTTTAAAAATTTTATATTATTAAAAATCATTTGTAATGTTAATTTAATTGATAACCTCAATAATATTATAACTTAATATAAACTTTTAAATATTATTAATTAAGATAACCTCAAGGATCTTTTCAACAATAATAATCCTTAATCAGACTCTCAGCAGTTAAGTACAGGTTTACATGGTTCAAATAAAAATATTTGGTTAAAAAAATTTTTTTTTATATTAAAATATTATATACAAAAGCTGATAAATATATAAAGAAAAACTATTTATACAATATTTTCAATTTTTTTTTAAATTTCCATCATGAGTTTATCAACTTTTTAAATACAACTATTTCTTTATCATTAATAAGAAGAATATTTTAAAAAATATTTTCAATAGTAGAGATAGATTTCAAGAGTTTGGTAGATCATATTATGTGTTTATAAATATCAATAAGAATTTTTGTTAGCTATTTTTTAAAATTTTTTAATAAATTATCAAAGATTTTTAATTAAATTAGTAAAGTATATTATAAATTTTTAGATGTTTGATTTACCACGTGTATTAGCTATTTTAGTGCTGATTTATTAATTTTTTTAATTAGTTTCTTAATTTTTTAAATTTACCTAAAAACAGACTATACTAAAAACAAAAATATGAGTATTTAATGAATTAACTAGGAAATCATACCTTATTTTCATATTTTTAGAAGATTTCCAATATTGATTAATTAAGATTTTATGAATAGTTAAATAAAAAAAAGAATTTATGGTTATAATTTATTAAAAGATCTTTAGTGTTTGAAAAAAATTGAGAGTTTACTTTATTTTTATTTTTTAAGAAATTTAAGTAATTTAAATTAATTAGCTTTTTAATATGCGCAGAATGAATATTGATATCAAGATTAATAAGACTGTATGTGTTTAATACAAAATTCTTTACAAATTTTTATAAATGGTTGCAATAATTATTGATAAAATAGCAAAGCTAATTTTATAATTAGAATGTTATAACATATAATTTTAATAAATATATTTATTTGATTTATTATTAAAATTATTGGTTTAGTTTTTAATAAATATCTAGTATATTATTAAATTTTATTATTATTTAGTTAAATTTTATTAGAAAATTACTAAATAAATATTTTATTTTTTATTTGTATAAAATTTATTAATTTTTTATTTATTAATGTGTTTTTTGTGTTTTTCTGTTGATTATTTTACTACTTATAGCTAGTATTGAATTGTGGGGATTCAATAATATTTAATAATAGTAATAAAATTTAACTTTTACTTTAAAATATAGAATAAGAATAAGATATTTTAGATCAAATCTGATTAAATATATTAATACTTAAAACATTTTTTTTTTAAAAAAAAAAAAAAAATACTACAAACAATAAGTGTTTAATAAATAATTTTAAAATTAGAGATAAGATTTTGATTTATTGTCTAACTTACTTATTATTGGTAGTTAAATTATGATTTAGATTGGAAGTTGACAGACTGTAAGCATATTTTAAAAATTGAGAAATGGACACTGAAAATCTAGAAATTGGAAAATTTAATTATTTTAATTAATTAATTAATAAGATAAGATTGATAAGAACATCATTTATTTTACTTTTGATGAAATTATAATTCAAAAGATTAGTATCAATCTCATTTTTAAAATTAGTATTGCTATTTTAATTTAATAAAAGGGTAGCGTCAGGAACCAAACACTCAGCAACTAATATAAATTTTTCTAACACATTTTCTAACAATTAAATAATTTTATCAATTTAATTTTAAACAAATATAGATTATACTTATTAATTAGTTTTTTTTTTTTTATCTTTTATCAAATGTTATTAATCTTAAAAAATTAGAAAAATTCTATTAATTATTATTTTATTTTGTTTTTTAAGTAGAAACCATTTTGAAATAGAATAGTATTAAGTAGAAAAAGAGGAATTAATATTGAACTACTAAAATCTAAAAGGAGCAATTCTAATAATTTATTAAAAACAAAATTCTTTATTTGAAGAAAAAAGGAAGATGATATACATATATTTTTTAAATTAAAATAAAATAAATAAAGTTATATATAAATATTAACAATCTTATACCAAATTATTACTATTATAAAAAGTATTATATATTTATAAATTAATATAAATATTAATAAAAAAATCCTTGTTATTTAATAAAAATAAATATAAATAAGATATTACCTCATTTATCAAAATAATTCATCAGTTTAAAACATTAATTATATTAAAAGATATTTTAAAAGTAATAATTATAAAACTATAAGAGTCCACTTATTATCCATTATCTTTTAAATTAAGATTAATAATTATAATAATATCAAATAACTAATTAATATAATAATTTTTAAAATATAAAATTAACTTTGTATAAACTGGTAAGCATCTGTTGAAAACTTCCTATTATTTTTTTTTTTAATAAAAAATAAAATCTTAACATAATAATTTATAATAAAATAAAAATAGTCCAGTACATTAAACCTGATAAATTATAACAACATCAGAATTTTAAAATTTTTTAATTAATACTACTAGTCAATTAAACAATTAATAAGAAAATATTTTTATAATATTAGAATTATTAAAATCTCAATTATCCAGTACATATCCATTAGCAATTGCAGCTAGACAATATAATTTTAAAAATTTTTAAATTTTTGTATATAAATTATTAAAATAATAAATAATCATAATTTTTTTTATAATCTATTATTGTTTTTCTGGATATTATTAAGAATTTCTAAGGATATATTTATTATCTAGTATTAGATTTTTAATATTTTATACTAAAGTCTTATTCTTAGAATTTAAAAATATATAAATATTATTATTTAATTATAAATATTTAATAACTAATAATTTACTGTTACTATTTTTATTAAGAAAATTATTAGGATTTATTATAAGACTATTAATTGTCAAATTTAAAAGATTTTATTTTAATTTAAAATATATATTTTTTATTAAATTCTGGTAAGTTGTTTGTAGCTGATTGGAATATTAAGACTTATTAAGAAAAAATGTTAAATTTAATTCTTATATTCCGAATATCATTCTCTATTAATAATTTATAATGATTTATATATTATAATCAATATAATTTAAACCTTAATAATTTTCTTTAATTTAAAAATAATATTGAAGCTCTGAAGTGTTTGTTAACTATTTTCCAAAATATTTATACTAATAAATTATATTTTTGTAATAACTAAGTTAATATATTTTAATTATATTAAAATGATTAAGGGCTTCTAGTTTGAGCTTATATTTAATATTAATTTCTTTTCTTTTTAATTATAATTTTCAATATTTTTATAATTAGCTTATTCTCTTGGCTTATATATGATTCTCAGTGTCTGATAGTACCTACTTACTACCACTCTTATATTTTCTTTTAATAAAATCTAGAATTTTAAAATTGTAAAAAAATTATTTGGTTTAGTAAAATTTTTGTTAATACTAATTCAACTATTGATCAATTATTTTATTAATATAACTATGATATTGTGTAAATAAATAAAAATTAATAAAATATTAAATACAAATTAAAATCTAATTAAACTCTTAATATTTAATAATTTTTAACAGACTCTAAAAAATTATAGTTAAATAATAAATAATAATTTTATTAATTATATAAAACTCTTTTCTTTACTATTATATAATTTGTGAAAATGGTTTTTTGAAACCAAAAAAATTAGAATATATTGGGAGTCTAATTTAAGCTTAGTCAAAACTATCAAATTGTTTATATTATTAAATAAATTGATTAATCTAATCTAATATATTTTTTAAGGTACTAAGATAAAGACTGTGTAAGAAATTTGGTTTAGGAAGTATATATAGTAAAATTTTAGAAATTTAACAAAAGTTTAATAAATTTTAACCTAATTTTTTATTATTTAATTTTTTAATTAATAATTTTTAAACTTGTTAGGATAAGATTGCTAAAAGTTGAAGTTTTAGTTTATTATAAAAATAATAGTTATAATTTATTATTCTTAAAATATACTTTCTAAAACTTTGAATATTTATCTTGCAAATAGAACAAGATCTTATATTAATATTAAATAAATTAGTATATTTTATGTAGTCTGCAATCTAACCATATAATTAAAATATATATAAATAAATAAAGTTATTAGCATATTTTAAATTAAAATTAAGTTTTATAAGATTCTTAGTATCTAGTTCCGGCTCCCATTTATTTAACAATTAAAATATTTTAAATAAAATTTTTTGAATATTAATATTAATTTTTAATTTTTAATGGTTGTTGAGATCTTTTTTTTTTAATAATATTGGTATAAAAGTAAGTAGAATTTAAATAAATAATAATAATTTACTATGGATGTTGGAAGGTAGATTACTGATTATTAAATAAATTAACCATAATTTTTTATTACTAGAGAAATTGGTTAGATAAGTAGTATTTAATGTGTAAATAATAGGAATTAATATTAAACCTTCTAGTAATATCAACTAAAAGATAATTAGTGTCTGACATGTGATATAATATATAAGAAAAATATGTTTTGAGTAGAAATATAAAAAAATTAAAATTATATACTTGTATTTTTTATTATTAGTTACCTGTATATAATTGTAACGATATAGTGGTGTATATATCCGTTACGCTAAAAAGCCACCGGAAACTACCGACTAACTGGTAGTTTCACACCACTACGTATATATACCCATCACGAACTGTGACAATAATTCTGAATATAATTATTTGTTTTCTAAATTATATTTTTTAATTAATGTGTATATTAGATTGTTAGTATATACTAGCTGCTTAAAAAGGTAACTTATATAATTAATGGGATTATAATAGAAGTATTCCTGTGGTTTTAGATTTTTAATTACTTAATTATGGATTGAAATTTGAAAGTTAAGATTTAAATCTTTGGTTATATTTTCGATTTGTTTTTAAAGGGTATGTATAGATTGGAAGGATGTATTGAAAGATTTTGAGAGTCTGTTATTGAAAAAATCATTAATTTTAGCTTTTGATACTTTATTTTGTATTAACTACTTTGTTAATTTATAATTTATATAATTTGTAAACGGATAGAATAGGTTTTTGATTAATTATAATGATAAATCTTTAAATGCAATTGTAGTACTAATATTTAAATATATATCTGTATAAGTTTCTGGAGGATATTTAAAATCTAAGGAAGAAAAAGAATTGTATAAGTTTTTTGGTTGAATTAATTGAATTTTGAAATGTAAAGTTGAATATTTAAAGTTTAAAATGTTATTTTTAATAGTAGTTTAAAAATTTTAATGGTGGAACTGATTTTTATGTATATTATATTAACCGGTTTTTGAATATGGTTGTAAACAAAATTGATATGGAAAATCTGAAGCAAATATATTAATAGTATTATTATATTTAATAATTTAAAAAAAAATTAAGAAATAATAAAGGTTGAAGGATGTTAAATATTTGATATAAACTTTTTCTAAGCTTAGAGTATTTTTTAACAATTTTAAATTAAAAAGGTATTTAATGAAAAAAAAAATAAGTTATTTGATAATAGATTTTTTCTTAATTTAGTTTAGTTTTATAGTATGGTATAGTAATTAAAATCTTTTGATCATATTTTTAAAAACTAATATTTATTCTTATATATCTTAAATAATAAATAGATTTAGAATTTTTAATATATTAATAATATATAAATCAATTCTAGAATATTTAAATAACTACAAAAATAAATAAAAATAAAAAATATTTAAAAAATATATTTAAATTTACTAGAGTTTAATAGAAGTTTTTATCAATTTTAAGCAACTATCCAAAAATAAATTTAATAATAAACTATATAATAATATATATTAGTTTATAATATTATTAATCATCTTTTTTTTTTTTTATTATTATTATTACTGTCATCGCTTTTATTTTATTTTATTTTTATTTAATATCTAGTGCTTTTGTAAAATTTTTAACCTTAAATAAATTTTAGAAATCCTATACCTATCAATAATTTATATATTAAACAAGTTATCAATTCTAAAATATTATTTTTAATATCTTTACTCTAGTATCAGAATAAAATATGGTAATGGATTATTAGAGGTTACTTATTTTTAAAATTAAAAATTTAAAATAAATTAAAATTTTGACAAGATAACAAACTATAATCTTAATTAAATATTAGAAAATAAAGTAGATTTTCTTTTTTTTAATTTAATTTTTAATATTATTGATTTATATACACCTAATCTTAAATATCTTAAAGATGTAACCCCAGAACAGTCTTAAAATAATAATAAATTTCTTAAAAATATTATTAGTTTTCTAACTATGCTTTTAAATATACTTATATATTTTAATTATTTAAAATCTGATTTTAATACTAAAAACCTTAATAAAACCAAAAATTTTAATTTATTTGAAAATTTTATTAATATTAAGTCAACTTTTACATCTATTAATCTTAAATATAAAAATTTAAAATTAAAATATTTAAAGAACTTAGATAGTCTAATAGTAAATATTAAAAAATTAGTAGTAGTAGTAAAATTATCTAAATTATCAGGTAAAAGAAATAGCAAGAAAAAATCTAATAAAAGTATAAATAAAAAATCTGCTAATAAAAAGTTAGGTAAGTAACAGATTTCTAAAATCTTATTTTAAATTATAAAAAAATTTTAACTAATAAATATAAGATAGTATTTATTATAAGAAAAAAAAAGAAAATTATGAAAAATAAAGCTAAAAATAAAACTAAAAATAGTAGTAAAAATAGTAATAAAAATAGTAATAATAATAATAATAATAATAACAATAATAATAGTAGTAAAGTTATACTACTAAAAAAAAAAAAACATAGAATTAATAAGCATTCTAAAATAATAAATTATAAGACATTAAAAATCAGTTAACAGCCTCTTAATTAAAAAAATCAATATTAATATAACAATTATAAAAAATGATAAAGTTATAAGAATCTTTGGAGCTAACAATATAATTAAAGAATAATCCTTCTAAAAATTAAAAGATAAAAATCAGAATTTTATAAAAAAATTTTAATATCTGCTAATAGCTTATACTAGACAAAAAATATAGTAAGATTACTAATATAAAAATTATTATTAATTTTAATTTAGATAATTTTAATTATGTTTATCTTAGATTAAAAGATAAAATAACTACTAAAATAAATTTAAGAAATAAATTTCTATAAAATGTTAAAAGTTTATTATGGGATATTAACTTATATATATAAATTAAGTTAAACTTAAAAATCTTATTCTAAATAATAACTAGCAAGCTATTATTAATTTTTTAATAATTATCCAAATTAAAAAATTAATATACCAAATTGCAAATTGGCAGACTTTATGAGTCTAACATTAAGTAATAGCAGAGAAAATGGAAAAAATAATAAAAATAATAAAAACAATAGAAATAAAAATACCAAACCCTCAAGTATAAGCAAGAAAAAAGATGATGGATGTAGGGTAATAGACTCTGCAAGTTTTTCAAATTATAAATATAATATTTTATACCATATTAACAGCTAATAGAAGTAAATTAGTTAGGAAAATCTTAATATCAAACAAAAAAAAAATTTCATCTCTAAAATTATAAAGTCGACTTATTTTAATATCACCAAAAATACAATCTTTATAGACGACTAAATCAACGCTAAAAATCCAAAACTGGCTAATAATAATCTAATAAAATCTATTTTTATTAGTTTAAAAGAAATTATTTAGAATATATTTAAAAAATATAAAAAAAATATAAGAATTGCTTTGGAATATACTATTTTAAATAAATATATATATTTTAATAACAGTTTTATAAGAAACTTCAGAAATCTTCAATTAAAAACAAAACAAAAAAAAGCAAAAATTAAGAAAACTAAGAAAAAAATAAATAAAAAGAAATTACAAAAGACTATTAACAGTAGTAAATATTTATTAATTTATAACTAAATACTAAAAATTTGTTAATTTACTTTTATAATTACTTCTAGTAAATTTATCATCAATATTTTTTCTATTACCATCACTATTTCAAAATTATTAAAAGCTCCAGCTCTACCTCCCTCCAAAATTCATATTAAAATCCAAATATTTTATTTAAATAATATTACTAAATTCACCTTTATTTAAAATAATACAAATTATTTATACAAAGACTCTGGAAGTCTGAAAGCAGACAGTTCTAATATAGTCAAATTTTATAATATAGATATAAATTAGATTATTATAACTTTAGCAGATTTGGATACTTTTATAATTATAAAAAATAATAGAATAATTTTAATTTACTTATAATTAGGAGAAAACTATATTAAGCTAATAAAAAGTAATAGTCATTTTTTGTATAAAAAAATCACTTTAACTAATATTTTAAAAATATAACTAAATAATATATAAGTAATAATTTAAAAAAATATAGTAATAATAAAATCATACTATCTTTATATTATTGTTACACTTTGGTCAAGTCCGTCTAACCAAACACTGATCTCTCACTCTAAGATACCTGGGTTTTCAGATCTAGGAGTATGTATGCTGCGAGATATCAAAGAGTTATATATGAGATGTGTAACAACAATAAAAGTTATAGTAAACTATTAGTCTGTATTATATTTGAGTTGATTGATGAAAAGTAAGAATTATTTATCAGTCTTAACAATAGTCTTATATACATAATAATATTTCATACAAATGTTAATACTCGTATAATCGCATTTTAGTACTCGCATACTCGCATGTACATATATACTCGCATATGCATGTATACATACAAATCACATGGTACATAGGTCATATGACAGGGGTCTGCAAACAAACAGGTAAGCTCAGGTACTGTAATGATGCGCGCAATAGCTGGGCTTGTGCTGTGTCGCACCATTAACCTTGTTTCGGATCGAATCGGTAAGCCTCGGGCTTATCCGAGTTCTCCCGAATATATATGAAATGGAGTCGAACAACTGGCACGCAGTTGTTTGGACGGCTTTTTGGCCTAGTTGCTTGCACTCCATCACGCAACGTTACAGGTACATAGGAAACAAATATTATATAGGAAGTAAAGCAAGTAGAGCGGAGAATAATGTAGCATAAAACAGAATACAGGTAATTATACTATCCAAACCGTAAATCTATAACACTATCTCCTTTTTTCAAAAAATAGGTTTCTTGCAAAACAACTTCTGTAAAAACTTATTTCTATAAGATATAGAGATCTATATAAAAGTTGAGTTCTTATATAATCAAAACTACTTCATAAAATTAGTATCTGATATAAACATATTTTTAGTACAAATTATCATTCTATATAGAACTTCTGTCTATATAAATTATATAGGGTAAAAATAACATAAACACATAAAAAAATAATAGTTAAATCAAGATGGTAGCTTAAAACTTAAATTTCAAAACATTCTTACAAAAAAACAATCAATACATATCTAAAATCAAGTATAAATACTAATAGAACATCATCAAAAACAGAATTCTACTCATCAGCATCACAGTGCCTTAGCTAATCATATCAAAAAATCTGGAGTTCCTACTTTTCTTCCCTATAAATACTGCACTAAGAACAATTATTTTTGTATAGTTATATCAGATTATCAAAATTACTCTATCTATACTCAGAATAAGCGAAGAAATTGTGTAACTAATTCTTGTAAATACTATTTCAAGCTTCTAAATAAATTTAGCTAATATTTTTATAATAAACCAGCTAAATCATCAATTAAACAAAAAGAAAAAAAAGATAAAAAAATTAAAAAAGAAACAAACCAAATTATTTATTTAATTAATACAAAAACAAAAAAAATTAAAATAGTTAAAATCAAAACATTTTGAGACCATTATCCATAAAAAAAATCTATTAAATAAAAAAAATACAATAAGCGAAAAAATCGAGTTACAAAATAATACAAATATAATAATTACCAAAGAAAAAATTAAAAAAATCTATCAAAAATTATTTAATAATATTATTTCTATTTAATTAGCAATTTTATTTTTGTCTCATTAATCTTCCACATCCACATTTTATAAGTTATAATATAGTTTTCTGATTAAGATAAGTTTAAATAACTTCAAAAAATATATTATCTTCTAAAATCTAAAAGTCATCCTATAATCCATAAAGTAGTAACCATCTAATAAAATATTTATTTTCTTCGTTAAATCCATCTAAAATCTTTTCAAATTCATATTCTATATAATCTTTAAGTTCTAATTCTTCATCATTTAAATCTTCTCTTAAACCTTCAAAAACTGGTTCTAAAAGTAAGATATGAAATAATCAATGAATACATATAGGTCTTAAGATTTCAAGTTTAAAGATATTATCACTAAACTTTTTTATAATTGTAAAAGATTTATATTTCTAATAGTCAAGCTTCTTGCTCTAACATCCTTTTCATTTGATGTATTTGGCAAGTAGGTATGCTTTCCTTTTTTCAAAAATGGTACTTCTATTCTTTTCTAATTGTAGTAATATAATATTTATTTTATTATGAATTGGAAGTCCTTTTGAAAATTTTTATAAAAATTCTTCATATTCTTAATATATTTATCTACTTGGGGGATTGTTTCTTTTAATATTAATGGTAAAAGTATTACTATTAGGTTTCATTTTCTAAGTACTTTGTAGGGGATATACTTTATAGTTAAGTATTTTAAGATATTATAAGTAAATTTAAAGCTAAGGAGTAGTTTAACTTAATTATTTTATATAATATTTAAGAAATTATATAATTATATTTTTATTATTTAAATGATTTATTTAATTATTTTATCTGTTTGAGCATGTTTTTTATTAGTAATATTAATCTTAATTCCAGTCTAGTTTCTAATTAAATTTTAAAATTTATTAAAAAATAAAATATCTTTATTATAAATATACTTAATTTATAAATTATATTAACTAAATATTTATTTATTATAAATTTATTTAAATTTTTTTATAAACTATCTGGAATTTTATAATTTTAAGATTGCTATTTTATTAAATTTATAAATAATAATTAATACTTCATTATAGATAGTATTAGTAAGTGGATCTTAAAATTTTGATATTTCTTATATAAAATTGTAGAAAATGACTTGGAAAAATACTAATAATATATTATAAAATTATAATTTTCTATAAGGTAAATATTATATTAGTTTGTTTTTATAGTATATATTATAAATTTTAATGTACTATTTAATATATTATTGTATTTGAGGCTAAAAATATTTCTTGGTTAAAAGTTCTTAAGTTTGTTTAATTTTTAAATATTTGTGGGCTCATATATTATGATGTTATTTAATAAGTTTCTATTAGAAATTTTTGGTAAAAATATAATAAAGATCTTAAAAAAGAATAATTCCATATTTAATGGTAAAATATTCTGGTGCGTTCGAATTATTAGATAAGATTCAAATAGCTATTAAATATTATTTATAACTTTTTTTTAATTTCTAAGTAAATTGATTATTAAGTATATAAAAAGTGGTATTGAGAATTCAGTTGATAATGATATTTTTAAATAATTTTCTTTTAAAGATTACTCTTTTATTAAATTATACTTTTATTATTAAGTTAAATTTTTTATTAATAATATCTACTTTTAAATTTTCTTTATTTTTGTAGTATATAATTTTTATATTATATTTATTAAAAAATTCTTATTAGTAGACTTATTATCTACTAAGTTTTTTAATAATAAAAAAAAAATAAGGTTCTTATGATTAGAATATATAATAAAAAGTTCTTTAATTTATAAATATATTCTTTATATTTTATAAATATAAACAATTACTATAAATTCTTTATTATAAATTAAGTATTTAAATTTTGTAATATTAAATTTATAAAATAAGTATACAATAGGGTACTATTTATTATTAAGATATAATTAATATAAGTATGCATTTAATATAATATTTAAAGTATTGGTTTTGATTTTAATAAATAATTTCAAATTATATAATTAAAGTATAAGTACTAAAAGGAATGATTGTTTTAATGTGGTAAAAGTGTTAATTTAACTAGAAGTCATATTAAATTTAATTCTTATTTTGGTAAATTTAGTTAAAACTGCTAATATATGATTATATTATTTAATAAATTATTGATAATAATTATATAATTCTAAAAAGGATTAAATATTTTTAATTATTCTAAGTAATGATTAGTTTTGGATAGTTTAAACTTTCTTTAGATTTATTTGGATTTTATTAATTGTGATTATGGTTCTAAGGAATTTATATTTAGTAATTTTGAATTTTATTTTTTTAAATTAAATTTTAAAATTATATTTATTGAGTGTTTCTAGGATAAGTATAATGTATTTATGATGTTCTTCTGGGTTATGGCTATAGATTAATATGTTATTAAGGTAGATAATATATATTTTATTAATATAATTCTTAAGAATATAATTTATAAAGGTTTAAAAAAATACAGAGATATTAATTAATCTTATAGGTATGATTACATATTCAAATAATTTATATTTATATTTGAAAATAATCTTTTAAATATTTTTTAATATAATTTATAAGTTGTGGTATTTAATTATAATATTTAATTTAATAAATTGTTTAACTTCTTATAATTAATCTAAAAATTTAGAGATAAAAGATAATCTAGTTTAATTGTTTATAATAATATTATTAAAATTTTGATAGTTGATATATATTTGTAATTTATTATTTTTTTTAGGTATAAATAGGATAGGATATCTTATTGGTAATTAAAAAGGTCAGATGTATTCTTTATATAAGTTTTTTTTAAAATATTTTTATAATATTTTAAATTTTTTTTGAATGTATATATAGATAGGTATAAATTTTGGTATAGTGCTTTTTTTGAGGGGTATCTCATAAGTAAATTTATTAAATTAAAGTAGAGTATTTTTGTTAGGTAGTTTTTTAAAAGTCTTAATCTACTTGGGGATTTATTTGAAAATTTTAGTGGTAGTGTTTTTAATAATTTCTTTAATAGTTTTATAAATATTTTTGGTTTTGATCCATATATGTTTAAGGGTATTAGGTTTATTTCGGGATTGATGATAGATTTTTTTGTTAGAAAAATGTTCTGTTAATCATAAATATACTCCTTTTTTTTAGATTCTAGGTTTAAAACATTTTTAAGTAATCTAATAGTTACATCTAATAAATCTGATAATTTATGATCAGAAACTAATTTCTAGATTATGATCTTATAACCAGTCATATCCTAAAATGAGGTTATTACTTTTAAAATCAAGAATATCAACTATTCTTTTTTTAAGGTGATTATTGATGATAAAAATAATAATAATTTTATATTTAATTATTTTAAGGGGGTTTTTTTCAAAAACTATAATATTGTAGTATATTGATTTAAGGGATATATATATTTTTTAATATAATTTTTTAAGATATAGGTAATTTCTGCTTTACTATTAGTGAGAACTTTGGTAAAGTTTCTGTTAATTATACAAGAAATATTAAAATATTATTTAGTAATTTTATTAAATGTTTTATCTGGTTTTTTTTTAATAAAGCTTAAGCTAGATTGTTTGAAATATATTAAAATTTGAAATTTCTTTAATTTAAAAATTTATTAATTAAATTTATAATATTTCTTATTATTTCTACTTTTATTAGTGGTTTGTAATTGATATGTTAATATTTAGATAAACTAGGTGAAAATCAGGTAGTAAGATAATATAATTTTTTTTATTATTCTAAAAGTGTTGCTAAAGTTTTGGGTATATTTTTAATAGAGTATTTAAAATTTAATAAAATCTTTCTTTCATATATTCTTTAGCAATTATCTAATTCTATAATTGATTTCTAGTGTAAGTTGTTTATTTTTATGTGTAGTGTTTATATATAGCGAAGTATTTAGTATATGCTATATATTTAGATTTTTGTCTATATATTATACATTTTATGATGTTATTATGTTATTAAGATTAAATAATTATTAATTTTATTTTCTTTATAAAGGTTTCTTTTTTTTTAATAATATTCTAATAATTATTGAAGTCTTTAGTAAGTTCTACATTGTATTTGACAATTATAGTAAGGTAGGTGGTATATTGATAAAGTTTATGAAAACTTTGTTAAAATTATTTTATAAAATGAAATCCTTTTATAAGAATATTATTGGTATAAGAGGTGCAAACGTTTTCTAACTTATTAAAATTATAAATTCTGTATAAGTAATATTTCCAATTTCTATATTTTATGGAATATATTTTAAAAGTTTATGTTTTCAAGCCTTCATATTCATAAAATCCATCATTTTCTTTTAACTTAGAGTATTAATTGTATTGTTTTTCTAAATATTACTTAATTAATTCATCTTCTTCTATAAACATTTCTTTATAAAAATTATAGTTTAAAACATCTTATTATTCTTCCTTATTATAAATAATTTAAAGTTGTTTTTTAAGGTGGATCTTAAGTTGATAAAGTCTAAAATTTTTAAAAATAAATTGATTTTATACTTCATCTTAGTATTAGTATTCTTGTCTTAGATCATTGGTTAAGTCTTGAATATATCGTAAGTACCATCCTAAAAAAAAATTGTTCCAGATCTAGTAATACTCTTTAATAGTAGATGAATTAGATTGTTTTGATAGTATAACATATTTTTATTCTGTATTTAATGTTTTAAAAATATCTTAATCTAAAGACATAACTTCTGTTTGCTAATCTTCTTCAATAAATTCTTTAAATTAAATTGTAGTTTGTTGACTAGTTCAGATGTTATTTATGGTATTGCAAATTTGTTAAAGGATAGTTTCAAGGGAGTCTTTTTTAGAAATAGTTTAATTAATAGTAATATTAAAAGTTCTATCAAGTTTTTGTTTTAATTCAAATTCTTAATATTTATCTTCATATTCAGATTCATTATAAAGTGTGCATTGTTTATGTAATTTTTCATAATCTGTAATGCGAACTTGTTTAGGTTGCCATTTTTTTAAAAATTAGTTTTGTTTGTAGTTTTTAACTATATATCCTTCCTTATTATATTTAAAACAAACAAATTTATTAAATTTTAAAAATTTGTTATATTATAATTTATATTAATTTTAAGTAACTTTTAGCTTCATAAAAACTAATCCATAAATAATTTTAAAAATCTATTTTTAGCCATTTCATTACCATTAGTTTTGAAGTTTATTATTAAATTTTAGTTATTCTTGGTTAAATTTATAAGTATTTTGATATTTCACTTTATTATAAAATCAATTATTTTGATAAGTTCATTAATTTCCCAGATTAAATTATCCTAATATTCTAAATTATATCATATTAGCTTTATTATCTTTGTAGAAAGTGTTATCAAATTTAATAATAAGGAATTATATTTTCTTATACATAAATTCTTTATTAATAATTTTTTATCATATAACCTCTTATCTCTATTAAGGTTTGAGTCCTTCTTTAACATAATAAAATAGTTATTTGTTATTATAATTTATAAAAAAAATATATTAATTAAGTTCTTAAAAATAACTTCTTGTTAATCCTTTTTGTTAAAATTTATGAAATTTATAGAAAATTTTTTTTTATTTATTTTTATATCCACAAATCTATCTAAGAAATTTGGTAAAAGTAGTATAATTAATAAAAATTAAAATAATATTAAAAATTTCATAATATTATTAATAAAAAATACTTTCATCATATTTTTCACAGTAAATATTATAAATATTAAAAATAATTTTTTTTAAAAAAAAAAATACATAACAAACTTTATATTTATTATTAAAAAAATCTTTAAATCAGAAATAAAAAATATTACTAAGCTATCTAAAAAATTAATCAAATTTCATAAAAAATCCTCCAAATTTAATTAGCTTTAATAATTTAATATTACTACAAAAAATACTTCATCAATTATTTCTATAATAAATAAATTTATCATCACTACTAAAAATTAAGTTATTATTACTAAAATCTTTATTAAAATCTTCTAATAAAGATTAACATCTTTTATTTTTATTTTTAAAAACAAACTTAAAGCATATCTTACTCTCATATAATAATTCTAATTAATTTAGTTTTAGTAATCTAAAGTCTTTATTTTTATCTATAGGAATATATTCTTCTGCTATTACATAAGTTCTAATATAAATATAAATAACTATTATAATTTATTTTAATATTTATATTATAACTTCTAAATTTCTTAAATATTTAGAATTATTTATAAATATGATATTCATAAGTTCATCTTTAAATTTTTTTATTAATATAGTTAGTTTTTTATTAATTTGAGTATTAATATTAATATACTATAACTTATCATTTTTCCTGTTTAATAAGTTTATAGTTAGTTCTAATTTAAATAAAAATAATACTTTTTTTAATTATCTTCTGGAATATTTATTAATTTAATTAATTTAATAAGCAATTAATCAACTAAAATATAAAAATATATTATAAAAAGGTATACAGTCTCCTTCATCATCTATTATCTCATACTTTAATACAATAAAATCTTTAAAATCAAATTCTATTATTAATATACATATACTTTTCTTTTAGATCTGAATAAAATTAATCAAAATATTATACTTTAATCAAATCTATCTAACCAAACACTAATTTTTTATTTTAAAATACCTAGGTTCTTAGATTTAAGAGTATATATACTGTAAAATATCAAAGAATTATATATAAAATATATAATAATAATAAAAATTATAATAAACTATTAATTTATATTATATTTAAGTTAATCAATAAAAAATAAGAACTATTTATTAGTTCTAACAATAATCTTATATACATAATAATACTTTATACAAATATTAATATTTATATAATTGCATTTTAGTACTCGCATACTCGCATATATATATATACTCACATATACATATATACATGCAAATTACATAATACATAGGTCATATAACAAAAATCTACAAACAAACAAATAAACTCAAATATATAGGAAACGGGTATTATATAGGAAGTAAAACAAGTAAAGCGGAGAATGATGTAGCGTAGAACAGAGTACAGGTAATTGTGCTGTCCAGACCGTAGGTCTGTGACAATTATCTTCTATCAAACTTCCTAAAGTTCTAACTCTCCTCCAGTCAGTAGAATAGTTTGGTTAAATCCCAAAAAAACAACAGTAATAAAACTGAATAAAACAAATTGAAGATACTAAAGAACCAGTAAAAGACTAGATTAAAAAGATTGAAAAAGATTAAAATATAATTAGTCAATACATTTTTTTTAAGAATTTAAAAAAATTAAAAAAAAATTATTAATAGTAAGAGTATTTAAAAAAACTATAACAATTTTCTAAAAGATTATAACAAAAATATTTTTATTTAAATTCAATCATATACTTAATATAAGATTAATTAGTCTAATAAATAACTTACAATAAAAATAATATTTTTTTTAAAAAACATATATCTTATTTAATCAATTGAATAATAAAAAGGTTACAAAAGATTTATAACAAATTCTCAACATCTACCTCCAAACTAAAATAAAAAATATTATTCAAAAAAAAAATTTTAAAAAAAGGAAAAAATATGATAATTAATAATTAAAGTTATATATACATATATAAATCTAATAAATTTTAAACTTTTTTAAAAATATTTTAAAAACTCTGAACATCTTTTTTCATACTCTCAATAATTTTTTTCACTATCAATTTAGATATATTTGGCAAAAATAATTTTTAATAAGGCACCAACCTTTAAGCATCTAAAGCTGTTCTCTACACGATCCCTACAACCTCTCAACACCACCAAAGATCCTCTCAGGCTACCAGATTTTTTGCTGATGTGTCTAAAGGTTGTTTGGTCAGATTTTACTATAGAATTATTAAAAAAAGAAGCTGGATTTTTGTTTTTTAAAAATTACATTTTTATATTTAAATAATAAGTCTCTATTAAATCTCTTTTTGAATAAAAAAATATTGTAAAATTAATTAAGAATATTAAGGAGCTGATAGGATTTAATCAAAACTTTATCGACTTTTTTTTATAATATTTTTATAATCAAGATTGGCGGCTAATTCAGTGTATTAATATTTTCTTGAGGTGGTAGCCAATATTAGCAGTCCAAAAAAAAACCACTTTTTAGGTCATAAATTTTAGATATTATAGTTTAAGATTAGATATATTATTTTAATATTAATTATCATTTTTATATTATTTATTCTTTGGTTTTATTATATCAGACGGAGCGTGTTTATAAAAAAATTAAAATAATCTAAAAAAGTATAATATATAAAAAAAAAAAGAATACTAATAATGGGAAGTTAAAAAGGGGTTCACATTAATTTAATATTATGAGAAGTTTGCATTAAATTTTGAAAGGCGGATGTTTACAGCTAATTGCTTTGAAGTTTTGATGGGGTATGCCAAGATTGGTGTGGTTTTCTATTGTTATATAATGACTTCCTTACATCCCTGTCAGCCTCCCGTGCTCCCATACAATGACCTCTGGGAGGTTCAGATTTTTTGCTGATGTTATAAACAAAATATATATATTTTAATATTTAAAATAATAATTATTTTTATTATTTAAGATGATATCAACTTTTTAATATTTAAAATAAAACTGTTACACCTGTGGCCCTGGGAGGTCACAGCAAGCTCACTCTGGCTTCTGTTTCTCAGTCCTATTGCTCAGGTCTTGATTCAGGGAAGTATACATGTTACTAGGAATAGTAGAACTGTTGAATAAAAAGTGTAATAATAATAAAGTGATAATAAATTATAAGTCTATATTATATTTGAGTTGATTAATGAAGAGTAAAAATTATTTATCAATTCTAATAATAATTTTATATATATAATAATATTTTATATAAAGATAAGTGATTGTATTTGTTGTAGGATTATTTATACAATTTGTACAAGTGTGTGATGTTTGTAAAAATTGTAAAGTTACTTTTGTTGAGGTAGTAAGTATATAATATTATTATATAATATAAGTATTGTATAATAGGGGTATATAAATAAAATAAATAAATATAAATATATAAATAAATAATCTTTAATAAAAGATATAGTAAAATAGAGTTAAAAATAATATAACATAGAATGTGGTATAGGTAATTGTATTGTTAAGATTATATAATTTGTAATATTATCTCTTTTTTTCAAGAAATAAGTTTTGTATAGAATTGACTTTTGTGAGGAATTTGTTTTTGTAAGGTGTGGAGATCTATGTAGAAGTTAAGTTTTATATAGTTAAGATTATTTTATAAAGTTAGTATCTAACATAGGTATATATATATATATATATATATATATATATTTTAATAGTGTAGGTTGGTGTTTTGTATAGAACTTCTGACTATATAGGTTATATAAAATAAAAATAATATAAATAAATAATATATAAAAAATAATAATTAAATTAAAATAATAATTTAAAACTTAAATTTTAAAATATTCTTATAAGGGGATAATTAATATATATTTGAAAATTATTATAAATGTTGGTAGAATATTATTAAAAATGAAATAAGTCTTTTTTTTATAATTAGTAAAGTTTTTATACTGATTGTATTGAATGTCTCAACATTTTAATTTTTGTGTTTTGTGAGTACTGTGAGTAAAATGGTTATATTTGTATAGTTATGTTTGGCTATATTAATTGTGTTATTTGTATTAGGAATGGTTGGAGTTTGGTTGATTTTTGTGAGTTTGTTTTTTTTAGTTTTGGGTGGATTTTGCTGATGTAGTATAGTGGATTGTTTAGATTAAAAATTGGATAAAAAGGAGAAAGAGTTGGAGGCTCTGGAAGAGGAATAAGTGGTTGTTTAGTAAGAGTAGATTTTTATTTAATAAAAAATGGCTGAGTTTTAGGTTAAAGTAATTCAAAAAAGGAAAGAGTTTAAATAACTGAAATTAAAATATTATGAAGTGGTGGTTTATGATGGCATATTTTATGAATAAGAGTTGGTGAAAAAAGAGAGGTTAAAGAGGAGGGATAAGATAGAAGTTAAATAAGTTTTTAAGAAATTAAAAAAATTTGGAAGGGAATTATTAATGTTGGTTTTAGAAATTTCTGATTTTGATTATATTGATTTTTTGTAATTTTAGTTTGAATTTTGATTTTTTTTTAATCTTCTATATCTTTATTTTATAAATAATGATGTAGTTTTTTGATTAAGGTAAATTTAGATGACTTCTAGGGATATATTGTTTTCTAGGATTCAAAAATTATTTTATGGTTTGTAAGGTAGTACCTATCTGATAAAATATTTATTTTCTTGATTAGGTTTTTTTAAAATCTTTTTAAATTTATATTTTGTGTGGTTTTTAAGTTTTAGTTTTTTATTATTAAAATTTTTTCTTAGGTTTCCTGGGGCTAGTTCTAAAAGTAAGATATAAAATGATTAATAGATGTGTGTAGGTCCTAAAATTTCAAATTTAAAGGTGTTGTTATTGAATTTTTTTGTAATTATAAAAAGTTTATGTTTTTGGTAATCAAATTTTTTGCTCTAGTGTTTTTTTTGTTTAATATATTTGGTAAGTAGATATATTTTATTTTTTTTTTTCAAAAATAGTACTTCTATTCTTTTTTAATTATAATAATATAATATTTATTCTGTCATAAACTAAAAATCCTTCTAAAGATTTTTATAAAAATTTTTTATATTTCTGATATATTTGTCTAGTACCTAAAAAACTGTTTTTTTAAATATTAAAGGTGGTACTAGTACTGTTGTTGGATTCTATTTTCTGAGTACTTCATATAAAGTATATTTTGTAATTAAGTATTTGGATGTATTGTATGTGAATTTAAAATTAGAAAGTAGTTTAACCTAATTATTTTATACCATATTTAAGAAATTGTGTAACTATATTTTAATTATTTAAATAATTTGTTTAATTATTTTGTTTGTTTATATAACGTTAGTCACCTAGAAGCCGACCACACCTAGAAGCCGACCACTTTTTTAAGCAAGAAAACCACACTAAAAAAATCCAGAAACCACACCAAAAATCCATCACCAAACCACCAACTGACCATTAACCTACTATCAACTTCCATTACGTCCATAATTACAACCACACACTATAAACCATAAAAACTGTTGTAATCCACATTATAATTACTGTATTTAGTGATATATCCAAAAAAGCTGATCAGTTTACCAGTGCAGTGTTAATAAATCATGTGTTGTGTTTAGCACTATACACGTATATACCACCTATTTTCAGTAGCGATTTTATAAACAATTACAACCAATACACAACCAAAACGCATACTATACAATAAACTTGATCTCTCCAATTGCATGTTGTTGGATTTATAATTTTACGATTTTTTTTGATGGTTTTATTGTTGATGGAAGTTGATAGAAGTTGATGGCCGGTTGACGCGTTTTTGATGTGGTCCCCCCTTTGATTTTTGATGTGGTTTTCTCGCTTAAAAAAGTGGTCGGTTTCTAGGTGTGGTCGGCTTCTAGGTGACTAACGTTATATCTTTTACTAGTAACATTAATTTTGGTTTTAGTTTGATTTCTAATTGAGTTCCAAAATTTACTAAAAAATAAGGTGTTTTTGTTACAAATATATTTAATTTATAATCTGTATTGGTTAAATATTTGTTTGTTATAAACTTGTTTAAGTTTTTTTGTAGACTATTTGGAGTTTTATGGTTTTAAGATTGTTATTTTACTAAATTTGTAAATAATGATTAATACTTTGTTATATATGGTGTTAATAAAAAAATTTCTAAATTTTGGTATTTCTTAAATAAAATTATAAAAGATAATTTAGAATGGTGCAGATGGTGTATTATAAAGTTAAAGTTTTTTATAAAATAAATATTAATTAAGTTTATTTTTATAATATATATTATAAATTTTGATATATTATTTAATATGTTATTATATTTGTAATTAAAAGTAATTTTTGTTTAAGAATTTTTAAATTTATTTAATTTCTAAATATTAATATATTATAATGTTGTTTAATAAATTTTTATTAAAAATTTTTGGTAGGAATGTAATAGAGATTTTTAAATAGAATAATCCTATATTTAATAATAAAGTATTTTAGGGTGTTTAAATTATTTAAAATAATTCAGCTAGTTATTAAATATTGTTTATAACTTTTTTTTAATTTTTAAATAAACTAATTATTTAATATATAAATAATAATATTAAGAGTTTTGTTGATAATAATATTTTTAAATAATTTTTTTTTAAAAATTATTTCTTTGTCTAATTGTACTCCTGACATTAGATCAAGTTTTTTATTAATCACATCTGTTTCTAAATTTTCTTTACCTTTGTAGTATACAATTTTTATATTATATTTACTAAATATTTTTTATTAATAAACCT
The DNA here is from genome assembly GCA_036971345.1 of Dactylellina drechsleri. Lineage (NCBI taxonomy): Eukaryota > Fungi > Ascomycota > Orbiliomycetes > Orbiliales > Orbiliaceae > Dactylellina > Dactylellina drechsleri. The sequence goes on along the minus strand of JAJTUB010000017.1, from coordinate 879,775 downwards.
ATTATCTACTAAATTTTTTAATGGTAAGGAAAAAGGTAAGATTCTTATGATTAGAATATACAATAAAAGATTTCTTAGTTTATAAATATACTCTCTATGTTTTATAAATTTGTATAATAGTTATAAGTTTTTTGTTGTGGATTGGATATCTAAATTTTGTGGTGTTAAATTTGTAAAATAAATAAATAATAAAGTGTTATTTATTATTAAAATATAATTAGTATAAGTACGTACTTAGTACTGTATCAGAGGTATTAATCTTAATTTTGATAAGTAATTTTGGATCATAAAATTGAAGTATAAATACTGAAAAAAATGATTGTTTTAATGTGTTAAAAATATTGATTTAACTAGAAGTTATATTGAATTTAACTTTTATTTTAATAAGCTTAATTAAGGCAATTAATATATAACTATATTATTTAATAAAATATTAATAATAGTTATATAATCCTAAAAAGAATTAGATATTTTTAACAATCTTAAATTGTAATTAGTTTTAAATAACTTATACTTTTTTAAAATTTATTTTAATTTTGTTAATTATTATAATAACTTCTAAGAATTTACATTTAGTAATTTTAAATTTTGTTTTTTCAAATTAAATCTTAAAGTTATATTTATTAAGTACTTTAAAAACAAAAATAATATATTTCTTATATTCTTCCAAATTATAACTATAAATTAATATATTATTAAAGTAAATAATATATATTTTATTAATATAATTCTTAAAAACATGATTTATAAAAATTTAAAAAAATACTAATATATTAATCAATCTTATAAACATGATTATATATTTAAATAGTTTATATTAGCATCTGAAAACTATCTTCTAAATATCTTTAGATGTTATTCTAAAATTATGATATCTAATTATTATATCTATTTTAATAAATTTTTTAGTTTTTTATAATTAATTAAATAACTTATCTATTTGTAATAATTTTGTTTAATTTTTAATAATAATAGTATTAAAGCTTTGATAATCTATATATATTTATAATTTTCTGTTTTTTTTTAGTACAAATAGTATGGAGTATCTAACTAAAAATTAAGATAATCAAATATATTTTTTATATAAGTTTTTTTTAAAATATTTTTAGAATACTTTAAGCTCTTTTTAAATACAAATATAAATAAATATAAATTTAAAAATAACATCTTTTTAAAATAATATTTCATAAGTAAACTTATTAATTTTGGTAAGATATTTTTATCAGATAGTTTCTTGAAAGTTTTGATCTACTTAAAAATTTATTTAGGGATTTTAATAGTGTTTTTAATGATTTCTTTAATAATTTTATAAATATTCCTAATCTTAAGTTATATATATTTAAGAATATTAAACTTATTTCAAAATTAATAATAAATTTTTTTGTTAAAAAAATATTTTGTAAGTTGTAAGTATACTTCTTTTTCTTTTGTTTTGTAATTATTATTTAGATGGGATTATCAATAGTTGTAATAAATAAAATCAAGAGTCTTGTTTTTCCAACTAATAGCAAAATTGTATTCCTGTAACCAATCAAAACCTAAGATTAGATTATATTTTTGGAGATTAAAAACATTGATTATTCATTTTTTGTAATGTTCATTAATAAAAATAATTATTATAGTTTTATAGTAAACAATTCCTAAAGTATTTCCTCCGAAAATAATAACATTATAGTAAGTACCTTTAAATTATATAAAAAGATATTTTTAAGTAATATAATTAATTAAAATATAAGAAATTTCTGCACTACTATCTATAAGTATATTAGCAAGAATTCCATTAATAATAATATTAATATTAAAATGTTTATTATTAATTAAATTTAGTTATTTATTAAGTCCCTTTTTAATAAAGTTAGGGCTAAATTTCTCAAATTACTTTAAGTTCTAAAATTAAATTAATTTAAAACTTTTATAAATAGCAGAGTTATTGTATAATATTTACAAATATAAACTTGCTAAAATCTTTTTATTATAAATTATTATAAATATCAAGGGCAAGTTTTTTTTTTTAATATGATTTTGGCTTAATATAGTTTTCTAGTAATATTAGATTATTTTTATATATAGGTAGTATAAGCAGAAAGTTGTCTTTTATAGGTGATATAATGATTTTTGTTTTGTAAACAAATTATATAGTATGTTTTAAAAATCGGGGAGTATAATCTAGTAAGGATTATATTTTAAAAAATTTTAAAGCGAAAGGCTTTTTTTTTAAAATAGAAAGTTGTAAAATCTTGTATTAATTTTATTTTATATAAATTTATTATAATAAAGTATATAACTTATTAATAAAATTTATAATAACTTTTTTATAGTTTTTTTATAAAATGATATTTTTTCATAGGAATTTTATCTAAATATATATTACATAAATTCTATAATTTATGGATATTGTTGGTTTTATAAAATCAATATTAATAAGTTCTACAAATTTGGGCATAATTATTAATAAAAGTTGGTTATAATAAATTAGATAGATTTTTATATTTAGTTCTTTCTGGGTTATTTGGGGTGATTAGTTGATTTTGGTAATTTTTTTTTTTACAAGGGTACTTATTCCCAAGTTTAGTGTTAATTTTGTTATATGTTACTCTTAGTTCTTGATAAGGTTTTTGTAAGTGAATTTGTAGTTTAAGAAGAGTAATTTTAGAAATAATTTTGAAATATATCTTCTTAGCTAATTATTTTAGAATGAGTATAGTGTAAAATTGCTATAGTTCTCTGTTCAAGTTTTGTTGATATCTAAAATACTTTTTTGGAACAGGATGGTTTTAAATTTAATAGTATTTGTGTACTATAGGACTATAAAATAGAAATATAGGTTTATAAATAACTAAATCTAAATTTTTATTTAGGATATATATTGGGGTATTAGATATAATATTATTAGTATCTTTATTATTTTCTTATTATATAATTTTTTATAATTTTTGAAACTCTTCTTCAGATGTTAAATATATTATAAATTTATTTCTTTGAAAGGGGGTAATTATTTCATATAATAGAGTTAGTAGTTCTTTTAATATTAAAGTATTTTAGATGGTATAGCTTTATTATATCAATTCTTTATATTATTCCTGTTATTTTTTTAAAGTTTTTGATTAGGTGAATTGGATATATTTAAACTAATTTTTTTTTAATTATTAGTAATCTCTAGCGAAATATCCTAATCTATTATAATTATAATAAATAATTATATTAAATTTTAATAAACTTTTATATTATTAGTAATTAATAGTATTAAGATTTATTAAAATAAATTCATATCCTTAATAAACACCATTTCTAAAGTAATAATTCTGATAATTATTATAAAAATAATATTATCCAGTTTTTCCTTATCTTAATATATTATTAAAATAATTTTTTTGATAGTTTTTTTAAGATTGATTTGGTTTTTATTAATTTTATCAAAAAATAGAGTTGTTTATTTGTATAGTAAAATTCTACATTTCCATATAGATCATTTCTAAAATTCTAAATTTTTCTTTAATAATTTTAGTGTGGACCATTGGTTTGAGTCCTTTTTTAACAAAATTAAAAAATTATATATTGTTATATTTTGTAAGTAAAATATAATAATTAAATTTTTAAAAATAATTTTGTATTAAATAAGTTTGGTATAAGATGATAATCTTGTATTATACTTTTTTTTCTTTATTCTTATATTTATATTTCTATTGAAGAAAGGTGATAAAGTAATTAATATTAATAAATACTTTATAAATATCTAAATATGCTTATTTAAATTTTTTATTTTTAAAATTTTTTTTATTATAGCTATTTTGTTTCTTTAAATAAATTATAAAAACATAAAGAAGTAGTTTTTCCAGGTATATTCCTATAAAATAGATTTTATATTTATCTATAGGAAATTAATTTATATTAAAGAAATAATAAATTAAGAGTTAGTTAAAAAATTAATCAAGTTTCTCAAATTATTCTTTAAATTTAATTAAATTTTTTAATTTAAGTATTTTATTAGAATTTTTAGTAAAATTAATCATTTTAACAATTTCTTTTAAGATTTTTATGAAATTTTTAATATATTAATTAGAGGAATTTATTAATAATATTAACAACTATTTTATAATTATTATTTCAAATTATTATTTTATTTATCTTAGAATTTCTATTACTATACTTAAGTTTTTAATATGTTTTTCCATATATATTAATATCTTATATATTAATATTTTTTTTAAAAAAAAATTTTTTAAATTTTTTTTAAATATTTCTTCTATAATCTATATTTTTATATTAAAAGCATAAATATAATTTTAATTATTAATATATACTTTTTTTATAGTAATTTTAAATATTAATTTAAAAAATATAACTACTAATTTTTATTTTTTATTAAATTTTTAATATTTTAATATTTATATAATGGAGTATGCTTTTTTATTCAATTATTATGTGAAACCGCACGAGCCTAGTGCTCTCGATGCAGTTCGAGATAGAACTTGTGGTGGCACTTAGTACGCTGTAAAGAGAAATAATTTTACTATTAAATAATAACTAAATAACTAAGTAAATTAAGGAGTAGATTATCTAGTATCAATTCCAGACAACAACTAAATAAATAATTTATATATATGAGATTATAACATATTATACTAATTTAGATGGTTCTATGATTCCCAATACTTACCTAGCTTAGCTGATATTTTTTGATAGTAAGTGTTTAAGGTAAGCTCTATTTATGAGCTCTTTTGTGATTTTGATTCCCATCAAGGCGCTTAATATAATTGCTCATATCTTTAAAACTAATTGGTATAACTAGCTGACTAATCTTGTGTTTTTATGCCTCCTTAGGTCTTCTGATTTGTGACTGAGTTTGTTGATATCCCAGTTTATAGATCTAGGCTGGAGAGTTTTTATTGATGGATTGTCTTATTGATGAGTGTTTATTTATATTCCCTAGACCAATCAACATTCTCATAGCGAGATTAATCACAATTGTATATTGTGTTGAGGGTGTGGTAATTTACTATTTTAAGATAGTATTACTTTAATGGTTCAAAAGTAGTTAAGAATTGTTTTGAGAACTATATATTATGTATAGTATGATATTTTTTTTTTAAAGATTAGTATTTTTTTTAATTTTTCTTAATTTATTATTTTTTATTGGTAATGTTTTTTGTTTTTTTGAATTTTGTTGATGTTTTTAGTATTGTTTTTATATTAGTTTATCCGCTATCAATTAGCAATGTCTATCATAGTATGGTGTGGGCTCTTGAGATTTGTAGTGTGGTTATGTTATAAATTAAGAAGACTAGGGTTTCTTATTGATTAAACAACTAAGTAAGATATTATATTTTGGTATTTAATATTAAAATTTGTCTAGAATAGGTAATTTGGTTGATATACTATGAGAACAATATTTTTAATTTGTAAATTTGACTTTTTTATCAGCTTATATTTTGTTATATTTTATGATATTTTATAAAATTGTATTCTTTTATTTGTAAATTCTCTTTTATAGTTGTTCTATTAGCGTTATTTGTTAGAATATGGGTTTAGTGTCAACATGGATCATGAAATAAATAAATTTTAATAGGTCTTAATATATTAAAATATAAATTTTTGTTTTTTTAAAAGTTTATAATACTAGACTAATAGCATTTCTAGATTTTTTGATTTTTAAGTTTATACTAACCAATATAATGTTCTTTTTTTTCCCCCCCAGAGTTAGAAATTTTTTTTTTTTACTTTCATCTTCTATATATTAAAGTTTTTTATTATAAAAATTTTTAGATTATTATTTTTTTACTATTATTTTATTTTTAAATTATAATAAATTTACTATCTTTTTTTCTCTTAACAAGTCCATTTTTTTTTATGTATATGTTATATTTTATTTTCCTCTCAAACTGTAAAAATAAACACCTGTACTACCAATACCTATTATTATACTATAAATTATATTGAGGGTACCAATATAAATATAGCAACTATCCTCGACATCAAATACCAGGGATACAAAAATTCTAATTTTATCTACTACTATATTTAAAACTAAGAAAAGTGTTTATAATATTAAAATTAGAATGACAAGTATTGAGACCAGGCTGATATCATCAATACTGTTGCTATTTTGAACACTGTGTCTTGATATGTGTCTGGTATATTTTTTTTTTTTTTTAATCTGTATACTAACTGTATTAACTTGATTTTTTACATAGCTTAAGACTAATTTATCTAGCATTTTATTGATAAATATTAATTTTTTAAATACAATCCATTTTCTCCCAGTAATATGATTATAATCCCAGTAAATATAAATTTAGCTGTTACTATTTTTTCTTAAACCAATCCAAATTTAGCAAATCTTAATCTTAACCAATTTTTTTAATTTTTAGTAAATCCCAACACAGCCATATGCCCCCATACTGCTAGAATCCAAGTTTTGGAAAATGAATTAAATAAAGTTAATAAAAGTTTTACTATACCAGTGAATCTAAATATACTTCAGATTATAAAATTTGATTTGATGTAGATTTAGAATTTGGTGAATGTTTTGTTTAAAGTTAGTAGAATTTTAGCTGTTTTTATTATAAGAAGTTTGGTGGATTTATTTACTAAAGTAAAACAGGATGTATGAGATATCCCTTACTTTTATACAATTTTGAATTTTGCTAACATAACTTATTAATATGCTAGGGTTTTAGGTTACAGCAAAATCTGTAATTATTAGCATTTTTAGTTTAAAAATTTTTTAAATTTTTTTTATTTTTTTATGTAATTTTTTTGAATAAGTGGAGTTCTATCATATTTTTTTTTTTTATATTAATGTATAGTTGAAATCTCTTAATTTGTTTATATGCTATTGGGTATTTAGTTAGTTGAAATTAATAATGGGGAGTTAAGAATTGTTTTTTTTATTTGTTAAGTTTTGATGAATGTTGAAACCTCTCTATTGACTTTTTTGTATTTAGTAAGTTTTTTTTAGGTTTTCAAGAATTATGTGCTGGTGATTACCCTTTCTATTTTACTAGGAAGAATTTAGTTTTTTTTTTGGATTTAGGTTCCTTTTTTTAATAATTTTTTGTTATTATCTTCTTGACTTTTTACTCTTCTTAGCCATCCATCTTTACAAGAAATGGTTCTAGCAATTCTAGGTGTATTTCATCAAAAATATATAGTTTTAACAATGAAACATGGAAGATGTTGTGGTTTTGTATTAATTTAGGTAATTTTAATTTATATGCTCTGAGTCCCACATACTTAAGTATTTTGTATGGTTTTAAATATCTTGCCTCTAATTTATCCAATAATTGTTTTGTTTTGATATATTTACTAAATATTATTATTTGATTTTTGATTTCATATTTTAGCACTTTGGTTTGCTTAATATCAACTTGCTTAGTTAGAGAGTTCTGGGCTTATAAAATTTTTAGTTGGCAAATTTCATATATCTCAACTAGGAATTTTAACAAATCAGCTGTTATTAGTACTTCTACTGTTATATAATAATTCACTTTGTAACAAACATCATACCCATGTTTTGCCTTAAATAAAAACGTCTTTATAATAATTTAATAGGCATTATTATATACAAACATTGTTAATAGCAGTAGTTGAACCCAGTCATCTTATCTATAATTGTAGAAATTTTTTAAATATTACTCCAAAATAACATTTATTTTTTTTGTTTGACCATCTGTTTACGGATAATTGGTTATACTGAATTGAGTAGTTATTTTGAGACCTCTACATAACACTCTTAAAAATTTTACAATAAATTGTTTTCCTTGATTTGAGATGAAATTGTTAGGGAATTTTTTTTTGAGTAGGTGCCTTATGTATAGCTCAACTAATTCTTCCACTGTTAATTCATCTATACATAATATAAAATACAAAAATTTGGTCAATTTATCCACTGCCACTAGAATTATATTATAATTGAATAAGTTGTTTCCTAACAAAAAATCTTTTAAAAATAATAGTTGGATTATAAAGTCCATTAATATAGATCCTTAGAATCAACTTAATAGCTCTAGTAATAGTAACTTTCCTACTTTAAACTTCCTTAATACTTTATTTCTCTAGCATTTGTTGCAGTTTGATACATATCAATATATAAACTATAAATATCCGGAAAAATAATAACTCCTTGAGAATAGTTCCGTAATTTTAACTTCTCCAAAATATCCTACTAATAAAAAATCATAAACTATCAAAATAATTCTTTTTTTAAAATTCAACAAATTTAATATTATAATTTTATTTTTGAATAATAATAGCTTTCCTTACATACTATATCCTCAAATATACTCAGTATCATCCCTTTTAACCAATTAAATAATACTAAGAATTTTTAAATTATGAAAATAATTCTTTATTACTTTTTTTTTAATGGACATAAAAGCAGTTATGATCCACCCTACAACCTATTTTATAATCTCTCTTAGTAGAAATACTAGCTGTCTTTTTTTTAATAACAGTAAAAGTAGTTCCTCTTTCTCCTCCTACCAATTATAGTTGGCTCATCTCAAAAATACATCTGTTGCTATATTTTCTTCTCCTAAGCAGTAATGAATCTTAAAATCTAAATCCACCAGTTTTTTTGCCCAGCAAACCTACCTCAAACTTAATTTCTTCAAAATTGTAAAATACATTAAGTTTTAATAATTATTATATATAATAATTTAGAATCAGCTCCCTTTGAAGTAAGGTAATTAGGTATATAGCACCTTAACTATGGCTAGTAATTCCTAGTTGAAAACAGGGTAATTCTTTTCAACCAATATTATCTTTCTGTTGTAAAATAATATCAGATACTATATATCATCCTCATGCTGTTATAAGAGATAAGTTCCCACACCAAATCCTAAAACATCAATTTCTATAACTATAAGTAGATTTAATTGAAAATACTTTAACAGCCTATGTGCTTTATCTACAAATATCAATTTGAGTTGATGGAACAAGTTTTTTGCTTTGTGGTTCTAATTCCAAGACTTATTTTTTCTTATAAGATCTGATAAAGGCGTTGTTAACGCATTGAATCAAAATATAAATCTTTTATAGAAGTTTATAAATCCTAAAAAACTTTAAACTTACTTTACATTTTATAACTAGGGTTATGAACCCATAGCCTTTATCTTCTCAAATTCCATAAAAAAACCTCAGAACAAGATAGTAAATCCTAGGAAGTTAACTTCCTTTTTATAGAATTTATATTTTTTTAGTTTAACATATAGTTTAGCTTTTCTGAGCTTCTCTAATACCATTTTTATGTGTCATAAATATTCCTTGGGATTCTTTAAGTAGACTAGGATATTGTTGAGATAAGCTATCACAAATGTTTCTTTATATTCTTATAAAACTTCATTGATTATGGTTTGGAATGTAGTAGGGGTGTTTATTAATTTAAATAACATAACTAAATATTTGTAAAAGCTATAAAAAATCCTGAACACTATCTTCTATTTATCTCCTACTACCATTTATACCAAATTATAGACTCTTCTTAAGTTCAGCTTAATAAAATACTTAACTCCTTGTAACAAATCAATTAGTTTATCTATAGCTAATACCAAATATCAATTCTTTATAATAATATTATTTAATTTTTAGTAATTTATATATAATCTTAATCCTTTATTCTTTTTTTTAACAAAGAGTATTGGCGCTCTGGCTAGAAACAACAAAAATTATATGAACCTTTTTGTTAACATATCTCTTATATAATTCTTCAAAACTTAATTTTTTTTTACTAAAAGTTTGTATATTAGCCCAAATAACAATATCTTACTTAATTTAAGGTTAATGGGGTAATCTTATGATTTATAGTTAGATAATTTGGAGGCTTTTTTTTTAAAAAAGATATAATAGTATTTTTTGTATTTAGAAGATATTACATTCTCAATTAGTTTTTTTATATTTTCTTGTAATACTATAGTTCTAATACATTGGATTCTTTTTTCAATATAATCCTAGAGTTTTTTATTCAACGCAAGAGTTATCATTGCTATTTAAGTTGGGTTAGTTTTTTTGAATACTATTTATTTAGTGGTCTAATTAATATTAGGGTTATATTTTTTAAATTAATTAAATCCTAAAATAATATCAAATAACTTTATATTGATTATATTCAATACTATGTTTTTACTATAATCTTAAATATTAAGTCTTATTTTCTGGGTAATCCTAAATATATCTTAAAAAAATATAAATATTTTATCAACCAATTTAAGCAAGATTATCTTTTTTAAAATTATTATAGGTATATCTTTTTTCTTTACCAAAAAAAAAAAGATAAATAATAAAAGGGCTTTTATATTTAGTAGTATTCATATAAATATTATTTCCTTTCTTATCTATAAAATAGTTTGGATCACAAAATATCTTAAGTAGTCTCAGATTGGTTTAATCCCATTAATAGCTACAGCTATTAATAGTCTAATTATATAACTACCTTTTTTTAGAGATACTTAGGATTTTGATATTCTTATTATTTTTTTGGGTGGTACTGTCTTTGATGATATTCTTTTGCTTTATGTTTTTTTTTACTATATTTATAGTATAGGTCTTTCTTTTTTTATTCTTTTTTTATTTTGGGATTTAAGGTTTTTATGAAATTGAGTTCTATTAGGGTAGTTTTGTTGTGACTTTTCAAAAAATGGTTCCTTAATTTGACCACTAGAGCCTGATAAGGGTTATTGAGTTTTCTGGGATAATTATTAAATAGGGATTTATAATTAACTACTTATCTAATTAGTTTTGCAAGGATTTTAGGTTGATTCGCCTTGGTTTCTTATGTTTTCATAAGTGCTGTATATAAGCCATATTTCATACTTTTTAAATAGAGTTGGCAAAAAATATCATTGTGTTAGATCGGTAACTTATAAATAAGGGTAAAAAATTGGGTTGTGTAGTTTTTGATTTTTTTATTTTTTTGCTGGATTGTGAAGATTTTGTTTGTTGTTTGTTCTTTCTTATTAACTATTCTCTAGTGGGTTCTAATAGTTTGTTCTAGTATAGATCAACTTATTAATTTTTTTGGGTCCTGTTTGTTTTTTGCTTCTTTTATTTTTTGTTTTGCGACGAGAGGTTTTATCTAATCTTTAGTAGTTTTTTTTATAAGCGTGAGAGTATAATTGATTTTAAATCATTCCAAAATAAAAACCTTCTTATTGGATGTGAAATATATTTGTAAATTATGTAAGAAATTTTGTGTATTGGCTTGCTTACCATCAAAAACATTTAATTAATATATTAACTTAGTATAAAAGCTGGTGTGGTCTTGGATTGACTTATCTCCTGGGGTACTTAATTCTTGTATGGATAATATTCCTTTTAGCTCGGCTAGCTGATTCTTATAACATTGGAAGAGTTTTTTATTTTCAACTCAATATGTGGCCATATCGAATGGTGCAGGGGAAGGTTGTTTCAATATCTTAGATATTAAATTTAGTTAAGAAATTATAACCCAATGTCAAGCCATTTCGAGTTTGGCTTGTAAAATTTCAATTTGCTAATTAAAAACAAAGTATTCTCTTTGATAGTGCTGAGTGGTACTCTGTAGTTGAGTTCTTAATTCTTCAACCAACTTGGGATAATAACCCCCAGTGTTCATATCAGCATCAGATATTATTGTGAGAATGGAGTTGGGTGGTATAGGTATAAAATAAGATGTATATTGTGTAGGTTATAAGTATGCAAATGATTGGATAAAATGTGAAATTGTATAAGCCTAGTGTTTTTGATGCGGTTTGAGATAGAACTTATGGTGGTATTTAGTATGCTGTAAAGAGAAATAATTTTACTATCAAGTAATAACTAAATGGCTAAATAAATTAAAAAGTAGATTATCCAATATCAATTTCAAACGATGACTAAATAAATAGTTTATATACACAAGACTATAGTATATTATGTTAATTTAAATGGTTTTATAATTCCCAATGTTTGTTTAGCTTAGCTGATATTTTTTGATAATAAATGCTTAAGGTAAGCTTTATTCATAAGTTTTTTTGTGATTTTGATTTTTATTAAAATGCTTAATATAATTGTTTATATCCCTCGAAACCAATCAGTATAGCTAGCTGACTAGTTTCATACTTCTATACCTCCCTAGGTCTTCTAACTTATAACTGGGTCTGTTGATGCTCCAGTTTATGGATTTAGGTTAAAAAACTTTCATCAATGGATTGTCCTATCAATAAGTGCTTATCCATACTCCCTAAACCAATTAATATTCTTATAGTGAGATTGGTTACAATCATATATTGTATTGAGGGTGTGGTAATTTGTTACCTTAAGGTGGTACTGCCTCAATGGCTCGAGGGTGGCTAAGAACCGCCTCGAGAACCATATATCATGCGCAGCATGACATATTATTTCTATATTTTATAAAAATAATTGTATTTTTTATTTTTATTTTTAATAAATTCTAGATTTGAAGCGTTTTTTAATTCTATATTTTTGAAAAAATATTTTTAGATGTTTTTAAGTGTAAGAAGATTTAAAATATATATAATTCTTTTATTTAAATTAAGTTAAATCAGTTAAAGTATTACACCTATAGCCTTGAGAGGTTATAGTAAATTTACTTTAATTTCTATTTCTTAGTCTTATTACTTAAATCTTAATTCAGGGAAGTATGTATATTACTAAAAACAATAGAACTATTAAATAGAAAATATAATAATAATAAAGTGATAATAAATTATAAATTTATATTATATTTAAATTAATTAATAAAAAATAAGAACTATTTATCAGTTTTAATAATAGTTTTATATATATAATAATACTTTATACAAAGATAAGTGATTGTATTTATTGCAGGATTGCCTGTGTAACTTGTATAAGCATGTGATATCTGCAAAGATTGCAAGGTCACTTCTATCAAGGTGGTGAGCATGCGATGTTGTCATGTAATATGAACACCGTATAACAGGGGTGTATGAATAGAATAGGTAAGCACAGGTATATAAGTGGGTAGTTTTTGATGAGAGATGTAGTGAAGCAGAGCTGGGGATGATGTAGCGTAGAATGCGGTACAGGTAATTGTGCTGTCAGGACTGTATGGTCTGTGACAAAAACTAACAATATTATTTTTTTTAATTATTTTCTTACTATATTGTTTTAAATATACAAAGTTTAATATTATCTGAATACCAACAAATATAAAATTACCATCCCAGAAATCCCATCATCAAACAACCAGGACAGCAACATGTTTTTTTGCTGATGTAAATACTCAAGTAATCACTGTCTTGATGTTATCATGCATTTCTCAATAAAGGTAGGATTATTAAATCCGCCTCTGTCATGCTGCGCATGATATATGGTTCCCAAGGCGGTTCTTAGCCACCTTAGAGCCATTAAGGCAATGCAACCTTGAAATAGCAAATTACCACACCCTCAATGCAATATACGATTACAACCAATCTCGCTATAAAAACATCGATTAATCTAAGGAGTATAGATAGGCGCTTATTGATGGGATGATCTATCAATGAGAGCTTTCAGCCTAGATCCATAAACTGAGGCATTAACAAACCCAAGCACAAATCAGAAGACCTAAGAAGGCATAAAAGCATAAAACTAATCAACTAGTTGTACCAATTGGTCTCAAGGGATATGAGCAATTATATTAAGCGCCTTGACAGAAATCAAAATCACAAAAAAACTCATAAATAAAGTTTATTTTAGGCCCTTACCATCAAAAAATATTGATGAAACTAGGCAAACATCAGAAATTATAAAACCATCTAGATTAATATAATCTCGTATATATAAACCACTTATCCAATCATCATCTAAAATCGACACTAGATAATTTACTTATTTATTTATTTTTTGATAATATACTCACCTTCTATTGCGTATTAAGTGCCATTACAAGTTATACCTCAAACCACATCGAGAGCACTAGGCTCGTGCGGTTTTACAGCCTCCTTATCAGGTAAAGCTTTACTTAATTTAGTAATTATAAAACTACAGGTTGTAAAAACTAAGGGCCATGACGTAGAAGCAAGAAAAAACAACAAAAAATACCCACAAAGCCAACTCAAAATCCGCAAACAAGAGGAGGAAAATTTGCGGAGTCCACTGCTAATTATCTGACTGGGTTCCCAAGTATCCAGTGTGTTATATACTCCGATAACACAATCAACTACTCCCGTGCAGATCACGACCAGTGGCGCTGGCAATGGCGGGGCCATTTTCCCAACTTAAGTATGTGTGATCACCCAATTTCCTATAAGAATATCAAATCTGTTCAGAAATGGGGTTCGGTTTGTTGATTTCTTGGGGGATAGGGTTGAAGTCACAAACCTGGGCTTGAAAAGGTGGCGCGCGGTAAATATTACTCCGAGCAAAACGCAAAGCCCGCCTACTATAACATAAGCGATTCCAAGAAATGGATTTTTCCCTCCCATGACAGTCCTAGTGGAGAGTACAATTGACTTCGTTCCACCATATTCGATGACGGGAAAATCTAGAGGTGTAAGAATTAGCTCTGTACAAGAACGAAAGCGTGCCCATACTGACTCATCAGAATATCCAATGTATAGACTCCGCTAGGCATGGTAGTTGTATCGTTACGCCTTGCAAGTTTGCTGAAAGTTGGGAGACCAGCTGTTCGCATCCAGACTTGGAATTCTTCCCATTCCCTCAGAACCGGGAGGTTTTCAGCTGTATAACCATTCGGAAATCTATTGATCCAGTTCGGAGGAGGAACAATTTTAGATGGATCGTATGTAGTTGGCCCATAACGATCCTTATCGGTACTCCAAGCAATGCCTTTATTTGTCATATTGTAAGTCTCTTCCTGTGCGGAAGTCCCTCCGCGTTTTTGGACCAGTATTGGCGAGAATATCGTGTCGTTGAAAAGCGAGTTTGCCATAAGGCCACATGGATATATGATTTTCCCATTACTATCGACTGCCAGAGGCTTACAAGAATCACTTGTATCTAAAGAAGAAGCTGGGACATCCTTGCCCTGTAGTTGGTCTTCGTTAACGGATTTGACGTAACGTCGGTGGTTTTGATAAAAGTTTGTTAGACGATAGTACAGCAACACAGGTGGCTTCATATCAGCCTCTAGTTGGAACTTAAGCGTGCATGTTGTATTTGTTACGGGGCGACCGTTTACGATGCTTGTGGTGTTGGTGTACTTCCACTGCGCATCCTGTTTTGTTTCCACTGTAGGCTTATAGAAGTTTTTTTGAACCTTATTGCTCGGGATACGAACGAAATCGGTGGAAGAACTTTGACCTGGATCTGTGCATAAGGTATAATCGATGACAAGCTCTTGGACCTGCGCTTAGGACGTCAGAGATCAAAATACAGGAGTGCAACGGTGATAAGTTATGGAAAGAGAACAAGTACCTGTTCAGAGGCCCAAAGTAGCAATCCTCCGATGGGTGCAAATACTATGCCAACCGCAAAAAACAATGGAAGCACGGTTTTGGGGGTCAAAATGGGTCTACCGGAATCGTCGGATAGGGTTAGCCTCAAACCAAAGCTATCGGCAAATACTAATAGTAACCGATTCATGTGGCCCGCGGGTTTGACTATAGCTTACTGCCATGCTTTAAGTCGCTGCTGTTTGAACGCCGTGTCTGTAACATGTATTCTCTTGTCAGTAGAGGTCGAGGGAGTAAGGTGGTTCGGAGGCAGGGAGAGGGCGTCTGAACGTACTTCCAGGGCGTCTGTTTTTCTCCTTTTTCTTATCCCGTTGCGCATCATGATCATTGTCTTCGGACGTCCTGCTCATTTCGGTGTAGTTGATATGAAGAACCCTCTAGCAATTTGTGGTGCAGAAATAATGTGTTTCTAGGTAGTTGCGTGGTTGTTGATATTGGCGTGGAAATTGAGCGATGCTTTCCTGCGTGAGGTTTGGGGTTGTGATGTGCTGCTTACTATTGCTTCGGTTGGTTGTGCTTGGGGTTCATTTGGAATTCCCGAAGCAGTCGGAACAACCGGGTTGCTGCAGGAAAAGGCGCCTGTGGAAACGTGTACTACGGTAATACTCCCAGGCGGATGATGACATGTAACCTGTCGAATTTCCTCTAAGACACTAGCGGGTCCTGTTTAGTAGGGAGCCAAAAATAACGACAGCGACCCTGTTCAGAATGGTCAACCCCAATGCAGGTACACAAAAGCCTTTCCCGACTTTCAGAGCTTTCCCACAGGCGTCGAGGCCTCTTCACCATCCCAGCCTGCGCCGATTTCTTTCCTTTGTCAAAAGACTAAACCAGAGGCGCACCCACCGCAGATGGCATCCTCAGGGACACTACTTCCCTTAGGTAACCAGGACGAACGATATCTTCCCGACGATGCACGCGCGCAAGAAAACAATATTCTAAAATCTAGTCATCTTTCTGCCAAAACTGCACATGTTTTATCTACATCAGTGACAGATTCGGACATCAAAGAAGTGCTTACAGCTTTTGATTCTAGTATTAAAAATAACAATGCCGATAACCGACGCCGGGTTCGTTCCCAAATCCTCCTAGAACTCGCGACAAGCAACTCCCAAGTCATCAATGACTTCGAACTAATTGCCACGGTACCTCCCCTTTGGGGTTTCAAACCCTTCCTGTTTCTAGAACAAAGAGGCCAAAAACTGAACTTTGATTCACACCCTTTAAATAGCAAGTTTATAGCATTGGGGGCGCTCTCAGAAATCTACATGAGACTTTTGATGATATCGTTCGCCGTGTAGACGTTGGAAATGGGGAGGTGATCACGACTATCCAAGAAAGTGAAGTAATGTTAGCCGAACGACTTAAATTAGACCACAAAGAGTCCTTGTTACAGGCATTCTTAGAAAAATTTACAATACCTGCGACGGACTTGGACAATATCACTTCTTCACCGCAATTTCTTGACGATAGCTTCTTTAACACCCTAGTTCGAGTGAAGATGATACACTCCGACTGTCAAATATTGCTAGGATCCGAAAGCACACGTGCTGGGTAAGGCGATTCATGCTCAGCGTAAAATCGATCATTTTTACGCTTCCTAACACCATGAGAATATATGCTACGATACAATGCAGTTCGCTGACCTTGCGGTCTTAGTGTAGAAATAATGGATCAAATGACAAGGAACTTGAATTCTGCGTACCAAAGAGTTTACCTTTGGCTTCAACGAGAACTCAAGTTCCTATCCTTCGAGACACCGACAGGTAATCACCGAGTTCGGAGAGCTCTTGAGGTTTTGACAAATCGCCCTGCCTTGCTACAGTACGCTTTCAAACACTCGGATCAAACTCACCGGAATATCTAACATATCCCGTATTTTAGGAGTTGTCTTGATACCCTAGCAGAATCTCGGCAGCGGACTTTAAATGAATCCTTCACCGATGCATTGACAGGTAGAGGGGAAGCGAACATGAAGCCAATTGATGTTATGGCACATGACCCAATCCGTTACACGGGTGATATGATGGCTTGGTTACATTCGGCATTGGTTGGAGAACTGGAAGCCCTGCAAGCTATCTTCGAACTTTCTGGTTCCGAGCGACTAGATGACATGTCATCTGCTAGTGGTGTAATCGCACTTGCTCCTACAGAACATGATCTTCGTGATCACGTACGCCCGCTTGCAGATAAATCCCTTGAAACCGCAATCTCGGCATTTCGGGTTAGTCAATTCCTTTATCTGTGTTCTTGGTACATTTTTAATATTGTCTAAATATAGCTACGTACAGAGCACGTTATATCCAGCCATGAAGAGCCAACTCTTTTGTACGGCCTGCTCAATATTTTGACATTTTACAGAGAAACCTTCAAAAAACTTGTTGGAGCAGACACACTACTTGTCACCACCACCGATAGGTATACCGCATCGTTTTCGTATCCCGATGGTTTCTTGTAATATTTGTTTATTTCTAAATAAAACTGTTTTATTTCTTGACTAGTCTCGCATCCACGACCACGCGCCAGCTTCAAAGCTGTCTTCGTGATCTGTTCAGGTCCGTCCAACAAGATATACCGAAAGCTACGGCGGACCTTTCACCACCATTATTTCTACATGATGCGATGGGGAGGTTTAGGTCTTTGGTCAATAGTTTTGAAGCTTCCTTGATATCTGATTCGTATAAATCGCGTGCCTTCGATATGATATACTCGGAAGCAATGAAACCCTACATACAAGGTTGCGAAACACTTTCAAAAGATCTGCCCTCTCCTCAATGCCATATTTTTATGGTGAATTGCCTAGAGGTTTCTAAGGTGACGAATACTTTTGCCCCTATAACCTGTTCGAAACCGTCATTAACCTACAAATTCAGGATACCCTACGTTTGTCAGGCTATGGCACTGAAAATTATATGCATATTATTGAAGATGCCGTTGATAGCCACGTACTGTCAATAGTATCCAGCCTTCACAATTTCTTTCTGGAAGCCTCGGGGCTTTCCACAATCCTGCATGTCGGAAATAATGGCAACGAGGTTTTTATATACTGTGTCGCCTGGGTTCTGAATATGGTTACCGCTGACTCTCCTTTGAATAGGGCCAACCCGAGTCAGACTTATTGACCGAAAATATTCTACTTGAAAGTTCAAAGCAGCTGGACGAATTTTTGCCTACAGCTTCCAGTGACGCGGAATCTCAGCTAATATATCTCATGCGGCACTCTTTAAAGAAAATTATCATTCGAACTGCCCTCAATAGGTTCGTCGATGATTTTACTATAATAAAGGCTTCGCTAGCGAGCAATACCAAATCACCCCACCTAGCGACATTTTTTCCTAGGACTGCAGAAGAGATACAGATTCTTTTAGGATAAAATACAATCCCGCTCGATCTCCCAACACATTTTTTGATGTATTAGTGTGGCATATTTTAGGTGGACCTGATCTCCATTATGTTGAATTTTCTTAAGTACTTATGTGCTTAACTACTTAATAGACACAATAATGCAATGGACTACCCAAAATACTTTTGTTGTTCGCTCTCAGCGCTCTAGGTGCCTACACATCTATAAAATCCCAATGTTTCTAATCTAGCTATATACTAGACATATCATGCATCTTCATGATACCCTGTATTTCTGTTTCCGAAGTTATGAGACAACTAGCTCCATTAGGGGGAACACCAGCGAGTGCCGCACCGTTAAAATATATGCGAGCACCTTATCAGTACAATATAAACTCTGTCAAACTACGAAAATCAACAAAATTTAAAATAACGGTGCGACTATTTGTAAGAATATAAAACCCCTTACCTAGAGCGATACTTAGTTCGCAAATAGGTGTCGGGGAAGAAAAACTACTAGCAGACTTGTATTCATAAATCGTGTCAGGATATATCGTGTCAAGAAAATGGTAGACTTGATTGGAAAGCCGAAAACCCACAATTATCACCATACATCAATATTTTAAATCTTTTGTAAGACGCCGTACATTGCAGTTTCGAGAACCCAGCATTTTTGGGGCGAGACTATTTGGGCTTAGCTAGCACTAGCATTGCGAACAGATTCTGTTATTAATATTCTGCGACTCAGAAGCCCAAAGCGGCATATGCTGTGTTGCGTTCCAGGTATGTATTGAGTTACGAGCTATGACGTAATTTAGCAAGTCTATTTCAACAAAGCTAATGCCAAGCCAACAAAGGAGGCGAAAACTCTCGTTGGGAAATGCAAGCTCAACTTCATTCCTCTATTGAGATATTTAAAGTTGAGAAGTGCTAACTATTTAATTACACATGCGGATAAAGGCGCCAACATTTTTTTGAGAAAAAAAATAAAGTTCACTCGGCTGACACTACACTTCGAGACAGCACCATATATAAGGTGTCGAAACTACCAGTGTGGGAAATTCCTATCTTCTTTTGTCCGCACCCAAACATCAATCATTTCAATTATTCAGCTCTGAGATAAATTACGGCAGTGGATAACTTGAGTTACAATATTCTAATACGCAATTTCGTCTGAGTTATATCCCTTCAATGGCAACCCCGAAAGACGCACCGAAGCCCGAAGATGCCCCAGACGGAACTGGAGTGATCCAATTGGATCCCTGGTTATCACCGTACAAAGAACAATTGCGACACAGGTTCGCAAAGACCCAGGACTGGATACAAAAAATAAATGCCAACGAAGGTGGATTGGAAAAGTTTTCCAGGGTAACTAAAGAAATAGCGTACGCATCTGGAGCGCCCGGTACTAATACCGCTTCATTCTTAGGGATACGAACGCTTTGGGTTCAATGTTCGCACGAATGGGGAGATAGTTTACAGAGAGTGGGCTCCCAATGCTGAGGCCGCAAACTTGATTGTCGGCGGAGAAAATAATAGTTGGGACTTGGGTAATTATCCAATGCAGAAGGATCAATTTGGAGTGTGGGAAGTCACAATCCCTCCGACGAATGGAGTCCCTAGCATCCCTCACAACTCGAAGGTCAAGGTAAGTAAATATAAAATATCGTTTCATCCTACGAGTTAATGTGTCTGTGGACTAACTAGGCGTAATCGCATATAGATTGTCATGAAATTACCGAACGGAGAATATATTCACAGAGTCCCGGCTTGGATTAAAAAGGTCACACAAGACCTTTCCATTAGTCCGCTCTACGACGCGCGATTCTGGAACCCTCCTTCCAAATTTGTTTTCCGTAACGCGAGACCAAAGAAACCCAGTTCGGTTCGCGTTTACGAGGCCCATGTTGGTATCAGCACAAAGGAACCAAAAGTTGGGACTTATAAAGAATTCACTTTCGATGTCTTACCAAGAATCCATAAGCTAGGCTATAACGTTTTACAACTGATGGCTGTTATGGAGCATGCGTATTACGCATCATTTGGTTACCAAATAACATCTTTTTTCGCAGTGTCAAGTAGGTACGGGGACCCAGAAGACCTGAAAGAACTCATTGATACGGCACACGGAATGGGAATCACAGTTCTTCTCGATGTCGTTCATTCTCACGCTTGCAATAACGTACTCGATGGTCTGAACATGTTCGATGGAACGGACCACCTATATTTCCACGGAGGACCTAAAGGTAGGCATGAACTTTGGGATTCTAGGCTTTTCAATTATGGCAGTCACGAAGTATTACGTTTCCTTCTCTCAAATCTTCGTTTTTATATGGAGGAATACCAGTTCGATGGATTTAGATTTGATGGGGTTACGAGCATTCTTTATACCCACCACGGGATTGGAACGTAAGAAATCTTCGATTGAAAATTATTTTGGGCTCGTATCACTAATGACTGGTATTAGGGGGTTCTCCGGTGGGTATCATGAATACTTTGGTCCATCCGTCGACGAAGAAGGAGTAGTATATCTGATGCTTGTGAGTATTCGAGTCCTCGTCCCAATTCGCAGGGTCGATGGGCAGTAGACGATAATAATCAGTCACTGTTATCAATAATATACCCGCCTGATAAATGACAATATCGTATGCTATTCTAACGGTGATAATTTACCACGAAGGCCAACGAGATGCTACACACAATATACGACAACGTAATCACGATTGCCGAAGATGTCTCCGGAATGCCAGCTTTGTGTCTCCCTCTCTCCCTAGGGGGGGTCGGCTTCGATTACAGATTAGCCATGGCCATACCTGACATGTGGATTAAACTATTAAAAGAAAAGAAGGACGACGACTGGGAGATGGGAAATATTTGCTTTACACTGACGAATCGAAGACACGGTGAGAAGACGATTGCATATGCGGAAAGTCACGACCAGGCGTACGTATCTTCTCATCCCACTGTTTTCCCACGCACTAAACCTATTATTTTCAATAGTCTGGTTGGAGATAAAACAATTATGATGTGGTTGTGTGACAAAGAAATGTATACCCACATGTCAGACCTTACCGATTTTACCCCGACAATTCAACGAGGGCTTGAACTCCACAAGATGATCCGTCTAATTTCTCATGGATTGGGTGGTGAGGGTTATCTTAATTTTGAAGGTGAGTTGAAATCTGTGTTGAAATTTCATGCGTGGATTCCTTCTAACATATGTTGCGCAGGGAACGAATTCGGTCACCCAGAATGGTTGGACTTCCCGAGGGAAGGCAACGGGAACTCATTTTGGTATGCTCGGCGTCAGTGGAATATTCTAGACGACAACCTACTCCGGTATAGATACTTGAACAAGTTCGATGCTTTAATGCAACATACAGAAGAGGTTTATGGTTGGCTAAGCGCACCTCAAGCCTATGTTAGTCTGAAGCACGAGGTAATCACAAAATGTCTTGCTTCTTTTGGGGGGCTTTGCGTATGCGATGCTAACTATACTATTTTCAAGGGAGATAAAGTAATAGTTTACGAGAGAGGCGGCCTTGTCTGGGTGTTCAACTTCCATCCTACGGAGAGTTTTGTGGACTACAGGATAGGTGTTGACATGGCTGGCAAATATAAGATCGTGATCAATACAGATAACAAGGAATATGGTGGCTTGGGACGAGTCGATGAGACTGTGGAATTCTTCACCACGCCATTTGAATGGAATAATCGGCGAAATTATATGCAAGTCTACAGTTAGTATTACCTTTTAACTCTTTGCACAAGCTTTGATAAATCAGAGATCTCGCTAACCAGCTTCACTCAACGATGTGTAGTTCCTACACGAACTGCGATTGTCCTTGCCAGGGACGAGCAATAAGGGCCAAAGAAAGAATCAACTTTGAGAGTTTTTTGGCAAGACATTTATCGCTGTTTTGGCTGTTGTGTAGTCATTTGGGCGCTGAATATACTTACTAACCAATGATCCATATTCGAGTTCTATATGTGTACTTTTTAAAATTTACTCTTACCTTCACCCTTTCTTTTTGGCCTAATAGATATCCTCGGAGTGAGGAAGAAGATAGAACCACTTGTGGCGATTTAAAGTGATTACTTTATCATTACTGCTTGTGTAAATGCTTCAAGTACTCAGGTGCTCGATTAACCATTAGCTGGGTAATGATTTCTTTATATCCTTGCGCTATTGTCAAATTTCGTCTTGTTCCATTGTCAAATTCCCGCGGAATACTTTTTGGAATTTCAAAGCTCCCGGCCTACCTTGGCAATACTGATCTGTGTTGTGTTGACAATGTCGTAACAGGCGGTCCGCAAAAATTTTGTGCGGATGGATTAATACCTCAACCTATTTCACTCCACCACGACCTTCAACCCATCGCCATATTCCATCATTATTGGGATCTCCTCTCTCAAGGGACTCACTTTTCATCCGCGACTCCTTTCATTGGAGCATAGGTAAAATGTTGAAGAAGTATGTCCTTCCTGAGCATTCAATGGATACATCTTCTTCCCCCACCGCCTCTTTCCCGAGTCTCGGGAAAGCGTGAAAGCATGTATTTAGTCAATAACAGACCAGACAAATCAATTGATTTCTGTGGATGCATCTTTTTGTATGGCCACATGCTCAGACATTCTAACTAACGGTTCAAAACAGCGGGTTTTCTCGTCTTGCCTCACGAGCAAGTCTGAGACCATCTCTCCGTCCGAGTGTCAAGACTACCGTCCGATCCGCCGCTCCTCTTCTCTCTGCGCGCTTCCAAAGTACCGATGCACCCCTACTTGGGAAAATTCATCAAGTCATCGGCGCTGTCGTAGATGGTGCGTGCATTGGCTCCTAATTTGGCATTGCTGATCTGAGAAAGTAAAAAGACCAGTCTATGAATATTAATGCCCTGGCCTATTTATCTAGTTAAATTTGATACTGATCGATTACCCCCGATTCTGAACGCCATCCATACTGATAACAATGGCCAACGATTGGTTCTCGAAGTTGCAGTATGGCTTGCTCTTCTCTTTCCTCCCCGAACCGCCATCACCTGGGCATCTCGGCATTTGGAAGCCGGTATTTTTGCGTACGAGATACATGCTAAATATTCCAACAGCAACATCTAGGTGAAAATATCGTTCGAACTATTGCTATGGATGGTACTGAGGGATTGGTCCGAGGTGCCGAATGCAAAGATAGTGGTGCCCCTATCATGATCCCAGTTGGACCTGGAACTTTGGGGCGTATTATGAACGTCACCGGCGATCCTATTGACGAACGAGGTCCCATCAAAGCAACCAAGTACCTCCCTATTCACGCAGAGGCGCCAGCATTTGTCGAGCAGAGTACAGAGGCAGAGATCTTGGTTACTGGAATCAAAGGTTGGAAATTAATTAAAAAATATTCCTCTGGATATTGCTAACCTCCTGACTATTATAGTCGTTGACCTTCTTGCCCCTTACGCTCGTGGTGGAAAAATCGGGCTCTTTGGAGGTGCTGGAGTTGGTAAAACTGTGTTTATCCAAGAGCTCATTGTATGTCCCATTCTGTCCCATAGTATCTGTTTCTTGACCCGTCACTAAGAGGTATGCGTCCTAGAACAACATCGCTAAAGCGCACGGTGGTTACTCTGTATTTACTGGTGTTGGTGAGCGTACTCGTGAGGGCAACGACTTGTATCACGAGATGCAGGAAACCCGTAAGTGTCACTCCTCGCGTTTAACGCGGCGATGTAGACACCACAAATCTAATGCATCAATATCGAGCTAGAGGTTATTCAACTCGACGGCGAGTCAAAGGTGGCTTTGGTTTTTGGTCAAATGAACGAGCCCCCTGGTGCTCGTGCACGAGTCGCCCTCACTGGTTTGACAGTAGCTGAATATTTCCGTGACGACGAAGGACAAGATGTCCTGCTCTTTGTAAGTCTCTGTAATAAGTTCGAGTGGTAATAATTATTTCAATATTAATTTGACTTTATCATAGGTTGACAACATTTTCCGCTTCACCCAAGCTGGTTCTGAGGTATCAGCCCTGTTAGGTCGTATCCCATCCGCTGTGGGGTACCAGCCTACTCTCGCTACCGATATGGGCTTGCTCCAAGAAAGAATTACGACAACAAAGAAAGGATCGATTACTTCCGTACAAGCTGTTTACGTTCCTGCCGATGATTTGACTGATCCTGCCCCTGCCACCACCTTTGCACATCTCGACGCAACTACTGTTTTATCAAGAGGCATCTCCGAATTGGGAATCTACCCCGCTGTTGACCCTCTTGATTCCAAGTCACGCCTGATGGACCCAAGAGTTATTGGGGAAGAACATTACAACATTGCTAGCAAAGTACAGCAAACTCTCCAAGCCTATCGATCGCTCCAAGACATCATCGCCATTTTAGGTATGGATGAGTTGTCCGCCGAGGACAAACTGACTGTCACGAGAGCTCGTTGCATTCAACGTTTTCTGTCCCAGCCATTCGCTGTCGCCGAAGCCTTCACAGGCATGGAAGGTAAACTCGTGGATTTGAAGGATACCTTGAGATCATTCAAAGAAATTTTGGATGGCAAAATGGACGATTGTCCCGAAGCAGGTTTGTCTCACTCGCCGTCATCGAGGTTTAATATTTCTCATTATGAAATTGAATGTGATTACTAATATTTTTTCTACTCTGTTCAATAATTCGAAAATCTTAGCCTTCTACATGGTTGGAAACATTGATGTAAGTGGATCCCCTTGGTTACCCGAGATTGAGCACGCCGAGCACAATGTTTCGGTATACGCAAGGACTAACAATAATTATAGGAGGTTCGAGCCAAAGCGGAAAAGATCATTGCAGAATCGAAGGATTAGACGACCTACTATGATTGTTACTTTCAAAATATTGTATAAAAACCGACTGTTTGTTCATACTTTTTTGTTTATATTTTGTTTATAAGGCCTAGAAAAAAGAAATAATGCCTTGATCCTAGTAATCCGAGTAAACGACTAGTAGACATGACGAAATTGATCATAGTTGTTCGCGCTATGACTGTTAGTGGCCACCATGCAACATTACTCATTAAGATACGTTTCGACAACACCACCTTCAATCGACCTGGCGTTCATATAGCAACATATACCACTTCTGTTCCAGTGTCTGTAATGGATTTTTAACCCTAATAACTTGTTCATCATCGTACTTGAGCCATATATTTAATCCACATCGAACAATCGCGTAATAGTGACCCGAGTCTAAATTTGAAGACTCGTGACATATTATTGCCACCAGCCTGCTTTTCCCACTATGATTTTGGGTATACGAACTCCATGCAAGCGATTCAGGGTATGTGACACCACGTCTATCTTTAGCCCTACCCTCAGACCATCCAAATTTGAACCGACTAAGGGCTATTAGTGCAACTTGTGGGGGTGTCTCAAAAATGAGTTTCTTCTCAATCCCAAGCCTTCCACACTTTTCACATCGGTAATCTGCCACGTACTCGCTCTTGGTGTAGTGTTGAAGGCAATCTTCAAGAGAGAACTCTTGCTTTTTACGAGTAAAATTTGGCATGTTTAGCATAATCAGAGTGTCGTCCATGCTCCGAACGTTCAAAACGCTCTTACAGGTCGGGTTCGCACAAATTATCCGCGTGATTTTTGAGCTTGTGAACATCCTGCCAATGTGGTTCTTTCCATTTTCCAGCGTCCTAGAAAAGTTTAGCACAGTATTTAAACCACTAAGAAATTTGCGGATGCATTTCGCTTCTTACCCTCTATTCCTCTGTGCAGATATGCGGTCTAGTAGAAGGGCAATGTATTCGTGCGCATCTTCCTGCCGGGGAAACTTTGTTCGTGCAAACGGTCCTCCGATGACATGTGCGATAAAACGTAATTGAACTGGTTCGTGAGGGGACAATCGAGTTCCATGAATTTGGTAGTGTTCTCGGAAAACAGCCCGTAGATAGCAACAAGCGCACTCCTTGGGGTTTCCGCCTGATGGAACATTCTGGTTAATGCAAGCCCTCGCTAGAAACACATTTTCGATATGGTTCAAATCCTACACTTGTGGTCTAAAACAAGGGCCCGAAACTCAAGAACACTACCCAGGGCTTGCAAACTAGCATTTCGGTAACAATGTGTCCCAGATCGATTCAAGTAGCCTCGCCCTCGCACTAGGGAGGACGCTTTATCGTGTACCTGCGAAAAATTGTTATATTCCCTTCAGCATGTTTCCTCATAGGTAGGGAGATCATTCTGGATTAGGTTTCGATATTTGATAGACCTTTTCATTGTAACTGACTGAGAGGCAAGTTTCTAGCGGATTTGTTGCTTCCTGTATCGGTTGAATGGGGCTTGGAGAAGCTTGGAATATGTAACTCCCTTCTGACTTTCTTTTCTTAAGAAGAGGGAAGTTTAATTTGGAGCTTTCAGCTTCTGCGACTGTCCGTTTCCTTTTGTTAACCTGGAGCTGAGAATGATCGTGTCTTTCGCGAGGGGAAGCGATTGCCAATATATTCGGGGATGAAGAAGAGGCTATTGTGCTGTTGGAACTCTGCGGTTCTCCAGAGATCGTAGAGGTTGAATATCGTTTGTATTTATCAGGAATTGGATCCGATGTAGGGTCGGAAGAAGACGATTCTCGAACAAATGGAATTGGCTGGGCAAGCAGAGCACATAGCGACATGACCCCGAGGGCAAGCCGAGGCTTTGTAGAACGGTAGCTATATCGAAACGATGGTGTGCAGGAGCGAAACTAAATGCTAGTTGCGGATGTAATAATGCGATAGGAAGCAGTTTTGCAGAGGTCCAGTTGCACTGTTAGGCGAGTCGAGAAAGGTTGGGTCGAGAAGGTTGAGATGCGATGGTTCACGGTTTGTGTACACAAAGCTGCGAAACTTTTTCTTTTCTTTCTTCCTTTTTTTTTTTTTGCCAACAAACTCCAAGGAAAAAGCATTTAAATTTAGCTTCTCTGAGATATGTCGGCAAACCTAGAGAACACTGATGATGACGAATTCAAAGAAGCACAATATGAGAGCCGACATGTTCATCACGTCTACGATAAGATAGCCTCACACTTTTCAGCTACTCGATACAAGGTATGTGTTTACCTGAAATTTCTTTGAAGCTAGCTTTAGTATGGATCGCTAAGTTTGTTAGCCCTGGCCTATAGTAGAAAAATTCCTCAACAGCCTGCCTCCAGGTGCCGTTGGTCTGGACATGGGTTGCGGTAATGGAAAGTACCTTAATATCAATCCCAATATTTTCATTCTTGGCTCAGATAGGTATATATGTCTTCTCCTAAATATAAAACTTGCAAGCGCTAACATTTGAATGTGTCAGGTGTGGACGCCTCGTTGAGATAGCCCAACGACATGCTGCGAGTCAGGATGTTGTGAATGCAGATATCATGGACCCTCCTTATAAGCCAAACACATTCGACTTTGCGTTGAGCATTGCAGTCATTCATCACCTTTCAACAGCTCGAAGGAGGGTTGAGGCTATAGCTTCAATACTCGGTCTTCTGAAGCACGGTGGTGAAGGTAAGGCGCTTGTATATGTGTGGGCTCTCGAACAGAGAACATCCCGTCGTGGATGGGATGAGAATTCGAATCAAGATGTTCTTGTACCCTGGGTTCTCGGCAAGCAATTCAAGGAACCCCAGCCGGATGAGGCTGACCATTTCCCGCAGAAAACAGACGACGATGACGAGCCTATCTTGCGGTACTATCATCTCTATAAAAAGGGAGAACTAGAATGTGATGTTAAGTCGGCAGGAGGGAGGATTCTCACTGCTGGATATGAGAAGGATAACTGGTGGGCAGTTTTAGACAGAGCTTGAGAACTTAAAAAGTTGATCTGAATAATTGCGTGGTAGAAACCGACGGCCACCAATGAGGCGCTAAATTTTCAAATATATGTTTTAATTGTTAAAATAGCTACTGGGGCGATCAAGCCGGTAATTGATAATGTCTGAGATTATCGAAATCAATTCAAACTGAATACCTAAGTATCCTATGTGAGGCAAGGACGCAAATAAACCAAATTGGGGGGGAATGAAGTTAGTTGTGGAAGAAGATAAATTAAATGTTGTGGATATGAATTTTATTGGAGCATCGGTAATAATACAATATCAATCGAAAATACATTTGAATGCGTCTTCTATTCGTCTAAACATAAAATTCCCAGTATACACATCTAAGTGCTTGGGAAGCACTTAAGCACTTAGGTAACCCTATAGCATCATTCTAGTCCGGTGTAGCACGAAATGACTCCTCAAGTGCTCTAGCCAACACTTGCTTGTCAGTAATTAAGTACTCAAGTAGGTAGGTATTATATTACTTAAATACTTAAGTATTTCTGTGGATGAGACGAATTTGATCTTTTTTGTTTGTATACTTAAATATTTATTTAAGTAACGACACTTAAATTGTGCCCGTGGTCATTGTAACCATTTGAGTTTCAACTAAGTTTGTCCAGGCCAAGCTGTGAACCCCAAATACCACCCACAAATTTAAGCGCTTAATCAACCATTCGAGAATAAACGATAGCACTGACTCGCTCTCCTTCACATATTACATCTTTGTCCAAATGTCTGTTTCAACCCTCAAAGACATTGTCATCCTCGTCAAATCCGAAAATGCTGTTACTGAGCGACGTGTTACACCTTCATGGTCGGTGTTCACCCTCAAGATGAAACTTGAGCCAGTGACCGGAATTCCCCCTTTGGCGCAGAAGCTCTCTTACCAACTCCCGGATGCTACAAATATCACATCGTTAGAAGGACTTGATGAAAACTCAATCTTAATTTCCTCATTGGGTTGGCAAATCTATACAAAACTTATTGTATCATCTTTCCCTCTTATATAGTTTCCTTTCTGTGAAGCTAAATAATATTAGGTTGAGGATACACGACCGCCTGCCCTGCGAGACAATTTTTTAGACGTATCACAAGTCGAAAAATATGAAATGCCAGAAGAAGACTATGCGAAACTGTCAGATTCGGTCTTAGCCTGGAAGAAGCGTAACCAACTAGGGCGATTTGACCCCAAAAATACGGAGGCTACAGTGAACAAGCAATCCGAAGATCAAAATGATATCGACGAAAGAGGTATCAAGGTTGGAGCTAGATGTATGGTTGGAGATTCTGCCGCTGAACGGCGCGGAGAGGTTGCCTATGTAGGACAGGTTGAGGCAATTCCACAGGGTGGGGTTTGGGTAGGAGTCAGGCTGGATGAGCCTACCGGTAAGAACGATGGTACGATAGACGGGAAATTCTTCTTTAATGCTGGTCAAAACCGTGGCATCTTCGTGCGCCCTAGCAGAGTCACGATCGGAGAATATCCACCAAATTTATTAGAGGAGGACGATCTTCTTGAAGAGATATGACACGAATCCATTCGAGGGGCATTCAGTTACAATTTGTAGTCATTCGTGGGGGGCTGGAACTACTCCTCCAATCTGTAGCATCGAGGTGCTTCTGTCTGACAGGTTCTGCTATAGTTTCGTACCCAGATTTCTCTTTGATTGCTGAGAGACACATGGCACATGAGAGAAGGAAGAAAAAGAAGGTAGAGAGAAGTAAGCTAGCTCCAGTTTGATGTAATAAATATAATTGCTCCACGATTTCAATCCTCCTCAACTTCAGGAATACATGCTTGGGCGAAAAATATCCTAGCGGTTGTTGCAAAAGGGTTGGTAATTTTATACATGTTGCCTAGATCAAGAATGTGCTGGGTCAATAACTCTCGAGTCAAGAGTTAATAAATGGAGTCCAAGTAACGCACCTCGAGGAACTTGAAATTGCCCGCCTTTGCCGATTCGGAAGCCAAGTTCGTTTACCTCGGCCTCGACCTTACCTTCTAGCATAAAGAAAACAAGTTGCATTTTACCGCTGCTTTTTAGCTTTTTCGAAGCCCCTCTTTGAAGCTCCAGAATACCACAGCCCATGAATTCCTTACCCAGGGTTTTAGCAAAAAGATAGTCGGATCCAAATATTGGTTTGAACTCGATGCCATGCCGCGATGTCGCGATTTCTAGAAAACCTGGTTAGCAAGTGCATTGTGGAAACAAAGAAATAATAGGAGGGCGCTTACCGTCTTCTATTTCGCCGACCTCGCCGTTCGTTGGTTTAGAAGACCACTGTTTCACCATGCCAACTAGTTTCCCTGTGCTTTCCCAATCCTCATCATCAATTCCAGAATCACTGCTACTGGTGTCCGATTTCTCTCGTGTTTTTCGCTTCGCAAGACCTGAATTTTTGGTAGAGGTGGGTTGGGATCGAAGTCTCTTCTTAGGTTTCGTAACCGGCGTGTCTTCAACCCGAATGACTTGTTCGCTGAGGGATACGGCTGTACCGGATTCACGGCGTTTATTAACTTTGTAAACACGCCTTTCATTTTTCCAGAATTGCAAAGGGGCAATCCGAGATCGCCTGGGGCGATCCACCATAGAAATGCTAGAGACGGTTTTATCGGGGTCTTCTTCTCCAGCACTTCTGCCCAGGCCGAAAACTTTACTGTGGTTTTCAGCTCTCAGAGTGCCATTATCACGAGACTTAGGAAGGGAACCAGCATAGATAGGGGGGTTTTGCATATCTGAAATTAATGATTCCATCTTCCGTTTTCTTCCACGTTTTGCTGGGACGTTCGTCCCGGTTATAGGAGGCTGAACCTCTTCGTAGACTTCCCCCTGCATCGCTGTTTTTGGTTCTAACGGTAGTGGTGGATCGTCGGGGAGTTTTTCTGTGGGAGCGCCCTTTTCAAATGGCGAGTCCTTCGTGTGGCGGAGTGACCCGATCTTTTTGGGCCTCCCAGCTCGTTTCTTCTCGGCTAGATCGTATCCTGTATCGCTCGCTGTCCCTCTCAGGGGCTCATTCTCACTAGATACGGTACGCTTGCTCTTAGCGTTGCGTGGCTCATTAGATCTCGAGAGCGACTCTGGCTCTATATCAACATCATTTTCATCTTCGTTATCGAGCTGTCCAGCTTCTACGAGCATTGTTTTTCGTGGTAAAGAGAGTTCAGCCTTAGGATTTATTAGGATATCGTCGTGAGATGCAGGTTTCCGACGTCCTCCTTTGTTCGCCGCTTTATTCTCGATAGTGATGCTAGATTCAACAAGGTGGTTGGTGTTTTCTCTAACGGGCTTTGCGGACTTTTTAAGGGCCTTCTGAGTTTGCCTACTCGGTGTTGAGAGGCTTCTCGATTGGTTTTCAGCTACTGGGCGACTGGTTTCCCGCAGATTCTTTTCTAGGTCGGCATCTAATGCTGGAACTATATCAATATCACTCTCGTTGAGCGTCTCATCCTCACGTTCAAGAGTAGAGTATGCCCGAGTTTGATTCAGACTTTGTGTCAGAAGCCTACCACTATCACGAGATGCAGGCCGAGTGCTGGTTGGCAACACCACAGTCTTTCCTCGGAGGGAAACTGGTGTCGGTTTCATTGGCTTTAGGGATTTCGGTAAATTTTCCTTCCGGGAAATGGCGTCTTGGGCTACATGCCCCATATATTGGTGTTTAGGAGGAGTTACAGCCTGCCCAGTAGGTCGTCTTTGCGGACGACTCGAACTAGGCGGAAGGGAGGGCTGGATAAGCGAGATTTTTGATCCTTGAGGCGCTGAGGCAATCTGAGGCGATGATTTAGCTGACGCTCCCGGCCTCCGTTTGGCGGGTGACTGAAAGCTTTGTCGGATGCGGGGGTCATTTCGGCGGGACTCTAGAGTTTCCACTATGTTCCTGGCCGAGCCTACTAGAACGATGCTATGGTTAGCCTTAATGGGAGGGTGTTGACAGCGGATGAATGGATATCAGACTTTCTTCGATGTCCATGGATATGCTGCCATCAGGAAAATCCGTGGTTATTACTTTCCCAATGGGCAGACTGGATAGATCGCTGGACTTGCGAGCATCAACTACGGATTCGACCTCGTTTTCAGAATCGTCGCTGAGAAAACTATTTTCAATGATAGGATTTGTAGGAGGAGCCTCTGAAGGAGCTTGAGGCGAAGAAAAGAAGGCACTCATGTTCTCCATCCCATCATCGTTTCGCGGCAAATTCTTGACAGAAAATCCAGTTTTCCTAGCAGATTTGGGTCAACATCTTGTAAGCAATTGCTCATGTTGGACACTACTCTATGTGAGAGATATTACCTTCCGACCATGCCAATGTCGGTGTGCATGTTTTCGCGCTTCTTGCCCGCCGCGTACGCCATTGTGGAAAGCAAGCACGTAGGTTGGAAGCAAAGGACGAGCAGGACGGCGGTATAGCGAGAAAGAGATAGATGTTGGTAAGGCGGTGGAGGTTCACACTGGAAATTTGGATCCGTGTATGATGTTACAGTGTTGAGGAGGGGTTCTGACCAGAGAAAATAATCTGGTTTCCGAGAACGAAGCTGGCGGTGCAGAAATACGCGACGGTCGTTGATGATGGATGATGTGGTGCGGCGATAAAACCCTCATGGGTGTGCACGGTACCTGTATTAATTAATATTGATTGTTGTTGTTGATGTCGTCTTGCAGGTTGTCTCGCCGACTGGGCAGACTTGGCGTGTTGCACTAGTCGCCGTCCTTCACGCGTTGCTATATCAAATATCCTAAACATTGGACAATCGATAACAACCACAATTCTTAGGTATCAAGTAGTACTTGCTTTAGTAAGCATCTAACATACGGAGCCCAATCCCAATCCATTGGACAGAAGAATATCTTACACCTCGACACTTCTCTCGACGTCCTTTTCAAGCCCTTAGATAATTGCTTCTTAGCAGACTCTAAAACCTTTGACACCTTTCGGGATGGTCGCCACCAGACGAGGAGGTCGCCCTCGTTCCAAAATTCTCCCAGATTCTAAATCGACAACACCCGTGCTCAACCCGGAACCATCTGCTGCCAAGCTGTCGGTCGCTGGTAGTGGTCCGGACGGCAGTTCTTATCTGGCTCAAGAGCATGCATTCATTCCACCGTCGATATCTCTGGCAGACATATCCGCCGGCTCGTCTTACACTTTCCATTCACCACTACCGAGCTCCATTCATAGCAATCCATCTGCAGCCGTGACTCTTGGCGTCGACGAAGCAGGTCGTGGACCCGTCCTAGGTTACCTTGCCCTCTAAGCTATCGTTTCGCGCTTACAATCAACATGTTGATAGTATCTCTAATGTGAGTTGTCTATGGATATTAGGCCCTATGGTCTACGGAGTCGCCTATTGCCTATCGCCTTATGAGCAAAGCCTATCTTCTAAAGGTTTCGACGGTAAATTTGCGCCTGTCATTCTTAATTTTTACCACGTCTACTCCCGATCACTTCCTCCGTGGAAAACATGAAAGAAATAGTTGTTGACGGGAATCCAACTTATCTCGACGCGTAGACTCGAAAAAGCTTACAACAGCAGTAAGAAGCCGCCTTATGGAGAACATTTGCTTTGCAGATTCAGAGTTATGTGCCAATGTCGGATGGTCAGTTTGTGTTATGTCCGCGCGGGATATCAGCGCTGGTATGCTGCGTCCTCCTGGGGTCGGCGCATATAACCTGAATGCGCAAGCTCATGATACCACGATCCGTTTGATCGAAGAAGTGATATCAAATGGTGTAAATGTCAAGGAGGTAAATACACGGAACCTAGACATTGTAGGCTACTAAAATGGGGAAATACCTGATATCTGATCATTCGAAATAGATTTACGTTGATACTGTCGGGCCTCCTGCGTCGTACCAGGCTAAGCTGTCTCTACGGTTTCCCTTTTGTAAAGTCACAGTGTCCAAGAAGGCCGACTCCCTCTATCCTTCTGTTTCTGTGGCATCCGTGGCAGCCAAAGTCTCAAGGGATTTCGCTCTCGAACAATTTTTCCAACTCTGTGGGCTTAATTCTGCAGAGAACATAGGCTCCGGTTATCCATCAGACCCTAAAACAGTAACCTGGTTGCGAGAATCTATGGATAAATTGTTTGGTTGGGGGTCGGAAGCCCGTTTTTCATGGTCAACTGCGGCAGAAATGCTCAAGAAGGGTGGAGAACCTGTAGAATGGCCTGAGAATGACGACGATGGAAATGTTGATATTTCTTCTGCCTTTTTTGTCTCTACTTCAAATGATGTGAGGACCTGGTTTGGGAAACCAATTCTAGCCGAGGCGCCTACCCTGTCAAGCGACTTCTAATCATTTGTACATACTTTGTTCGACATGTCATAACCCCAGGCTCGCCCAAAAGCAACATTTGCTCCTCATATTATAAAAATAGTTCTCTCGTGCTGGAAACGGAATTTCGGAAATGAGCCAACCGTGGGACTACATTGCCGTAAAATGTCCTTTGCTTGCATGGCGTTGCTGCCGCTCACTGTGGGGTACTGACTGACCTAATTTTGAATATGATTGATAGAAAGTCATTTGTCTGGGGGATTCTGGGACTGGCAAGAGTTCGGTTCGCATTATCTTTGAGAATATATATATAATACTAGTCCTGTACTAACTCTTCCCGTCGGCGCCTTCAAGCTAACGATCCGCCTTTGCGAAGGTCGTTTCTCGAAAACCGATGTTACAATCGGAGTTGAACTTGATTCTCGAGTAGGTATGCATTCACTATAGAGAGATTTTTCAAGATATGGCGCTTCTTATTTATCGAGAATTGATTTTACAGTCGAGGTTGAGGACGGGAAAAAGATTAAGCTGCAGATATGGGACACAGCTGGCCAAGAGGTGAGTGTGGTTTGGAGAATCAAGTTCAATAACGATGGATCCTAATAAGATTCCACAATAGCAATACCGGTCGGTAACAAACTCGTACATTCGAAACGCTACCGGTGCTTTACTTGTGTATGATATCACTCGGAAGGAGACACTTGCTCACGTTCAACGTTGGCTATCAGATATCAAAACCTTGGGGGAGCCACATGTTTCAATCGTTCTGGTGGGCAACAAGTGCGACCTTGTCGATAAGAGACAAGTCAGTACACTTGAGGCTGAAACCTGGGCCCGCGAAAACGATATTGCCTTTCATGTAGAAACGAGCGCCAAGACCGGCGAGTCGGTAGAGAGGGCTTTCGTCGAAGTAGCTCGAGAGATCTATCGAAATATACGACAGGGTGTCTTTGATAAAGCGCATGGGATCAGACCAAATAACACCAAATTCGTAAGCTTGGGGTCTGACGGGCGCCGGACGACCCCGAGACAGAATGATACCTCCTGTTGCGAATAACCAATCTAACCGTCTATCAGACGATTAAACCCACAGTTCATACACTTAGGTACTTAAGTCATTACAATCAAATTCTATCATGCCCTGTATTTCGTACTTGAGTACTAGGAAACCTCCGCGACTAGCCATTTGTCTTATGAATTTGTCAAGTCAGTAAGTAAGTACTTAAGTACTAACTTAAGCTTAAATACTTGATTATTTTTATTATATTTGTGCTTCACACCGAGAACCTGCGCACCTACTTAAGTACGTAAGTAACCTTGGGTACCTACGTCCTTCTTAAATTCGGTGTTATACTAGCGATATTATGAATAAGCACTTTGTTTTAGTATTGGATGAGGTGCTATCTTATTGTTAGATGTGCTCACGCGCTCACGCGAGAGCTCAGGATCCAGAGGCAGGGGCCAACTTTACAGGCATATGCAATCCCGGTGACCACTACTGAGGCACTCTCGGCCGTCTTAGGAGTCATCAACCTTCATTCAAACTTAAGTCAGGTAGGCCCGCTTTGAACATACTCTGATCTGACAAGGTCGATATATCACTCACGTCACAGCTGCAGGCATTATTGAAGATGCACTGCTTGACACATCACGTTACCAGTTAGCGAGCCTCTGCTTAAAACATTTAAACAAACCTTAATCATCCCAACCTCTTCCGCGCATCAGGAAGCAGACTACAAGCAGCGTCAACCTGAATACACCGACCGCTATCTCTACCACGATCACGACCACGACAACGACCGAACAACCTTTCGTCCCAGGTATGAGCAGCGTTGACTGAAAACAAAATGTTTTCTGAATGTAAGCTTTAACCGTAATTTTGGTAAATTTGGAAACGACTGGGCAATAACCTTGGACAACCTCTAGATGCATCACGCTTCCTAGTCAAATCAACACTGAGGGATGGGGGGCGTCAGAGCAGCTATCAACCAACCGGCGCTCCTCTTTTCTTTTCCGCTGCGGACTATCCGGCGGATGATCGAGAACACGACCAGGAGATTTCGACTATCTATGCATTACAGAAGAGTCGGAGAAATCTCTATTATTCACCAGAACAGGATGATGAGGAAGATAGACAGGGCAGTGATACGGGTTCCGCCAATGATGGGATAAGGAGTAGTTGGAACCCGGGTCTCTCCATTTCTAGTGATGCCACCGAGACCGCCGGCGGTAACAAGATGGTTGACGTGAGCCTGGAGGAAGGATTGGTGACGGAGAGGCTAAATGATAGTGTGCCGCTAAATAAAAATGTATCCTTCTCCGCCTATCTCCTTATAAATATTTTGGAAATTACTGGAGTCTAATTTAGTAGACTGCCCGAGCGGAGTCGCCCCTAGAGACGTCCAGACATGCGGAAGACCCGATGCAGCCACCTCTTCAAAGATTTAGGACCCAGAACCTCAACCAAAATTGCCCCTTCGTAGATCCGACAGATCACTCCCGGAGTATGAATTATCTAATACGCAACGATACTGAACATGGGAATCATAATGACGTCCCAGACCCCGAAAATAAATCCACAACCGTTCCTGATAGTTCTCAAACATACCCTGATACCGTAAGACTGATTTCCACCCAGTATCATTATTATTATCCTCTTTTTTTTTATATAACTGAGTGCCATATTAGATACCACAACCAGTCAACTATCCCGAACTTTCTCCACCGGCTTATGATCGAATCTGGGCAAAACTCTATGGCGTAGTGTTGGCCTGCATGTTTGCAACGGCTTTCGTGGTCTGGCTACACCTTGACGAACCACAAAAGTCTCCCATTGGAGATTCAATATATTCCGTCCTCCGAAGAGCGCTTCCTCTGCTCGCAACAGACACCGTCTTAACCATATTCGTGGCATTCGTCTGGATGCTCTGCCTAAAATATTTTATCAGACCACTGCTATACATCCTGGTTGTATCAGTTCCAGCTGTTATGGTTTGCTTGACTATATATCCCCTAGTTACATCCCTGCAAGGGCCTTGGAAGGGCAGATCATTCCAAGACCTTATTATGAGATTCTCTAGTCTCTTACCTTTATGCCTAGCTTTCCTATGGGTGTTTCTACTCTACCGAGGACGCCTAGCCCTGCATAAAGCAACCTCTATGCTTCAGCTTGCACTTACTATATTCGTGGAAAACCCGGCACTATTACTGTGTGGGCTTTTCGTATTGGCCGTAACTATATTATTCACCTGGGTTTGGATATTTCTCGTTATCAAAGTGTTTCTGAATGGCAAAAGCGCTATCGTTGGCGGTAGCACTGTATGGCAATTGGATGGAATGGGCTGGAGCTTGGGTGCATTCTTCGTTTGTGTGTATTTATGGACATTGGGGGTTCTCGCAAATCTTCAGAGGTAAGCAAAGAAAAATTTATCTTAGAGCTCAAGAACTAATAAAGTCCTTTAGGGTGACTATATCAGCAACGGTATCTCATTGGTATTTCTACCGTAAATCCACTGGCACCTTCTCACCAGCGGCAACATTTTCGGCAGCGACGCATCATGCACTTACTACAATGTTCGGTTCAGTCTGCTTCTCATCATTCGTAGCTTTAATGATTCGGCTACCACTTCTGGTGCTACCCGGGAGAATTGGGTCGTTTATTCATATACTATTCTTTAAGATGGTGGCGTCTCCTATTGTTGCACTGTCAGACCCGCTTGCAGTAACATACGGTGCAATCCACTCGCTTCCTCTCGTACGGGCGTCAAGACAGATCAATCAGCTTGGCTTAGTTACCATGACATTGAATAACAGTAAAGACAATCATTCTAAAAGCGCGTATCGTCTTGCGAAAATGCTTCTCACGGCCGCTAGATTAATGACATCTTTAGCTTTGGGTATAGGCGCGTGGGTACGCACAGCTCACATCGCAAATGGTGGGAGTTTATATGGATATGTCGTCGGATTGCTCGCGGGATCAATTGGATGGGCTATTCTCGGGACGGCAGAAAGGTCTTTGGCTAATATCGTTGATGCTTGTTTGGTTTGTGCAACAAGCGATCACTCGCCCGGAAAATATTGCCGTGAGGCACAAATAGCATTTGAAGGGTTTTAGCTTGTCGATTTTATGGTTGGGGCGTCATCTTGTCATCGACTTGAGTACTTTGGTTTGTACATTGGCATGTACAAATTTTCCGATACATTTTTTGAGTGCTTGTTCACATGTTGCCTTTGGAGCTGTAGTGGTTTGTGGCTTTGGTTTGGATAGTTGTTTAGGAATGATCCATAGACTTTGAACAAATTGCTATCGATATAAATTTCACAGGAGAATCGCTCAACATATGGAAATTGAGAACCTACTTAAGTAGCTGCTCAGATAAAACATTAAACGCGTTGGTAACGGATGCATTTCTCGAATAAGTTCTTATATAGACTTACTTACTAAGTTACTACAATATATTTCGTTTCTTAAGGGTGTGAGGGTGAAGCTGTCTACTCGCTTAGCTCGCGGTTGATTGGAAATGTCAACAGTCACGAAAGCTCCACAAGCCCAACGCACTTATCTCAAAGAACCGAGTGGTCTCGAAACTAAACTCCATGGAACCTTAAGTACGCTCTTGCAAATAATCAAGCCCAACCACAACGCCGATCCTAAGGCAACTTTTTTTTTTTTTTTTTTAATATTTCTGCAACTCCCGGATGGTCCATCAATTTTCCATTTCATTAATGTGCGGTAACTCATGATGAGACGGGGCGTGGGAATTCTTTCCCCTTACCGGATGCGCGTTTTGCCTTCATCAAGCCTGGGAGTATGGAACAGAAATATCACAATGTTTTGCAATCAATACCATACTTCGGATTTCACGAGTGGATTTACAAGCACAGTTAATATTAAAAGTCCGGTGCAAGGGCCTCTCGGGAAAGCTGGGGTGCTGGGGAAAGGAATCACACCCCGATCGCTCAAAAAATATCTGGATAGCTATGTGATCTCGCAGTCAAGGGCCAAACGAGTGGTTAGCGCCGCTGTATACAACCACTACTTACGGGTTCAATCGATACGACGTAGAGAAGATGAGAAAGCAGAATTGCTTCGCATTGCAAGAGAAAAATTTGCGCACCCAGTTGAAGGTTCACTTTTTTTTGCCTTTCCGTCCTTTGCTTCATTCATCTTGCCACTGTCTATTTCTCATATCATGCATCAACGTTTTGTTATTGGTATAAACTACTGACTTTCGGCTCACCTGAGATCGCGAGATAGATGAGTATCCTGGTCAGGAGTTGCTATCGCCACCATATCTCGAATCTCCTAAACAAGATCACACACAAGAGGACGTCAACTTTTCTATTGAAATTCAAAAAAGTAACTGTCTCCTATTGGGACCTTCTGGAACCGGGAAAACGTTAATTGCAAAGTAGGTTACATTAATGATATGCGTATCATCGATAGAATGAAATTATAAACTTGGTAGGAAGAGCTTATAAAATGCTTCCACAGGACACTCGCAAAAATCCTTGATGTTCCATTTTCGATGTCAGTAAAACCATGCACTTGAGGGCCCAAGGGCTTTTCACTTACCTACAGTTTTAACAGAAGCGACTGTACATCTTTTACACAGGCTGGTTACGTCGGTGACGATGTAGATGTATGCGTCCAGCGGCTCCTCGCTTCTTGCAATTGGGATACGAGGCGTGCTGAAACCGGGATTATTTGTTTGGATGAAGTTGACAAGATTTCATCAACCAAAACTACTTCCCATGGTAGAGATGTTTCTGGTGAGGTAAGTAGAGCTTTTTTCATACTATGAGCACCTTAGCTAATTCCCCGGTGTTCCAAAGGGCGTTCAGCAAGCATTACTCAAGATACTGGAGGGTACGACACTGCAAATTACAAATCCGAAATCGAGACCGTCATCGCCGCAAGTATCCAGCACACCCTCTGGGATTTCTCAATCTGGGGGTGTCACTTCATCTTTTCAAAACTTCGGGAACTTTGGACCTGCATATCCTGGAAATAGTTCCAGTACCAAAGGCGAAATACACACTATTGGTTAGTACCTGCAAAAAGAATGGTTGAGGTTGAGAGCAGTATCTTATCAAATTGCGTACAGACACGAGCAACATATTGTTCATTTTATGCGGTGCATTTAATGGTTAGCAGATACCTACAGTGTGGAGTTTGCTTTCAATATTGTTTTCTTAGAATGAATTAACTAACCTCTCGTTTGGGGCCAAGGTCTCAATAAAATTATACTCGATCGAATATCAAAACATTCCATCGGCTTTAACGCTCCAGTACGCACACGTTTATCGAACCCAAATGCAATATCTTTCGAGGGCGTAGGAGAGGTTCAAAACTTTTATAATGCACGGTTTCATTCTGGTTGGCGAGAACACGCCAACGATGTCGATCAAAAGAATTTGG
Organism: Dactylellina drechsleri; assembly: GCA_036971345.1. NCBI lineage: Eukaryota > Fungi > Ascomycota > Orbiliomycetes > Orbiliales > Orbiliaceae > Dactylellina > Dactylellina drechsleri. The sequence continues at coordinate 838,524 of JAJTUB010000017.1, read as the reverse complement.
CCAAAGGATCGAAACAGCGAACGTTAAACATTCTTGATTTCACGGAACCAAAGGATTTTATATCGTTTGGGTTTCTCCCTGAATTCGTTGGGAGGTTGCCAGTTGTGGCCGCTTTAGACACCTTTGACGAAGAAACCTTGGTGAGGGTGCTATCGGAACCTCGTAACAGTCTTCTTCGCCAATATGAACAGCTCTTCAACATGAGCGGAGTAGAACTAAAATTTACATCGATGGCTTTGAGGCACATTGCTAAACTAGCCATAGCCATGGATACAGGTAACTTTGTTTTGATGTTAAAATATCGAAACATGTTAATCTAAGAGATTGACTAGGCGCACGAGCACTGAGAAGTGTTCTCGAGAGACTATTATCGGATGCCATGTTTGAAGCACCAGGTATACATTTTAGTTATTCATGGGTATGAAAATACGAATCCGTCAGCTAAACTACATAGGTTCTTCCATCAAATATATTCTTGTCAATTCGGCCGCTGCTAAGTTTGAGCAACCTCCATTATATTTCTCCCGAGGCCAACGGGACCGATTTCAAGGCGCCTTCACTGCCGAAGACACGATTGAATGGAATCACTCAGTCCAGCCAAACCAGACTAAAAACCTATCCAACGAATGTGAAACCTACCAACCCGTCGCAGCCGAGGCAATCTAAGAGATTTGTGGATTATTTTAAAGGAATATGATCGAATTACTTTTCGGGAGCGAAAATTATTCGTGCATAAGAATTTCAAATGATAATGCTAGCTGTAGTCGTCTCACCCTGAATCAATCCTGAGTTCCACCTAATAGTTTCATAAAATCCGGCATTTCGTATAGGTCAAGCTAAAGAAAATTAGATCTGCAACTCATATAGGAAGGGGTATAGCAGAGATGTGTACCATGGCCACCCACATTAGTATATTGTCTTTCGAGAGTTTTTTTGTCGATAAGACCTGCTCCACATATTACAACAAAGTAACGATAAACAGACGATATATCTATCTGGAAGCGAACAAACGTGTCGACACAAGTCTCTGTATAGTTTATACCTGAGTCTGCGGGTACATCCAAGATATGATACACAACCGAATTTTGGCGCAAGCCAGTTGTTAAATCTCTCAGTTCGTCTAGTATTGTAGAACAATATTCTATGTCCTCAGGAGATAATCTATTGCAGATGTAAGGTTACTCTAAAATGTAGTCCAGTGGAAATCAATCATGGGTTATGTTTTACCGGTCATGAAGGGCACGCATGGCTAGCGCCTCTTCTAGGAGTTTTGTTAAATTTTCGGGTATAGCCAAAGCCCAAAATTTGGTTGGTCCTGGGTATGACTAACGATGCTTCTGTGAGTATCATGACCACAGGAATTTGTTTATCTATTCCAATTTATATCAGATAACATACCCACATCTTTATTATTTGCTTTATATTATTTGCTTTCAGTAAAATAACCTCAAGGGTGAGAAGGAGAACGCCTCCTGAGGGAAACAGTGAACCAATATCCCAATGTATGGTTTTGCTACCGAAGTTAAGAATTGGGCCAAATGTAAAAAATGATGAGTTGGAGGATCGTATTAAAGCTATATTCGGGATCAAATGGAGGTTGCGTAGTAGACTCTTATGTACCTAAATAAAATATTCGAACATTGGATAATTCTTAGGCTAGAAGTATAAGGGTCGGAAACCTACTAAAAATACTGTGAAGCAGTCCTCCTTCAATGCTTTGGTCTTCTGAGAAAACATATCGCTATGTGACAACAGGAGCTTATGTGGCAGAAAGACACCTGTTTTCATCGTTGTTTTCTGCCAGTAAGACAGAACTGCAAGATATATATCATGTCCATATTGTAAATCGCAGGCAGAGGGAATTTGGTATATTTGCATCTCTTGGGGTCCACGAAAGGTTTCGCGTAAACATAAATTTGCCCCACCTAGCAAGAAACTGCCTAGAAAGTTTGGCTCCTGGGGAAGTATCGATGCCTCAGGATTTTTGACAAACCGAGGGATTTTCAATGCGGGGTACACAACGGCTGATAATTCAGAGGGTGTTGGTGGTGATATTTTGAACAGACGAGTGAATCTCTGAGCATGAGAGGGTGCAATTATAATAGTACAATTCGATTCTCGAACGAAAGCGGCCCCCTGCAGTTCTGAGATGCAAGCGACCATGTCATTGCCACTTTCGATTTCAATAAAAATTTTCTCAGCAGGTTTTCCGGCTTCCTGCTAATTGAGTCAGCAAAAAAAAAAACCTAGTACTAGGGTGCACTCGTGTCTCTTACCTACTTGAATAAATATCTTCTCTAGGTACTGGAAGCCGACAAACCCATCTATTGTAAGCTCTTGAATACTTTCCGCCTCGATGAAATCTCGAAGGTCTAGGCTGAGACCGGTAAGTTTACAAGCGGCTCGCATTGCTTTGTTCCCTTGGTTGATACAAAGAATGCATTTTACGTCGGGCAAAATGGGGTCCACATGCCGGCTATTTAGAAGGTTGGAGAGTTCACCATCTTTACAATCTGCCTTGAAATTTTGAGATGGAGGATCGGAAACTAAATGGGAGTTATCCCCAGCGAGCGCATGGGGGCTTGTGTGAGTTATGCCTTTATTTGAAGGTAAAGTTTCAAGTGCAGGGTCTGCTACTGAATTTTTATTAGCAAGCACATGGTCAGAAGGAATGTATGAAACTATTGTGTCTTTCAGCTGATGGTAGGAACTTAGTTAGGTTCGTGTCTTTGGGATGGGCATTTTGTGGTCATCTCGTGAGAACTTACCTGTATGTTTTCTCTGATGGCTTCAGAGTGATTTTCCAAACTTCGAGGGTGTGCTTCCTCGGCCTGCGAATCCTTGATTGAACCTAACGGTTCGGCGGGCTGATGTGTGGAATGTGTGTGATCACCTTGGGATGAATATATACGAGACCCAAACAAGCCCTGCTCACTATTCTGAATGATATCCTCATCTTCGTAAAATTCACCATAGGTTTGATCCCAAGCACGCCAGTCATATCGTTCGGATTCGACTGTTCTTCGTTTGTAAGCTTCCCAGTCGGAAAGGGTGTCGGCTGCATGGAAGTGCTCCTTAGGTTCCCATGTGTAGTCTTTTTCCTCGAATCCTTTCCAATTTACGAGATAGACGGTTTTTCCGGATCTGGGGTCTTTCTTTTCTGCTACTATACATTCCACGTCAAAATTGTTCTCGTCGTCATCGTGATCGTGACCACGGTCGCCATCATGGTCTTCATATTCATATTGATTTCCATTATCGTCGCCGCCGCTGTTCTCATCATCGTCATCGTCATTATTACTATGTTTTCCCTTGTCAAGGTGATAGTTCCTCGGGCATGTAGTGTCATTGTCTTTGTTTTTGACGGCTTTGCGTTGTTCGACTGCATCGATTGTGTCCGTTGAGCGGATGGGCATGATTGGCAAAACGACGCGCGACGACCAGAGCAAGTGTTTAACTCGATTGGGCGAAAGGGTTTTCTAAAGATGGAAAAATGTGTTTTTGGCCCATCGAAAGGCGCTAACTTGGACCGGGCTGGAGGACCTTCTGGGGGTTGTTCCTTCCTCGAGGGCAGCCCTCAAAGGGTCTTGAAATAAAAAGTAAATGCTGTGCTGCTCAAAACAGGTATGCATGTATGTTAATACCAAAATGCAATGCGAAGGACGCATATATAATTTGACATGTCAAGGTGGGGGTGTATCTATCTGATCAACAAACAAGAACTTACTTTGAGTTGAGGAAGGGAAGTAGGCAAGAAGGACAGAAATATGAAGAGAGAAAGAGAGGGAAATGATGTGCGAAAATAAGTTGCCTGGGTCTCAAGTTAGCAGGGGGGGTTGGAAGTGCAGCATTGCAGCTTTGTGGAGGGTGGGTGGTGATCGTGGTGATGGCGGCGGCGGCGGCGGTTGGGTAGCTGGTCAAGTCAAGCCGAGGCAGGCATCAATCAAACAGACAGGTATCAGCAGAGGGTAGGGAGGGACACCAAACAACAGGCTGTGGTTTAAGCTTCTTTCTTCGAGCTCACTCGCTCGCATGCAACCATCCGTCAATCCACCTCCCAACAAGCAAGCTGTTGTTTAAAACACCGTCACCACCGCCACCAACACCATCACGACCACCGCTCCTCCTACGACCACTATACTATCTCTATTCCCACTATTATCGTCATAATAGTCGCCGTCATCTTCGTCATCGCTTCCCCCTTTCCATCTTCATCGAACGCTCGTCCTGGTGAATCTTGGTAAAGCATCTGTGATCCTTTTCCTAGCCTAGCTTTACAAAGGACATAAAGAGCACCTCCGGCTCCTTGGAACGCTTCTTTCGCTCATAATCCTAGCATCTCTCCTTAGACTTTTGAGACCTTGGCTCTAACACTTTTGTGCCCGCGTGATTAAATTCAGCGCATATAACCACCTTAGAATACACTCTACTTTCCGAGATAACCAGAAATAATGGCGAGTGACGAATATGATGTAGGGCCCCCTTTCTATTATCAAGCACAACCTCCGGAACCCGGCTTGGGCTGTGTCTCTTTTGTCACCTTTCACCTCGCCGCCTTCTTGGTTGTTCAATCACTGAATTTACTAACTCGTCTTTAGTTCCTATTCAAAGGTATACATCAACTCCGAGGAATATGTGCCCTCAACCTTGTTCTTGTCTTCTGCCATTGCGCACCGGTTATACATAACCTTCCCTCATTTCCAGTCTTATTTAATACAATATAAAATTTCGCGCTATCTAACTTTCCCGCAATGGATCTATTTACTATACAGTTGTTCTCATCGGAGACTCGGGGGTTGGCAAATCCAATCTCCTCAGCCGTTTCACTCGGAATGAATTCAACATGGATTCTAAATCTACGATTGGAGTTGAATTCGCTACGCGATCTATCCAGGTTGATGCGAAGACTATAAAAGCACAGATTTGGGACACAGCCGGTCAAGAGCGCTATCGCGCTATCACTTCAGCATATTATCGCGGTGCTGTTGGTGCTCTACTTGTCTATGATATATCCAAGCACATAACTTACGAAAACGTCACCCGATGGTTGAAAGAGCTCCGAGATCATGCTGATTCCAACATCGTCATCATGCTGGTTGGGAATAAAAGTGATTTAAGGCATCTCCGAGCTGTCACCACGGATGAGGCCAAAGCGTTCGCTGGTTGGTGACCCCAAATGCTCAAATATCAACACCCATTACATTTTACTAATCATGTCTTTAGCTGAAAACCACCTCTCGTTCATTGAAACTTCCGCCCTTGAATCTTCAAATGTAGAGCTTGCATTTCAAAATATCTTGACAGGTAATACCGTCACTCAAAATAAGCCATCTCTTCATCCACACTAACACCGTTCCCCCCAGAAATATACCGAATTGTATCCAGCAAGGTGATAATGGACCAATCCGATGCGCCAGCTCCTATTCCGGGTATTCCCTTGACAAATCCTGTTCAGAGCGACCAAGCCGGTGGAAAGTGTTGCTGATTCTCCCACCTTCTATATGCCCACTGGTTTTATTTTTGTCTTTTACCAACAAAGTTGGTGGGCCCTCCGAACTGCGTTCATCATGCCATAGTTTCGCTTTTCGAGGCCGTGACGTTCCTGGTGTTTTTGGGGATAGATGCTTATTATCAGAAATTCTAAACCGACAAGAACTAAATTTGTGGATGCAATCCAAACGAGAGAGATATTTTGATTCTGTATTCTATGTTGAGGTTGGATTTGGGAACGGTGCTCTGGAATACTGTTTTGATAATTTGTGTTCTTGGTTGTTTTGACTTTTTAGTACAAGTCTGTGTTCCCGATAGCTCTAACGGTCTTGTTGCTAGAAATAAACCCGCGTCTATCATCTACGGGTTTTAGTCCCCATTGCTCTAGTTGCCCTCAGAGTCTGCTTTGGTAATAATATATCACTATACTCTCTCATACCGATTATGAGAGCCTTTTGGAACAAGGTTGTCTGAGGAAGAGCCGGTTGCTTCCATGCCCTATTCCGCTGTGCACAGCAAGTCTCCTGTTCAAATCCCACCAACGTCCACCCCGACAACTTTGAACGCTTAAGATATTAAAAATGCTCGTAATCTATTTGTAGCCAATACCACTATTTGTGGTGGCAAGTTAAGTTTCTAAAACAACCAAGCGTACCAAAATATCATGCAAACGAGAATGAAAAACAGGATCCAAATTCTCCAGCCGACACCGGTCCGTTCTGCCATTCGTAACATCCTATTCATAGTCCCCCGTAGTTTAAACCTTGTGTTTTCAAATGTATCATTCTATCATTGATATAAAATATTGAGATATGTTAAGAGATGGCCGCAAGAAAGGGAATCTTAATAAAGGAACTAACCATATTATTAATCATTTGTGTCGAATCTCTTACATCGACACCAATCGCTGTTGTTATCTACAGGTATACTTCTGTGAGTTCTTGACTAATTTCGCATCAGAGAGTTAACCTTAGAGATTTCAATCTCACATCTTTAAGCATTCGCACTTTTGCGCTCATAGCTTCGATAGTAGCATCGTTCTGGGACTCTAATTCGTCAAGAACGGCGTGGCTGTATTGCCCTCTTGGTAAAGTAATGTAGTGTCAGCATGCGTGCCAAGGGCAATATTATATAATCTATTTTCGGTCTCGCTCAACCTTGAGTTTGGAGTTGCCGGTCGGTAGCCATTGGAAGGTTCGTGGCCGTCGTAACCAGTTGGTCGTCCATCGCGCTGATGGAGACCTCCGTATCTAAAGCGACATTAGTCTCTTTGATCACAGTTTGACGGAATAAAGGAAAATAAAGATTATTTTTTTGGGCATTACCTCGAAGTCATCTACTTGAGACTCATATGCCTGTATAGATGGAGAGAGCTTGAGATATCGCTTAAGAGGAGAGATCAAGGAGACTTGAGAGGTGGTATTTAAGAGGTTTGGTATTGTATTATAATTATGGACGAGGTGTCTTGACACCAAGGAGTGCTTACTTAATCAATCATTATCCGCGTTGGGTTGCCATGCTTTGGCGACAACGCATGCTGAAGAGACTTCGCCAATCATATTTAATATAATTTGTCAGTCTTAATGAACAAAGAATACACTGTACAATTTGCATCTACTTCCTTTGACATATATCTAAACAGGGCCTATGAGGAGTGAAGATAGGTTTTCCTACAATATATGAAATAAGTCCAAGCAAGTTAGTAAATCGCTACTTTTATTCCGCTTCCTGAGTTCTTTATTAAAGATACGATGATACAATACTACACGAAAGTGAAAGGGGGATGAATAAATGAAAATCGAATTAGATGCATTTCAAACTGACTGGAAGATCAGCTTGGAGGTTGCAAGGGCGGATGAAGGAAACCAATGGCTTGCGCTTTACCACAAATTGGTTTTGTTTTCTATAACGATTCTTTTTACCCCGCTGCGCCTATAGTCGAGCTTGGAACCTAATTAAAAAGTAAAAGAAGAGAAAGAGAATCAAGATATAGCTACTTAACATCTAGAATCGTTATCGAAAACGTCTCCATTTTTTTTTTTTCAGATAACATCTTTATATGCATCAATCTCTCATTTGCTCATCAAAATCCTCGACTTCCTCAGCAGACTTGTCCTGGAAGTCTCCGTCTTCGTCCTCATCTTCCTCATCAAGTCCAGTTTGATCGGCGGTAGTGTAATCAACACGGTTTCCACGGGTGCGGCTACCCCGTATGATATTACCGGTATCGATTTCTTCCAATGGGTCGGGAACAACTTCGTCTACGAGGGGAATAATCATTTAGGAAGTCGTTCGCCAAGCGTTGAGGCACGAGACGCGCCTTTTATATTGTAAATGGGATTTGGAATTCGTTTATTTACCTGCAGGCAAATCCTGAACGTGGCAGGTCAGTAGCTGAGCAAAAAAAAAAGAAAAAAAGAAAAAAGTGTATAGTCGAAAGGCGATTATATGAACCTACATGCTCATCGACAATGTGTTCCTCGTCTGAGGAATCCTCTCCCTCCTCCTCCTCCCGTTCGGGATTGGAAGGTTCCTCAAGGGCCTTTCCCTTGCCCTTGTCGCTCGAAGTATCCATCACGTCGTCGTAAGTAGACATTGCGGTTTTGTGATACGCTTTTGTGAGAAACACGTGGTGCTGACGATGTCAATTTATTCAGGTGAACTGAGGTAGATGGTTGGTATGCGCGTGTTAAAGCATGGACAACAAAAAGAAGAAAGAAAGAGATGGACGCGGGGTAATTTTACAGAAAAAAACGACCAGACAGACAATTGAGAGTAACTGAGAGAGATGGAGACAATCGCATGTTCCTACCTGATATGACAACCTTTTGCTCCTTGAATTTTTTTAATTCAAAAATTTAAGAACAAGTTAAAGAGTTAAAAGGTTGAGTTCTGATTGTTCCGAGCGCTCACAGTTATGTGGTAGGAAATGGTGCAGATAGAAAGAGAAAGCTTGGAGGAATTCGAATTGGGAGAAGACTGGTCTCGGGAGCAGCAAGAGCTGACAGGCACAACACAAAAACCGCTGCGGGCAGCACAACCCGGCTGGCCATTTGCCCAAACAGGACAACACAAGTCGTCTTCTTATTTTTAGGCTTCGTTATATTTTATTGCCATTTTTTTTCGGTTTCCCGCATGTACTTTGGTGAGTGTCTCCGAGACTGGCCGGCCTTGACGCCAGGAGCTTAATTCCCTAAGGGCATTGATAAGGCTCTTTATAATGCCTAAAAGTGCTACAAATATGCTTAAGTAAAACACGGATATATATAGATATATACTTAAATACTTACCTAAGTACCTCTGTTATTGGACGCATAAGAGGAGAGTGCCCAACATGCATGTTTACATGACCTGTTCCCTTAATCGCGGGGGGAAAGATTCCATTTTGGAATAGGCTGTTGCCTTGCATGACGGTGCGGTGCATGTCATTAAATTTATCGATGGATTTTGCATGGGCATACCCACGGATCCATGTTCATGTGCGTACAAACCTACTTGTTGTTCCTGGCCCGGTCTCTCCGCCTCCTCTAAAGCAAAGCTTGCAAAGGCGAAAAAGACTTTGTCGATGGCGTGATTGAACTGAGCTGAGCATCATCCCATCCCATCCCATCCTATTCTGTGTAGCTCGGAGGCCCATCAGCCATTCCGTTCGCCGTCCACAAGCGTATGTACTTTGAGTACCTAATCGAAGGCTAATTTCAGAGTCACGACGATAATCATGTACCTCCGCATCGGATGCTCTTTCGTCAAAATCAACCCCCAACGTGCTTTTGGTACATGGTGAAAAATTTGTCCAGAGTCCGGCCGAAGGTCCATGGTATCCAATTGATCGATAAATCGAATGACCCCTCTATCCCAAATTCTTAAGGATATAAGTATTAATATTCAATAGTCTCTCCGCCCCTCTTCTCCCCCTCTATCTTCCGCCTACCGCCATCTTCTAACGATTAAATTCTACTTCCTACAACTTAGCACGTAAGTAATTAACAAAAGCACCTATCAAGCCGTCTATGTTGACCTCGCCCCGTCATTTCTTTCACGCCTTATCACATGTTCTCTCATAACCTGGTATCTTTGATCCCAAGAATCTGAGACTACTAGTATCGAGGCTATTGAGATTCCGGCCACCACAGACGTGATACTGCATGCAAGGATTTTGAGCCCCATCCTGGCACCACCGGCGCCGGCGCTGAGCTTGTATAGAGAGACCTTTAGCATGCTATCTAAAAATTTAAATACCACAGCTTAATTGTTCTTGATGCTAAGTCTAATTGTGCACTTTATATCAGTCTTGTGTTGACGCTTCGGAAGCGAATATTATACTATACCTTTTCGACGTTCTCAGCATCTCAGAAATCTCAAAATGAGCCAACAACATCAACCAAAGTTCGAGACTCTCCAACTTCATGCTGGGTAAGGTTATATCTGAACGAGCACGGCCTATATTCGTAATTGTTTATCTGCTAACTCCAATCTAGCCAGGAACCAGATCCCACAACTAAAGCCCGAGGTAATATGAATCTCCGTCTGTCTAGTTCTAATCCGATAGCCGTTTCAAGGAGGCCTGCTAACCATATAACACTGTGCTGAAGCTGTTCCTATCTATGCCTCAACTGTACGTGAATTCTGATTATTGGCGGCGTGACTGGTGATTTGCTATGATCCTGGGGGGGGACCAAGACCTTCTTCTCCATTGAAACAGCAATTTAATACATCTTTCATGCATGGACGCAGTCTTTCGTTTTCAATGATTCGGCCCATGGCGCCCGCTTGTTTGCACTCCAGGAGTTCGGAAATATATACTCTCGTATTGGAAATGTGAGGTTCTCCCTGTCCGTGCTACAACCCAACTATTTGCCTAGCTTTTATTGACTGTGGTCGATAGCCAACGGTAGATGTTTTCGAAAAAAGGATAGCTGCTCTTGAGGGAGGTGTTGCCGCGGTGGTAAGTTGGTAATTGCCGCTATCTGAGCTTATGTGGATGCAAGTTGACATCAGTGGTAAAATAGGCGGCTTCCAGTGGCCAATCTGCTCAGGCAATGGCAATTTTTGCTCTCGTAAGATATTATGATGCATCATCAACAGTTATTAACCTCTACACCTTGCTAAAAATCTTATTCCATGGGCCTGGGCCCTGTTAATCGGAGTAGGCTCACGCGGGAGACAACATTGTATCTACATCATACCTTTATGGAGGTAAATCTCGAAGTCACCAAAATACTCTACTTTCAGATCTAAGTTTTAAAATAAATACCAGGCACCTACAACCAATTTAAAGTATTCCTCCCTCGATTGGGTATGTAAACCTAACTTCACCTGGGAACAATGTCTTCTATGAGGATCCCCTTCTCTTCAGATGTCTGGATTATCTTCATTCTCGATTTAGTATTAATGGAGAAATTACTGTCTAGGAATCGATGTTAAATTCATAAATGGCGACAACCCAACAGATATAGCTGCTGCCATTGACAGCAAGACGAAAGCAGTATACATCGAATCTATTGGAAATCCGAAATATAACATTCCGGACATATCTGCCATAGCAGAAATAGCTCACGCTGCTGGGGTACCTTTGAGTATGTACTAGCGATTACCCAATGTAAATACAACACCTGAATATTATGCTTACGGATATCTTACGAAAGTTGTTGATAATACTTTTGGAGCCGGAGGTTATCTGATTCGGCCAATTGAACACGGTCAGTTTGTTCCCACTAACCAAGCGACTATTACGACTAACTCAATTCTTTTTCAATAGGTGCCGATATTGTCGTACATTCGGTATGGATGCAAACCTTCGCAGTGCCAAGCGACCTCCCCAACCTGATTGACGGTTGCACTTCCATGGCTCCTAAAATTGGATTATACTGATCTTTTTTTTTTCCAAAACAAAATTAGGCAACAAAATGGATAGGAGGTCACGGAAACAGTACGACCTACGATATGCATATTCATTTATTGGTTGCTAAGCGCTAACAGCCTGGTGATATTGTAGCAATCGCGGGGTATGTAACCAGCAGCATGTAGCATCGGGCTCGAATAGAGAGAAACAGTAACTAACAGCTGTGGTATTTTTTCCATCTAGTGTAATTGTTGACTCCGGTAAATTCGACTGGGGAAAGCATTCAGACAGGTTTCCGCAATTCACGGAGCCCGCACCGGGATACCATGGCCTTAATTTCTGGAAAACCTTTGGACCGATTTCTTATGCCATACGTGTAGGGCTACTCTTTTTGACTCAGATAACGTAGTCCTTTACTAAAGACAAGTTACGATAAGGTCCGTGTCGATATTCTACGCGATCTCGGAACTGCATTGAACCCTTTTGGTGCATTTTTGTTACTGACCGGCTTGGAGACGCTTTCCCTTCGTGTTGAGAGACATTGTAGCAATGCCCTCAAACTTGCCAAGGTATTTCCTCGAGACTCAAAATTCAGTATCAATTTTCTCTTGTTTTATTTTATTTTTTCAAAAGAGACTAATATTATCATAGTGGCTCGAGAAGCACCCCCAAGTGTCAGTTGCCAATATACTGTGTCAATAGGTATAGATTCTAATTTGTATACTAACTTCCCCTCCAAGCGTAGTGGATGGGTATCTTACCCTGGTTTGGAGAGTCATCCTTCATACAAACGTAAGTGTATCAGGCCTTTAAGCTTTTTCTCATGTCTTGTGGTATTAAAAGCGCGTCGACCGAACTCGAGGTCAAGTATTAGGAGTTAACTAAACTTATGAATATCTTCTTAGTGGCACAAAAATACCTTGACTCTAGCCGAGGCTTTGGGGGTGTTCTATCGTTCGGAATCAGAGGAGGCGAAGATGCCGGGAGAGTACTGGTGGATAACCTCAAGCTAGCCTCCAACCTTGCAAAGTAAAGCCCTTTCTTCTTGCCATAGCAAAGACGCATGACACTAATTCATCTAAAATCCAGCGTTGGGGATGCAAAGTAAGTTGGTTTCTATTTCATCGTATGAGAACCCGAAATGCTAACTTGCGGAAAGAACGCTCGTTATTAGGTACATAATATATTTAGACTAGACTTCTCTAAGGAGACAAATGCTGACCCTGTAGCTAGCCCTACGGCAACAACTCACACCCAGGTAAGCTTGATCATTGCCAAATCTCAGCAAAAAAAAAAGGGGGAGGGGGGAGGAGAAAGAGAGAGAAGAAGAAGCAATTTAGAGTACATAGGATCCTCTAACATCGACCTGACGGGCTATAGTTAACCAAAGAAGAACAATTGAGCTCCGGTGTTACGCCTGATCTTATCCGCGTGAGTGTTGGGATCGAGCACATAGAAGACATAATCCACGACTTTGAGGTTCGCTTCCCCGTTGACTATGCTCGTAATCATTGCTTTTTTCTAATAACGGCTTATAGCAAGCTTTCGAGAAATCTGGAGCTCCTAGCTCTGGAGGAGATAAAAATGCTGCTCAAATAGTAGGTGATGCAGAAACGAGGGTCGTTGCGGGACTCGATGTCTAGCTGGCTCATCTCTAGGATAGAGACCTACTTTATAAGAAAAAAAAATCCTTACAGGGGCGCTATGATACAATCAAGCTCGATAAGTGAGCCAGGAGGAGGGCCTTATATTTGAAATTATCAATTTGATTGCAAGACCCAGAAGCAACCCGGAAAAACCAAACTCAATCAATCCAATTGAGTCTAGCACCTGATAATATAGAACATCGCGAAACTTGTGTCAAATATTAAATGAGTTTTAATTGATAGACATCTAAGATCCTAAATTCCCGGTATATATCTTTTCCGCGTCGACTCGGAGAGGTAAGCCAGTAAGTACTTAGGTACTAAGTAATTTATAATAACTCCCCAGCCTGCTTAGTAGTTATTTAATTTTCCAGCTTGAGGGAAGACGAACTTTAAAGTGGGTGGGATTGCGAGAAAAATAGTTAACTTGAAGGTCAGCATATTGCTAGTTAAGCAATATGATTAATTGATTATATGAACACGAAATTCTCTGCCCATTTATTCTTGTATTCTTGTAATTTAAGGACCTACATAAGTGTAGAGTGGGCCGTTTGGTCCCTGCTTCTTGCAAGCTTGGTAGCGAGGGCCTGTGCGTTGGCTCACAGTCTACTACTACCAACGAGAATTTTAGATAAGTCAGAGATCAGAGTCTTGAGCTCTACATATGCGCCACTGGACTGTCTTCCATCAACAGAATCCTTGCTTAAGGTTAGCCTAAGAAACCAACCTGTGCTGGCCTGGCCCATCAAGAATGAACACCAGTAATATTATCTTTAAAGCCTTTGGGGATGAAAAAACGACACCCCATCTGGCAGCCTTGCGATCGCTTATATCTGACGGCCTTTCGGAACCATATAGCATCTACGTCTATCGGTATTTTCTGCACCAGTGGGGGGATCTATGCTATCTGGTACCTACCCTCACCAGATATATGAGAATTTCATCTGAATCTTTGTTTTCTTATATTAGGCTCTAGACGGCGAGAACCTGATTGGAGTGGTCATATGCAAGCTTGAAAAACACCGAGAGCACGGGGCAAATCGAGGCTACATTGCGATGTTAGTGGTTAAAGAGGAATATAGAGGAAGAGGATTAGCGACAAAGCTAGTGAAAATGGCCATCGATGCTATGGTAGATAGGGATGCAGATGAGGTTGGTCTCGTAAATCTCCTTTAGTTCAATATGAGCGCTAAATTTTGTAGGTTGTTTTGGAAACCGAGGTCACTAATACGGGCGCGATCAAACTCTATGAACATCTTGGGTTTCTGCGAAGTAAACGCCTCCACAGATACTATTTAAATGGGAATTCAGCATTTAGGCTGGTCTTATATCTGAAAAGTACCAGCAATACGCTTCAAAATTTAGATACTATGGATGGCGAAATGGAAATGACGGATGACTAAGTAAGCAATCTGTTTGGCACAGATTTAGCTGTGCTTTTTGAAAAAGAGTTCTGTATTATATTTCTCTCATCTAGGGACTATTGAGTTACGGCCTGCTTTGCACAAGCCTGAACCCGCCAGCTACAACCTTTTGAATCTCTTCATTTTTATGGGGCAACAATGAGAGTGTGTAGGCAACATCATTCCACTGACGTTCAGTGTTACACCGGCCCAAGCGGGCGAGCAATTTTTCTGCCAGCTGCTTAGCATGTTTATCCTACATATATTTTGTTAGCTATTTACGGATTCAGTGTGGGGCTTGCTTCAGAGGACTCTTACCTTCTCAATAAAAGAAGTCAAAAACTTAACAATTCGCTTCAACGAGTCTTCTTCCATATTCTGGTCAGCAGAAAGTAATGAAAATACATCGATAAAGTGGTTATAAACAGCGTTGTCTTTGGTAGCAAGTTCCGTGAAAAACATTTTCGCCAAATCTGCTATACCCTTGTCCTGATCCTCAAGGCATTTAGCCATTTCCCCAAGCTGACCCTTGACTTTAACTTGGCCTGCTAGTATCAAGAAAGTCAGGGTCATCAAGCAAGTCCTCTTCACAGAGGCTTCTTTATCGTTGAGGCGACGGTATAGGAAATCAGTGTTCTCGTCGATTAGATGGTTGAAACAGACAGCCATATCTCCTAGCCCGATAACGACATTGCTTCTAACTATGGGGTCAGCTGATTTTTCCATAATTGTGATTAGAAGCGGTAGGTTGGTCTCGCAAAATTCAGATGAAACACACATGAATTTTGCAAGACATAAAGTAGCAGTTGCTTGGAGACTCGGATCGCTATATTTTGTATTGCTAGAGCATATTTCTGAGAGCATCGGACCAAATCTAGAGAGAAGAGATTTCCCTCCATATAGGAGTTCCCGCTCACGAATGTGCTGCATAGCGTCAGTAAAATCATCCTCATTAGTACCACCTATAAGGTCAAGTTCATTCTGCGAGGTTTGAGCGGCCCCTGGTCCACCTTTTCCTGGGGAATGATTCCCGAGTTTTAGCTTTTCCGCGACTACTTTTCTTCGCTTAAAATCTAGCTCATAGAGCTCAAGGTGAACGATCTGTTTGATGGCAACATGCCCAGCGAGGAATAAAAGCTGGGAGAGTTTTGTGTTTTCGGGTATGTTCTGTAGGGTTCGTGAATCCAAGGTTTCTTTTATTGGATGTGGTGCTGAGTCGTTTTCGAAACAGTTGTAAAATACACTTTTTGTTTTCTTCCGTATGATTTCAGACGCCAGAACATCTGGGTTTTGTGATAACGCATATATAGCATTTAACGCTTGTTCAGCTAAGCCAAACCAATCTTGGCTTGTGGATGGGACCTCTAGAATTGCTGCTAATTTAACGAGGACGGCATGATTGTTGGGAAGCCTTGCCAGAGTATTTGCGGCTTCTCGCTGACGGCCAGTGGGGCAGATATGCTTGAGAGCAATGCACGTATATTTGGCGAGTGCAAGATCAGCCCTCCCAAGGTTTCCTAACCCAATTCGAAGCAGCACTTCAAGATGCTTTATCATAATTTCCGGGTCCGCAACTGCCAGCATTCCTATGCATATTATGGCACCTCTTCTCTGGGTCCGAGATATTTCCTTCTTTTGCACGCCATAAACCTTCCATAATTTCTGGATTACCGTATCTGGTATTTGGCCAGCCTTCATCATGGTACTTAGGAGAGCCTCAAGTGATGTTAGTTCACCGGAAGTAGCACCAAAAGTTAGGCTAATAACGTTTCGAGCTATGTAATTTGCCGTGTCGTTTGGGCTAAAGCTCGATGGGGCCTCAAAATAAAGCATTTTGTAACAGTCAATTAGGTGGGTCTGCACACTTCTGCCCTCATCACTGTTTCCTTTTGTCCAAATTAGGCGTAGCATTTTGCGAATGCCAATCTAAGAAAATATGAGTGATAATCGAAGAGAAATGAGGATATGGGACAAAATCAACATACCTTAGAAGGCTCTATCCTATAAGCGTCCAATATAACAAAGAAATCCATCGCCTCGATAACCTCGCTTTTATTCCGGGATCCGAGCAATTGGGTTACCAAGCCGGCAGCAGTATGCAAGGTTTGAATGAAACGGAGAGCGTCTAAGTAATACCGTCTAGTGAGCTGGAGTTTTGTTATAGCTTCAGATGTGGCCAGCTCTTCTGGAGTAGGCCCACTTTGAATTTGAAGCTTTTCTTGGGCGTTTTCAGTACTATCTGCCTCCTGCATTGTGATATCTTGCAATAAGCTTTCATCTATAGATGTTTCGTTTGCTGCAGCATCGCCAAGTCCCGGCGATCCCAAGGGAGGCGCCAAAGCATTGATTTCCTCATTCACTTTATCAAGTCTCTCCGTCCATTCTTTCAATGCAAGCTGCCCTCCATGGAGAAGACCAAATGGATGCGTAGCAACAAGCCTTCCTAGCAGTTTGATTGAATTTCGACGGACATTGCTACTTTTATCTTCAAGGCTACGAGTTGCGTATTCCGTGATTCTTTGTCTTCGCGAGGGATTTTTGAGCTCCAAACTAGAAAGTAGGAAAAATAAAAAATTAGAACGATTAAATATCCCATAGTTGTCAAATCAGGATTCTTACTCGCAAAGCCTACTAAGGACCTGCATCAATCTAGACCGGCAATAGGGGTTGAGATCGAGAAACCTCTCCTCTAAAACATCGTAGAATGACTCTATTTGGACTTTATTGGTGTCCGTTCGTTCATCTTCCTTAACGAGGTCGGCGATAAGATTTCCACAAACTTCGATTATACCACATCTAAGGGTGTAAGACTAGATGGAAGTTAGCATGATGTCTGATCATACTTGAATGTTTTCAAAGTGTTTTTACTTCACTATCCAACTGTTTGACAAGCAACGTCATTTGTTTCAGCACTAAGCGGGGCGCCACTTCTGACAATTTAATCAAGAATGTCGAGATTGACTTCGGCCCTTTACTATCATTACTGTTGAATTCCTTGTTGCTGACTTCACTATAGCAATTTATTAGACCATATACCTAATTCTTTAAGAGGGTGTGAAGCTACGACACCATACCGTAGAACTTCATCGGCGAGCTGTGGATAGTCAAATTGCTCGTCGAGAATTTGTAAGAATTCAGCCATTGGTTCAGACAGGTGCTCAAAATAGGACAGGTTCTGAACAATAGATATCTGAGCGGCTAGTAAGAGTTTAGCCAAGTTAATCAAACTTGAAGACCTGCAATGAGACTCACCATATGCATGACCATGGTGTTTAATAGCCAAACAGAGCATCTTGAAACAATGCATCTTTATTGGGATGCTCTTGGTGTGTTGCTCGTTTTCTAAGATTAAATATACCGGCCTCGTAAAGAGGCTCACAATAGCATCCCTTTCCGAGGTAGTGAGAAACATCTTTGACAATTTAAGTTTCATAACTTTGGCCATAATCTCTAGAGCAGAGAGAATCTGCGTTGATGGATCCCAAGCACCAGTGATGTTTTTTGTCCCTTTGGATTTACCACCTCTACCTGCTCTAGTATTTAGAGTTACGGTAGTTCCTTTATCTTGGAGACGAGTTTCTGTAGCACTTATAGCCCACTGGAGCAAAAACCCGTACCCTTCCAGCAAATCTTTGTGTACCTCAAGATTTTCAGGCTCATCTGATTCCAGTTCAGTGTTTATCCAAAGAACCACGGCAGCAAGTCCTGAAGCTACTAAGTCTAAGACTTTGCTTCCGCAGACAACTGGAATCAAATTAAACGACCTGGTAAGAGTAGATTTTGGAAATTAGCGTGTCAACGACAACGTTTCTAGGGAGCCAGAAAAGCTATAGATCTCCAAAAAGGATGGGGGTTTATACTTGAGCAGGCATTGTATGTTATCAAAGTTGTCGTCTTTGAAAATAGCCTCCGGATTTATCGTAACAGCCTCAACTATTGGATCAAGAATTGGGTTTACTTGCCCTGTAGTGAGGGGCTCGCCACTTTCGCTGATGAGCCCCGGATCGGCATCAGGGCAAGATATCGTAGCAGGGTCATCTAGATAAGCTCGTAAGGACGAAGTTAAGTCGAAGTTGAACTTTGAGCTGTCCATAGGCCAAAGGTTGGGATTGGGCAGTATGCGAAAAGTGAAATTTCTTTGAGACAAGTAATAGTCGGTAGGAACAGGCGATGCTTTCTCAGTCTGGTGGCCTGCGAGTATCGTAACTTTCCAAGCGCTTCACAGGCGGATGTAATAGCAATAGTTTTACTCTGCGGATAATTTAGAGATGCCGAGAATTACGGGAAGTCCGTTGTTTTTGTGCTCTGCTGTCCTAGTTAGTCTGCTTTATTTTGAAGGATGGGAGCTGCGGCTTTGCTGGATAATGGGCCAGTAATAGTTTGTTGTTGTTGTGTCGTTGCTATTGCATTGTTATGGTTTGATGGCTTCAGTCTTCCATCTAATTGCTACATAGTCAAGTAATCAAGTACCTAAGTACTTAAGCAAGCCAGTAAAACAATTATTCCCCCCGACCATCTAACTAGCATCCTGTGTAGCTATTACTAAGTTAGTCTCTTACCTCAATACAACTATTATTTACTCAAGTAGTATGTAGTCATCTATTCGCGTAAACGCTAACTCGTCTTGTGTCATTCAAGCTTGAATCAACATATCCCAACACACGATAAATACCGCGACCCACAATTTGGTATAGTTCCATTGAAACAATCGATTTGCTTGATCTAGCGAAAGTATTATCGCGAATCCAGAGTTTCTTGGGTATGTCTGCTGTTAGTCTGGTACAGACTGCTGTCGCTAATTTCTCGTTTTTTTTAAGGTCTAACCCCGAAGAAGATTCTTGTTCCAGTCTCTTCCGTGTCTCTTCCGGTTTCGCGCTTGAGATTAAACACTAGACAAAGATGCCACTGGAGCAGGTGCAGAAACAAGAGCATGAAGAACAAGCTTCTGATGGCTACGAAGATACTTCAGATGACATAGGAATCGAAAAAAAACAAGACCGCGAGAGAGAAGTCCAATGCCAAGCGAGAGTGAGCTATACCCGAAACCAGTTCGACAACGATACCAACAACACGTGGGAAGATCCTGAATGTCTATCTGAGGACCAGTACTCCGATGAATCCGATGGGACAGTTGAGGATATGTGTCCTGAAGTTCGGGAGGAGATAGAGCAGTTTGCAAAATCATTTCGCAAACTAGATTTACACTATAAAGTCGTCGGGAAGACCGGAGAAGGCACATTCAGCTCCGTCTACAAAGCTATCGATCTCCGATATGACAAATATGTAAATGATTGGGATCTCGAGGAACGTACAGCTGAATACCATTCGCCCCGTTCCAAACGCCAACGATTAAACCACCCAAAGGAGAAGAGGGTGAAATATGTTGCTATCAAGAAGATATATGTTACCAGCAGCCCGCAGAGGATACACAACGAATTAGAATTGCTCAAAGACCTATCTGGATCAAAGAACGTAGTGTCTTTGATAACCGCGTTTCGCCACCTAGACCAGGTCATTGCGGTCATGCCATATTTCCGTCACGTAGATTTTAGGGTGAGGATCTTTTCATCTCGAATAATCTTTCGCTTTAGCTTCGCTCTAATCCCCTAGAAATAATCGAATTGAGGTGGCAACAGGATTATTTCAGGAAACTAGATATCCCGGAGATTCAACTTTACATGCGTTCTCTATTCACAGCACTGAAGTTTGTCCATGCTAAGGGTATCCTACACCGAGATATTAAGCCAACGTAAGTGCAAGCTTTATCACCCGTTTCATGGACTTCCTAACCATCTTGTAGAAATTTTTTATACGATTGTGGAAAGGGGAGGGGTGTGTTGGTTGATTTCGGTCTAGCAGAGGTCAGTTGAGCGGTCTGCACCGCCATAGCACGCTGGAACTCTGTTAATTTTCGATAGCGGGAGAGCGACGATGGTACATGTTGCTGCACCAGCCAAACAAATAGCATTCGCAGAGAATCTAAGTCTCAGGGCTCTACTATCGGAGGTTACCCCAAAAATGACCAAAGGTGAAGAAGAATACCTGCTGAATACATAACTCAAGATCATTAATCTGAATAATTTGGTTAGACCTTCTAAGCGAGCCAATAGAGCAGGAACAAGAGGGTTTCGTGCCCCGGAGGTGCTTTTCAAGTGTAATGCTCAAACGACGAGTGGGTTTCGTAGACTTCAACCCTTTTTTTCCTTTTTTTTTTTTTTCTTTTTTTTTAAAAAAAATAAAAATACTGATAATCACGATTCTAGAAATCGATATTTGGTCAGCCGGAGTTATCCTACTTACCTTCCTTTCGAAAAGATTTCCCTTTTTTAATTCACCTGATGATATCGACGCTGTTGTTGAGATGGCTACGGTGTTTGGACGAGCACGTATGAGATCATGTGCTCTACTCCACGGTACTACAAACCCTTTACTATTCTTTACCTCGGAATGTGTGCGCATTTGCTTATACGGAACCTGTAAAGGCGCAACCTTTGAAACAGCAATACCGACAATTACAGAGAAGGGTCACAGTCTAGCTAGGATTGTTGAGTGGGCAACGGCAAGAAATAAAGATAATCCATTGACTTCACAGGAAAAAGCAGCGTTGCAGTTTTTAGAGGCAACTCTGGAACTTGATCATCGGAAGAGACTTTCTGCTGAGCAGGCACTGCAGCACTCTTTTCTAACAAAAATCGATCCAGATGTATCAGAAGATGAAGTTGAGATTATATAAATCTTACTTCAAAATTTTGGCTTATACCGAGGAACTTGGTAAATGAATGAACAGAGGATTGGTAGAGCCCTTGGATTATTATATTGTTTTAATATTCCGGACAATGAATGCCTAGTAGAGCTAAAAATGTTGAACTGAAACTCGCTCTTGTTTCTTTCCATAGAGGTGGTTCGCTTTGAGTCTGTCACGTGATATACATGAGTTTCTTAGATAAGCGAGATAAGGGCTGACAAACCCTAGCTCTTTTTGAGGACGATTGGGCTGCGTTGTGCTGTGATTGGCTGGTAATATGTTTGGCGTTTGGGAACACTTTTGTTAGCACACATTAATTTTCTGATATTGTGATATACACGATCTCGAACGTCTCCAGACTTCTTCCCAACAACCTCCCATTCGAACAACTACCTTCTCTCTGGAATCGACGGTTTCTCCAACTTTTATTCGCCATGCCTGTACGTCAAACTTCCTACCTCGTTTCTAGTTCGCTCGAAAACTTCACCTAAACGGATGAGAATGTAACGGCTTGCGTCTGGGAGTCATCAGCTAACAGATCGATATCACAATTCAGACGAGACTTACGAAAACAAGAAAGCACAGAGGCCATGTGAGCGCTGGTCATGGTCGTGTTGGAAAGCATAGGGTATGGAATAGTTCTCGGATTTTGCCCTGGGTTGAGCGTTAATACGATCCTTCGAAAAATAGAAACACCCGGGAGGTCGAGGTCTTGCTGGTGGTCAACATCACCATCGAACCAACATGGATAAATACCATCCAGGATACTTCGGTAAAGTCGGCATGCGGTACTTTCATAAACTTCAAAATCAATTCTGGAGGCCAGTATTAAACCTCGACAAAGTAAGCCATCAATTTGCTTGAGATACAAAGGCGGTCAAGTTTCTTGGAAGCACTTCAACCGGGGAGGTTTTATTTTATTTCTATTTTATTTTTTGGGGGAAATCTTACTAGATTGCTATTGGCGGGCAGGGGAGCAATGGAAATAATATCTGCCAAATCGCTGACTCAAATTTTTCATAGTTGTGGACATTGGTCCCCGCCGAATCGCGTGAGAAGTATCTTAGCAGTGGTTCCTCCTACACAGCACCCGTCATTGATCTTCTGGCAAATGGTTACTCTAAACTACTAGGCAAAGGAAGATTACCGGAGGTTCCAGTTATCGTAAAAGCGAGATTTGTCTCCAAACTGGCGGAAAAGAAGATCAAAGAAGCTGGTACGCGGAACTTTTATCGACCCATTCTTAGGAGAGAGCTAACATACGGTGAATTTAGGTGGCGCTATTGAGCTAGTAGCTTGAATTCCGCAGTATTTCTTTCATTTTTCTGCGATATACCTCATTTAACTCCTCGCCGCCCGTCATTCTATATACATAGTCTTCCCTTATGACTTACGGTTATTCGATTTCAATTTTTCGTTTCTTCTTGTACTTCCTCATCCTCCTACTCGGTGTCCTTTCGCATATCGGTTTAATGCGTGGTTTTGTATATTTAAATGTTGGTATTCGGAGGTGTATTTCAGGAGGGCCTTATCCACCACTAAATTCCATTGATGGGATGACCTTTTTACAGTCTTAAATATGAATTTGCCCTACTAGGGCATTATGATTATAGATGGACCTATATGAGTATCTTGATGATTGTGTAAATCGGTAAACCATCTAAGTAATTACTTAAGCGCTCGAATACTTAGCTAACTGGTATATCTTATTTTAAAATAGTATATTTTGTAAAACAAAAAGACAAAAAGCAAAGACAGTCCACAGGGCTACAAGTTGTATTTATTATGTGGTGAGGCATTGAATCCTTCTCACTAAAAGATTAAATATCTGCTCGAGAGTACAAAGTGTATCAAGGGTACTTAAGTACCTGTTTGTAACCCGAGAAACCGTGGTGGCGACTCGACTCTGTTGACCTACGGAGAAAGACGAAGTTCCGCTTTATCCACTAAAGTACCCAAGTACTTAAGCATTTTTGTTGGAAGTCATGGCCAACGCAAATAAAATGAGCTCTCTCTTGGATTCAGTCCACTTCGATTTTGCTTCAAACCTGACAACCTTGTTTAAATTCACTGCCCCGTAAACTGATAACCACGATGAAGCGACAGCAATTACACCATGTCCGCCATTATTCGCCACCGGAGCAAGTCCTTGATGTCGATGGAATATGCAAACAACGAGACGGATCCCCTGACATCGCAGCCCGAACGACCAGGAACAAACCCCACAAAATGGCCTCCCCTGAAGTGCATCCGCAAGCTACATCACAAAGAGCGCGTGAGGGAATGATAATGCGGTCTGCAGGGCCCCGAGCTGGTAAGCCCGTTCCCAATGCGGAAATATCCAACATATGTTAACTAATTCTGCTCAACGCATTATGGGCACAGGATGTGAGCAACGATCGGAAAACATTGATGAAGTCTTCTACAATGGATGGAAGCTCCAAGTCGAACATGCTTGCACCGCTTACCCTAAAGAATTAATAAAAACCCGTGAACCTGGCGACTCATGTCTCTTCGTGTGCCACAAATGTTTCAAGTACACAATGGATTCATCGGAATTTCAAAGTCATAGGGTACGGAGCTGGAATAGATCCGAAATTAAGACATGTTAGGTGCCCCAGCATAAAGCTAATGCGTGACCACGCCTGTGATTTAGGTCAATGGTGAAGAAGGACAGAGGCCTAGAGGAACTTTAGTCCACGCTTTTGACAACGACCGCTATCAGATATATGAAATTGACGGGGCCCTTGAGGAACACCGGGTAGGTTACTGGATTTCCCCCTTGGTAGCCTGACGCCCTGACTTGAAAATCCCCAAGCCTTTTTTGCAAAGGATGTGCCTTTTTGGTAAATTCTTCATTCAGAATAAGTCAATATGGTATGAGTTTGAGAACTTTCTGTTCTATACATTGATCGAGAAAGCATCTTTGCCCGAGCTATCGTTCTCCTACTGTGGGTTTTTCTCTAAGGAAAAAACCTCCTACGACGAAAACAACCTTTCTTGTATCATCCTTTACCCTCAATACCGAAGTAGAGGCCTGGGCTCGGCTCTCATCGATTTCTCATACTATGTTTCAAAGCTATCAGGGAAAATAGGTGGCCCCGAAAAGCGTATGTCCTCCGTGATGCCATCAGTGCCGTCTTCAGACTTGAACATTAATTTAACATGACTTTCGGCTAGCAATATCTGACCTGGGGAAACGGGGATACTCGGGTTATTGGGGCAAATCAATTGCATTGTCAATACTCTCGATGACAAAACGTCGAAGAGAAAAAAAAACAAATGCAAGCAAATCAACTGTTAGAGTTCTTCCCAGAGGGAAGACAAATTCTGGTTCCCTCCCTATTCGTATCGCTGATATCGGAAGGGGTCAAACTATAACTATCGAGAGGATTGCATGCGAGACCGGAATTGCAGCGGACGATGTGCTGGAGACACTAATCGGAATGGAAGTTATAGAATTCGAACGCGGCAACCCAATTTTACCTCGTGAGAAACTTAGGAGGTGGATAGCAACAAAATGAGGTACTCATATAATTCTTCACTCATACTACTAATCCCTTGCATTCTCTGGCAAGGAAAATTTAAGAGACCATAGAAAGAGTAACGATCATTTGGGAGTATGCGGAAGTGCGAGGAATACATCTAGGTTTCGAAAGGATATCAATGTATCTTTACCTTAGTAGTGTATCTTTAAGTTGCTGACTTTTATTGGGTAGCAAGTTGTTTACATGTTCTATTATTGAATCCCATGTGAAGAGTCGACTACTAATACGGACTCTTGTGAGATATAAAAAGATAATATACCCTAAGACAGCAAGAAATATCGGTGGCCTGGAGACAATCCCTAAGGGGTAGGATAATTAGATTCGCGCTACATAAGTGCTTAAACTAATACTCAAAGGGAATACCTTTGGTTTATTACAGCTGTATCTAAAATCGATGTTTAAGGCTGAAAATTATAATTGCTAAAATACAACCCAGAATCTGATTCACAGAACGCCCCTCCCATGGTTGTCTGAATGCGCTCGTTGAAACTGTCGAAGAAGATCAATGACACCCCCTTGTAGATCATTTGTATCATTATTCCTATCATTTTGTATATAATCGCCTTCGAGAGTAGTTGAAACAAAGGATTCGCCCAAGTTGCTAACATAACGGCCGTCTGGGCTTTCACCTTCATCATCTTCTTCTCTAAGAATACTACCCTGCCGAGGGAAATTCGGGTTATGGTATACTGATTGTCGTAACGTTCGAGCATGAGAAGGAATAGGATGGTGATGGCGATCTAATAATGCGGAAGCTTGTCCACGGTACATGGACTGTGTTCCGATTTGTTGGGATTGTTGGATGCTGCCGCTGTTCCTACTCTTCCGCTGGGTCAGCCCATTGTGGTTGTTGTTTTCCGCTGTCAATATCGGAGAGACAACATGGTTTGGGTATCCAGGCGCAAAGTTTGCTCTAGGGGTTGATGCTACTTGGCGGCTTCCATAACTATCTAGGAATCCCATCATGGAGGATTTCATCTTGTTGTCACGAGAATCGTAGTATTCTTCACGACCCGTGACGCTCGAAGACTAAATTGTAACCAATTAGGACAAACTAAAACCTCAATTAGCCCCGTGTGAAGGAAATGCTTACTTTTCGAGGACCAGCCATATTAAAATCGAACTCCGCAAAGCTGCACACATACCCAATGCCGTCTACGTGTACAGTAAATTCGCGAAAAAAATCAATGATCCGATCGCTGCATCTTGGCAGAGAGAACCACATAACAAACGGTGTCAACAAAATGCTCGCAACTTCCCAGAAGAATATAACAATTCTAAGCTCATAGAGTTTTGAGAATTCGTTTTTTACATCATCTGAATGAAGACGGCCTTTCCATTCTGGTGGGCTATAACGAGTGTGATACATTACCCAGGAAAGTTCATACGTGGGATCAAATACGTCTGTCTCCTCTGGGATCACGCCTCTGGCAACTGCTGTAATAGATCCGAATAAACTGATATAAAACAGGACGGTCCGATCCTTCGTTATTTCAAAATGTAATAGCTCTGTATCAAAGATAGATGCTATTGCTAAAAGCGCAGCGAAAGAGCCTGACACAAAGGCGATAAATCTGTCGTTTTCGCACATTGTAAGTTAATTGCGTAAATTAAAGAGATTTCTTCATTTTTCAGCTTACTTTGCAACTTGGATAAACTTTTCCTTAGGAAATTGTTCAAGGTATTTAACGGCAAATGGATAACTAATATTCATTCTCCTATGAAAAAGATGCACAAGTTCGTTGAATTCTCGAAACTTCCATTCCGCAAGTGGCGTATACCGCCGAGAACCGAGAGCACTGGGATTTGCTCGGTATTCCTATATAGTATATCATGAGTATTGTGCGCTGACTTCAATAACGCGCTAGCATTGCACTTACATTAAAATATTGAAAAAAATAGTGAATTACCAAATAAGCCACAATAAAAGGCGCAAAAAGGAGATTGAAAACCCCGAAAACAATAAATCGGGTACGTAGTCTGACTAATACTTAGCTAAGCTTGTAAAATATATAATTTTGTTAAGATTTGGGGTAATTTACGCTTGCGAGAGGACCTTCCGCGACGATTCCTTCAAAAACACTGGGTTGAAGTTATCACCATCATGAAACACGAAGTCCAAAATTGATAAGCCCAGGTTCCACTCGACAGTTTTTGTTAAGAGCTGATGATTTCGGAGAAACGGAAGCGGAATCGAAAGATCTAGTATGTCTTTATTGAAAAGAGCGATAAGATAGTTCTCTTTCCTCATCAAGCGGTTTGCGATGTCATGAGCATCCATGCGTTGCTTGGAACTATGGTTTTTAATGTACTTCCGAGTGGTAGTTAACGAAGTGACTGGATTGGAGTCGCGGAGAGCCATAAGCTTTTGGACTACATCCTGCCACTGGATTGTCTGCATATCTAACTGCGCGGCGATAATTGTTAGAGGGGTTTAAGCACACAGAAGCGAAGTTTATGCATATCTTGCTTACATCTGGTATGTCGAGGAGATGATGATAAAATTGATGGATTTCATACAACTTCCATGTATCATATATGTATGAAACCAATTTGACTGACCAAACAAGACAGAAAACCCAGAGAAGAAGGGTAGAGCCTATTGGCATTCTAAATATCGTTAGGATCATGTAAGAAGCGAGAGAAAAGAAGGAAAGGGGGTTTGGTAACAATCTCTGACTGAAAAGGTTAGAATGGAAGACAAATACCTTGACATGCAGCGGTTAATTTTTACTTCCTCAAAGGTCTTTTTAGTTCGAAGTTTGCTGTAGTCTATGCAGGTGAACAGAAAAGTCGAAAGGCCAACAACAAATGCGATCGTTCTAGTAATTGTGGGCATTAAGAACATGGTAGCTTTGGAGAAGAATTATGCTAGATGCTTACAACAGCCCAATGAATCTTTCGAGACAGATACAATATATGCCTTTTCCGAGGTAATATTCATACACCTTGGCGGAAGAGTTAGTGGGATATAGGAGGAGGTATAAAGCAAGGCAACCGTACTCTATGGAGAAATCCGTCCACATCTTCAACATTAGCCCATTTATACATGGCACGTTGCTTTGGGTCGATAAAGCCAGGCGGGGGCTTTGAGGCGGATGTCGGAACCCTTGAGTCTATTGGAGGCGAGATGTTATTTTGAACAGCAGCCCAGCGTTCTTCTAATATTCTCGATGGCGGTGGCGGAAGATTTCCAAGCTGTTGGTCAAATGTTGCCGTTTGGTCGTGAAAACGAGAGAACTCAGGAGGGGGCGGGCTCGAAAGTTCGGAGCTGCCAGTGCCGACTATTCTCTCTTGAGAATTGGATTCAATGATCAATGACTCGGGTACATCGGCATCAAAGACGGCGGATTTCGCGGCAAAAGACAAGTGATTGGACGACCCTGATAGAAAGTTTCGAGCCGGGCTTCTAGACTCCGGGCTTGTCTGGCCAACGTCCTGGCCGCTTGTCGATGATTGTTGTCGTGGAAAGCTGCCGCCGCCGCTACTTCGACTGTATGGATCATCGTTTCTAACACCACCAGTGCGCCGGCCAGCCTCCAGACGATCGTGAAAATCGTCACCATCTTCAAAGGGCTCTGGTTCATCGTTATAGCCATCGTCTGATCTTTGATCGTGTTGTCGGAGGCTTTCGTAGATGCTCTGTCCTCCAAAGAAACGGGTGACTAGGTTGCTCGCCATGACCTCGGACCTCCGGGGGTTAGGCGGGCAAGCACATTAGTTAAATAAGGAAAAGGATGCTTGATACGCGAAGCAGACCGCGATGTATACGGTTTGTATGAGATTATGTCTTTTGTGTACATATGGATTTCCGATGTGATGGGTAGGTGCGATCTAGAGAAGAGACGTAAGGTGTGGTTTTTGGGGTTGGCTGAGGTCGTGATGGCGGCGTCATCTTAAAAGGAAACCTACTTAAACTTTGGTACGCACGTGTGCGTGGCATCTGAGCTTGACCCACCAAATAATCCATTCCTCATCAAACCGACGGGCGCGGACTTAGGTACCAAGTTCCCTCAGGCCAAAGAAACCACGACCCCGCTGCCTTTCTAGGATATCAGACCCGCTCACTTGAATCGTCAGCTCCTGCACGTGTCCAAGCAAGACGACATTACAGACTTTACTTGAGTGCCGACAAAATCATTAGCTTGGAAGGGATCAGGGTCCTGGCGACTTAGCTTGACACGCTTAAAAACGAGGACCTTGCATGGCCGGAACACCATGGCACACAGCAATAATCCTCCGTTCGAGAGTGGCCACTCATGTATAAAATCGCCAGGCATTGATAAAATTGACAATGCAGGAACACCCTTTTCGGAGTATGTGTCTCTTTATTTCTTAACCAACGATGGTAATACGCGAATCTGGCGACTGACTACTCCCACGCGCACCCTAGGGTTATGAATCGTTCCGCTTATTCATATGTAAAATTCCGTGAGGCCAGAGATCGCCTCAGTGCCGCGCAAAATGATCTACAACGTAGCAAGGCCGAGAATTTAGCTTTCCCAAAGGCTCATGATCGCTCTTACATCAGATACAATGCTGCTAAGCAAGAGTACGATAAAGCATTGAAGGAACGAGACGATGCGGCTGGGGCCCTCGATCGGATGCTTTCCAAGCTAGCATACAGATCAGATGGTCTCGAAGTCTCCGAACACCCCCCTATAACTGTCTCCGCTTCTATCGAACCCACGAATATTCTCACAAGCCAGATACGGGGAGCCGAGAGCGGTGTCAAGAATGATTATGAAGAAAGCGGCAATTTAAGCAATCTCATACAAGAAATCACAAAAGAAAACCTCGCTATCCGGAAAACAATCCAAGGTATCCAACAAATCGTTCAAGATATACAAACCACCCAAAAAGGCATCCGCCTCGATATCACCCGCCTCGATCAAAATTACCATAGCCTCCAACTCGGTGTCAACCAAGCGACTTCCCAACCCAATGAAGAGTTCGTGTACAAACGAGAGCTGGAAGCTAGTTGTGCAAGTATTACGGGACAGGTGGAAGATCTAGGCGTTGATATTGGCAAGGTTCGCAACAGGACACATTCAGCCATCTGCCACTTAGTCTATCCGCTAATGGACTTTTTTATTTTTATGTTTATTTTTTATTTTTTAGAACCGTCAAGCCTTAGAATCCGCTGAAAAGGCTTTCGACAAAATCTATCAGAGGCTCGAGATTGCTGAGGAACGCCAGAAAATTGAGCACCCACCATGCAATGTATCTGCAATAAAGGATCTTGACGAGCGGCTTAATCGTATTGAAGATCGTATATCTACAGTCCAGGAAACGCAAGCAAGGGCGCAATCCTTTCATGATAATTTTTTTGGAAACGAGCCAGTTTCCAACAGCCAAACATATCTCCAAAGGCTTAGGGGAGAAATCCAGGAAAATATAATGTCAAAGATGGCGCCACTTGAGGAAAATGTTTCTTCTAAGCTAAAGCAATACTCCGAAAGCCTTACCGGTGTTGATATTCTCGCAAATGATCTTGGGCAACAGAAACAAGCGCTTGATATTGTAAGAAATGCCGTGACTAGGATTCAAGAGGCCAACAGTAGTGTTCATGAGAAGACTGCAGCAGTTGATGATCAGGTTCGGGGCTTGATTATGACAGTCCAACATATCAACAAAAAGTTTGACGAATTTTCCGCCGATGAAATTGTTATGAAGATCAACCTGAGTCTTCGAAACGCTAGCAATAAATCGGTGCAATCTTTAACAAACCAGTTACAGGGTATGTCCCGCACTCTATCAGAAAAGATGGATGTTGTTGAGCACTTTGAAAAACGACTTAGGGCTATTGAGAGCATTACTTACCCGGCGGCCGATCAAAATATCAATTCCTTGCCAACTAGCTGATACGTATGTTCTTCCACTATGTTCTAAGAAGACCTCTTTCCCTTACCCTTGACCTTATCACTATCAGGAATAGAGAGCAACTTTAAGAATTATTTAACACCTAAGTGCACAAAGCTTAATATGGCCTTTGTTAATGCCTTGTAAGTTTTCATAAAGGCTCGCAGCTGTGTTATCAACCTAGATTGTCAGGCTATCCGAGTCATTGTCACTTAGTCTCAAGTTTGACGCCTTCAAATTCGAGTTGGCGGTAGAGTTTTATCCCTTGTCACTATATGTTTAATAGGTGAAGCCATACTATTACTCAAATTTTACATTGAGGTCTAGAATTCAGATGTCTTTTTTCATGTTTGATAAGATGTGGTAAAAACCTCGATCGAGTTGAATCCTATTTAATCCAAGTTTAAATTTTTTTTTTTTTTTTTTTTCGCGGTAGATTTTGTGGAGCTAAAAATATGGTTTTGTTTATTCATTTATATAATAAAAGCTTTAACAGGTGCAAAAATTCTTACAAATTTAAGTATCTATGATTACTTAGGCACTTACATAAGCTTATAATTACTTAAGTACTTAAGTACTTATTATTTGAAAACATCGTATTTGGCCCAAGTCCTGCCATCCGCCCTGGTTATCTCCGACCCTTGCCTGAGCCTAGCTCGGTATCGATATATCGCAATAAGAGCTCGGCATGGGTTTTCGAAACTAATTATCCATTTAAACACAATTTTACATCACCCCTCTCTAACTGCACTGTTTCATATTTTTCTGCAAAAGTGGTCCAGCGGGAAATCCCGAGGTCAGATCCAGCCTCCAAAATGCTAATCAAAGAATCTTTCGAAGATGTCAAGACCTCTGGAGGTACATCTATGAGTATGACATTCCCGCTTCGCGCTTCCATGTGTAAATATTATCAGGAGCAAGCATAACATTTTTCAACCAAAATTAATTTCACTCAAGGGGTTTTCCTATTCGAGCCATCAATCCCCAACTATCCTAATGCCAAGTTCCCAGGTATATGTTTTCTGCTTGAATCACGATAAAATGCTCGAAAAATACTCATAAGCTTCGTGCTTGATCTAGGAGTTGTCATATTCTCCGAGATATACCAAGGTGGAGACCCACACGACAATAGTTTTTATCTACGCAGCAGCGTGCAAAGTCAAAATAGAAACAATACTTGTATATATTTTGCTAACCGAACTAGTAACCGGGCCTGTCGCAAGATTCGCGAGACAGATATGCAGCCAAGGGTTAGTATAAACTACTTGCGAATAAAATGTTAACTATAGACATCTTTTCACTAATTCAAAGTGTTTTCTAAATTTTGCTTTGTGGTTCTCAGCTACCTTTGTGCGGCGCCGTCGTCTTATCACGATTTTAGCGGCCCTGAAGCAGTATGTGTTTCATAAAATTGGCGTACCTGAGCAATTTTAAATGGTCTAATTGGCCAAAACCCCTTTACTAAACTCTGCAATATTACGAATTACCAAGTTCCCTTATGACGAGGCGGGCACGGACTTAGGAAACCGATACAAGGTCGAGAAAACAGTGGAAAGTTATGACGAAGACGCACGTATTTGTGTTGACGTGCTACTCTCGAAGAAGAATTCCAACGGGAACATTGGGTCAACTGGGTGAGAGATATATGTTAGGTCAAGTGTAGAGTTGAGCTAACGAGTTGAAAAAAATGATAGTATGTGTTTAGGAGGCCACTTGGCTCTCCGATGCGCGTTAGATTCCAGAGTAGCTGCGAGTGTCTGCTTCTTTCCGACAGATATTCATTCTTCAACCTTAGGCAAAGGTCGGAATGATGACACTATTTCAGCCATGAAAACTATTAGAGGCGAGGTTGTCCTCATTTTCGGGAAGAAGGATAACCATGTGAGCCCAGAAGGCAGGGTTAGTGTACCTTTATTTTTGACTCGAGTGTACGAGACAGTTGCTAATGAGTGCTTGGACTGGGGAGTAGGATCTGATACGCAAAACCCTACACGACGCTGGGGTTGAATTTACGTTCTTAGAAATATCTGGTGCTGCTCATGCTTTTATTCGCGACGAGAGTAGTAAGGGGCGGTACGATGCAGCGACAACTAGGTTCTGCTTTGAGCTACTGCTTGAAGTCTTCAATCGTCGGCTTAAACTCGATCTAGGCAATTTCGAAGATCAGGAACATGTTGTGAAAGATGTGTGCTAAAGCTAAACATCATGTTTGTTTATTTCGGCGACGGAGCCTGATAGGCTTTGACGTGCTACCTAGGCCAATTGGCCAATGTTTTTTTGATGTATTAACAAGTACTTATGTTGATATATAATGTCTTTTTGGTTTAGTGGCTGTTAACAACTTAAGTTCTAACTACCTAAGCTCTAGATTTAGGTGCTTTTAAAGAATCTATTAATTCTCTATATTGTTAACCTGCTCACGGCTAAATGTTCATGTAAACCCTTCTCAGTGAGCTAAACACCTGGGCGCTCTTAGGCAACTAAGGTTAGCATAGACCGCAATGCTATATATTTAAGTCTTTATTTTGAAGGAAGAATAGATTAAATAACACAGCTGCATAGTATACCCCATATATGTTATGCCGATTTTGATTCCTTTATTTACTTAGTTATGAGCGAACTGAGATTACTTAAGTGCGTTTATTACCCAAAGATTCCAAAGTCTATAACTTATTCAATGTACTTAAGTACTCACTCACTTACTTAAGACCTTATTTAAGTATGCACAAAGTACACGAATGCAATGCACGTACTCACACAAGTCAAGGACAACAACTCATAATTTCAACACTATCGCCAAATTTCAATAGCAAACGCGCTCTTACTGACAAGCTCGCTCAACTGTTGGGGATAAGAGCAAGGCACAAATTTAAACACATCTCTAATAAATTCCACGCAACCCCGCCCCGCAAAACTCGACACGAGGCACGAGGACAACCCATACCGCACACGATGAGTCAAATGAACTCACTCTACAGACGCTACCCGGGTCGCGATCAACAGATAAATGGCCTAACTGCTATTCTTGCCCGGGTAAGCTTACTCTTAAAATAATTATTTGGAAGTTCTCTTGCCTTTGTAAATCTGACTTAGATCACAATTAGGATACATCGAATCCACCAGCACTTATCCTCTATGGCACAGAAGCTACAGGTAAAACTGTTGTTGCAAAAGCGGTCCTAGATGAGTTCGGTATTGCGTATGCCTACGTTTCATGTAAAGAATGCATAACGGTTCGCCATATATTTGAGAAGGCTTATACCAGTTGTGTAGCCTTGGTGGAGGCTCCAAATGGAACACAGGGTTCAGAACAACAGAAATCGCCCCGCCCTGATTCAGTGAACAGCTTGGCAGTCATGCTTCAAAAGCTGCTACTGCATTCGGGGCCAATCATACTTGTCTTGGATGGGGTAGACAAACAAAGAGAAATTACATCGACAATACTCTCCGGAGTAGCTCATATGGGGGATATGGTACTACTCACCGCCTTCGCTTCATTGAATTGACCCTCGTTGAATACTTATTCATCAACAGATAGAAAATTTGACTGTCGTTCTAATAGTTACAGCTTATGGACCGCGTCTTTTAAACTCTTCCGAACCCCCCTCGATCCATTTTCCTGCTTACAGTAAGGAGGAATGTGTTAAAATACTCTCTTTAAATCCCAAATCCATATTCGAAATAGATGATGAAACAGAATACTCCTCAGAAATGGAAAATGAAGATCGATGGCTATGGACTCAATGCTGCTCTGCTATCTGGGACATAATGGGCAAGTATGCTGCTCGAAATGTCGACGCCCTCAAAGATGTTGTGGATGAATTATGGCCGTCCCTAGTACGTCCGATAATAGAGAATGAGTATGGCATTCGAGATTTCCCCAAACTGTTTAACAGATTGAAAAACGAGGAATTACGGCATAGCGAAGAAATATACCTTTCCTCACGCATTGTGACTTCCTCAAAAATACCTTCAGACGGTGAATTGGAGGTATCCAACAGTTAGTTTTGTTCCTTCCCTACCATCCATCTGAAGATACTCGTTTTATAGTTTGAACAAAACTCGTGATTATTGACATATCGAGATTTAAGGGACTCATGATCTACCGTATTTTTCGAAATACCTACTCTGCGCCGCCTATCTTGCTTCCTACAACAGCGCTAAAAATGACACAAGATACTTTTCTAAGTTTTCAGATAAATTGGGTAGTCGAAAAAGGGCCAAGAGAAAAAGAACAGGGCGCCAAGTAAGTATTCGAGCCGAAGTATTTGTCCGAGGTATTCTAATTGATGCTGCCAAATCCCTCAGTTAAACCGAAAACATCTTGGTCCCAGACCTTTTCCCTTAGAGCGCATGCTCGCCATTTTCCAGGCCATACTCCCTATTTCACTTGTTTCTTCAGTAGATCTAGGATCCCAGGTATAGCACTAGCTTTCTTATTAACATTACATCATTGATAATTGTAACGAAAACTAAACGCTCTCTGGTGTAGATCGCGACCCTTTCATCCTTGCGGCTGATTCGCAAGATATCCAGTGTTGCATCACCCGCTGATGCATCATCCAAATGGCGCGTTAATGTAGGGTTCGAATATGTGAGGAACGTTGGCCGAAGTGTTAAGTTTGAAGTGGAGAATTATCTCGAAGAATAAATCTCTTATCAAGATTTTACTATGCTTTATAGGCCGAAGGTTCAAGTGTATAACAAAACACAGTGTTTTTTTCTTTTTTCCCTCTTTTTTCCCCAAAGATTTTAATATTAGGCTATCTGCAATTTGTTAGGGAACTCATCCTCTAAAACTATTCTTGCAAGGACATTCATAGAGAGCAATTCTTGTAGTAAGAGCTTTGCTGCATATGGTATTTTCATCCTGGTAACAAATTTGCTGCTTTCACAGGTTGTACACCAACTGGAATACCCCATCAAGCCGCATTTTTCACAAAGGTCGATCTCATGAACATCCGACGAGAGCATAAGACGTTCCAAGAGCAATTGGGAAGCTGGATCGCTGGATTAGTTTCCAGACGAGATAACAAGGAATAGCCCAAGGAGAGAGAACAAACCTCCATACGCGATAAGGCAATCTCTTTCCATCTCTCCAAGGCGTAGACCGCCATCTCGAGATCGACCTTCCGTTGGCTGCCGTGTTAATACCTAGTTTAGTGACCTTCGTTAGTTCTAGAATGAGTTAGAATCAGGGGATCCGCTCTTACAGCCCTTGGGCCCCTTGCTCTGCTGTGCATCTTATCCTGAACCATATGCTTTAGCTTTTGATAGTATATTGGGCCAAAGAAAATGTATGCTTGAAGGGACTCTCCGGTAATGCCTTGGGATGTTTTGATTAGGAACCTAGATCCCAGTAGTTCTCGGATATCGAGAAACTTACCCGATGTGACAAAGTCTTTCCCGGAATAATTAAACCCGTGGGAAATCAAGATCTCAGCCATGTCGTGTACCTTGCTACCGCCAAATGCAGTACCGTATTGGAGACTTCCGCTGAGAACGCCTGCCTTCCCGGCCAACAGCTCAATCATCTTACCCACGGTCATTCGAGACGGAAACCCGTGTGGGTTCATGATAATATCAGGATATATTCCAAGGTCATTAAAAGGCATATCTTCCTGCTGGACGATGATACCACAAACTCCTTTCTGACCATGACGGGAAGAGAACTTGTCACCGAGTTCTGGGCGTCTCGTTTGACGAGTTAAAACTTTGATGAGGGTTTGTTCTGATTCCGAACAAGATATCATCACTTTATCAATATAAGCTGGATCTGCGAGCTTATACGACATTGCGGCATCTTTATAATCACCTAACCGATTTTGAGGACCTTCCGCCGGGTTATTGGCAGTATGTATTGGAACTTGTTTCAAAATGTAGGATTCGCCCTGTTCTATTCGCTCACCCACTGCAGCTAGTCCATCACTCTCGATGATTCTATGCTTTTTTACTGGATTTCCTTCTTCGTCCGTTTTGCGATCACCGATTCGGTCCATTCTACATATTGTTGGCACATATTTACCCGTTAGTTTGCGTATCGCAATCGTGTAACCTTTGACTTACGTTTGGTTGGGGTGCTTCTTGAGCGTAGTGACATATTTACGTAGCACTTGACATCTTCCAAAGCCGCGATCCACAGAGGACTAGAATGAATCAGTACTCGAGATGTAGACACTCGGTTTATCTTAATCTTTGTAAAAAATACCTTGTTGAGAACTAGAGCGTCTTCGATATCGTAACCTGAATAGCTCATCACCGCCACGATAGCATTCTGTCCTGCCGGCAGCTATCTCACATTAGCGTTGAATAGATACACGCTAGGAACACTGTCATGTACCTTGTCATATCGAATGAGCTCTATAGTTCTTGTCTTAACCATAGGCTGCTGTGGATATACCAGAAGGTATAACAACGTATCGATGCGTAGGAATTGATTATAAGCTATTGCGCCAATGGCTTGTTTCCCCATAGCACATTGGTATGTGTTTCGAGGAGATTGATTATGATGAGGGAATGGAATTAAGCCTGCGACTGCACCAAGGATAGTAAAGGGTTCTATTTCGAGATGAGTGGTAGATGCTGAGATCTCATGTTCATATATGGCGATATGAGCATCGTTTTCTTCGTTCACGTCAACATACTCCACTAATCCCCGTTTTAAGAAATCCTCGAATGTCGTTTTGCCGCTCCTCAGAGACTAATCCGTAAAGAAAGGTCAGCGAAACTCCCTCACTCATCATGGATTTGTTTTAATATACCTTGAGGTGTCTTGAAGTCACTTTAGATTTCTTGTTCTCAACAATAATCAATGGGCGGCATATTCTGCCGCCATCAGTTGCGATATGAACGCCGTTTTGATGATGGTTAATATAGATACTAACAAACTCGCTAAGTTTTCCCATCCGCCTCATTTGGCGGAATTTTGTAAGGAATCGGGCGGGATATCTTGTTATACCAAATGGTGTGCCGTTAATGTAAATTATATATGCGCCAGCCGAGTATAGTTCTTGTCCACTTAGTGAGAGAACATCTGCAAGAGGAATCAGTTAAGTTCGGTATCATGAGCAAGTAAGAAGGCTAACCTTCTGCTCCAAGAACAACAGCAAGCCTCCGTACGTATTCTTCGTCGTCGTCCGTTGTTATATGTGTCATCAAGGCTAGGTTTTTTACTAAGCCGCACGCTTCCCCCTCGGGTGTATCTGACGGGCACACTTTTTGAAATTAAATTATTTTGCAACGACTCAAGCTAAATAGAGCATCCACTCACGCATGCCAAATTGAGAGGGCTTCAGAAAGTTAGCTGTCGCTGTTTATATACGTGGCAATTACTTAAGACTCTTTGACGTACCTGTAGCGCCCTCGGGCCGCTAACCTTTCGAGTTTTCTCGAACTGACTTGAGATTCTCGTCATCATTCCCAAAGCACTGATATAGCTAAGACGGCTGAGGACATGCGTGACACCTGCTCTATCCATCTTGAATCTTTTTACAGACCAGTTGCCAGTAGATATTGCACGATTCATTCCGTTAGTTATTGTGTGTCCGTGACCTGAGATTATATTAAAGGCATCAAATTCTTCCGTCCTATTCGGCTTTTTTAGAATTTTGTCGATGTTCATCCTCAAGTCTGAGTTAAACCGTTTGAGCAAATCTTCAAATAATAAAGAAAGAAGCTGTCCTGCTCTGAGGAAATTATTGATACTAGGTCTTTGAAATCAAAATGAAATGTCTGACAACGTACAACTCTAGTCTTTTGTTGCCAACATAATCTCTGTCATCCACTAGCTGTGGGTTTGCTGTGGCCATAAGAATTCGTCTTGTCATCAAAGAGATATACAATGCCTTCGGGCGGAAATTAAGATTCCGAACGGGGACATGGGCTAGTATAATCGTTGCGAGCGCCTCTAATGCTTCGTGGGCATATGATTTCCTAGTTGCGAGAATTTTCCTGCTGGTTTTTACCCTGGCTCCAAAATAATCAAGTGCTTGCTGCTGGGTGTATACTCCGAGTTTTGAACATTCTTCAAAGTTCACGGCGAAAGTATCTTGGTAAACCATATCAGTACCAGCTACCATGAGGAGAATCTCATGGTCGGATTGAACACCCAGTGCTTTTAGAATAAGAACGATCGGTATGTCCTCGGAGACTGAGTTATGGCGAAGATATATAGCGCCCTTTTTACTTAGAACATAAGTATTCGACTTCCGCTCGTGAGTGGAACTAAAGGCAACCATGTCAGCAGGCTCATGTATTCAATATTTTACGGTACATACCTGGTTACAGATGCTTGAACCACCTGCTTCTTAGGATCGGCTTCAACAATAATTCTATTTTTACTCAGTTGTTCTTGAACAAGAATAACCTTTTCCGTCCCGTTTATGATAAAGTAGCCTCCTGGATCTAAGGGGCATTCCTTGAGTAATGCCATGTCTTCATCGCTCTTATTTGTAAGCACGCACTTGTTGCTTCGTAGCATTATTGGCAGTCTACCAATGCACACGTCGGTCCTAGATATAACCGCCTTCCCTCTAACATATTGTATGTTTACAAAAACAGGCGCCGCATAGGTCATGTCTCGAAGGCGGCATTCATTTGGTGTGATCTCTGCATCGCTATCGCTGTCCTGTCTCTCGGGACGACCAACGCGAATATCTGTATATCTAAACAGCGAGTATTAGGTTATTTTTAGTTCTGATCCTTTTTTATATTTGGGATTCGGTTGCTATAACTAATACCTCAGGAAAAAATTTGGGTCAACTTCGCTCACAACCATTTCATTGGCTTTGACAATTTGTTTCAAGTCGACATCGCAGAAATAATTAAAGGAATCGATATGCTGCTTTACAAGGCCTTTGACTTTAAGAAAAGCTGGAAGAAGGGCCCATTTGTCCTATGATTGGGATAACTTGCTTAACGCCATGTTGACCTGGGCCTGATGTTTCCATATGCGGGATATACCTTTGCGGTATTGACTGGGTCCGTCAATTTTTTGCCTTGATATATTGGCTCGAGGAGCTTTGCAAAGGCCTATGGACGCAGAAACGAGAAGTCAACAGTCGAATCTCCTGAAGACAATTTCATTATAAGAGTTTGGATGGAAGCAGATAGTTTCGTGTACCTCATCTTGAGACGATTGCTGCCGACGTAATGATTTGACGCTTTCCTATAAGGGGTAAGAATTTTGAATTCCAGGGTTTTCGAAGAAGCATAGATGCACTACCTGGATCGCCATGGCTTGAAAGAAGAGCGAATTTGTTAGTGACAATAAAAGTCGACGAGATGACGGGCCTCTTCTAGTTGTCGCGACTTCTGAGGCGGAAGGATGGGAGAATTTCAATGTATTATTGGTATTATTGACTGTGACTTTGTGCTGAAACGAAGCCTCTACAAAATTAAATGCGCGTGTTAGTTAAGACTAGGAAGAGACGGTGTTATGCTAATACGGTCAATTGTGAGCTGGCGCCGAGATTTCTTCGCAACTGAAATGTGTGACTATGGTCATGATCCCGTGGGTACCTAAATACCTAAATTTTTATCTTGAATTGAATGTGATATAGACGATATAGTAGCGTGAACTTAGGGAAGCATCCTGACCAGGGAAGCGGTGCCTGAATATAAAGGAGGGGAGAAAATTCGGCTTTCAATATTTTTTCGCCGTTGGTTATGGAATCGAAGCCTAGAATGGATGAGGTTTCGCTGCGGCAAGCAAATAATTATTCGCGTCGCCGTTGCTCGCTAATCAATCAATCAATCATTCGTTTATACAATCAATCAGTCAATCTCTCAAGAGCTGCATGTGCGTACGTTTGCCCACATACAATTGCCTTTTTGGGAGCCAGCAGCAGCAATATGATCGGTCCGCAGCGAGCAAAAATATGCTTATAAATAAGTACTTATACTTGGTGTACCTAAGGCCTCGATTCAAAGCGTACGAGGACTTATTTTTTATTAGTTAAGCCTTAGGAAATAAGCACTTAGGTACTTATTTAC
Source organism: Dactylellina drechsleri (assembly GCA_036971345.1). Lineage (NCBI taxonomy): Eukaryota > Fungi > Ascomycota > Orbiliomycetes > Orbiliales > Orbiliaceae > Dactylellina > Dactylellina drechsleri. The sequence continues at coordinate 797,995 of JAJTUB010000017.1, read as the reverse complement.
TCCCTTGTTTCCTAAATGGTATTCTATCTTCTTAGATACATAAACTTTATTTCTTTTGTAATTTTAATGACCCAAGGGCTTACACACAGAGCTTGCCCCCGTCAAATGTTCGATTTCGACCTTAGCTTAATATATTTTATATATAGCTATGTGATTTCCCCAAGTTCTCAAGTACGAAAGCACTTGCTTCTATAGTAGCTTACTTGAATACTCGGTGATTGAGCTCTTATCGATATATTATCATATCGTAAAGTCATGAGAACGGATAGCGAAGCTAAGGAGGTTCCCAGGTGGTATGAATTAATTTCTGGCTTAGATCTCGAGACCAGGTCTTCGACAAGCTTTCGATCACACCCCTATGGAAACCCGAGTTGAGTGAGTACCCGAGTACTTTAGGTAATTGATATTTTCTACAAGCACTCAAGTACTTATCTATTCAAGCACCCATCTAAGTACCTTAGTTATCAAGGGTAATAAAGGTACTCCAGTTTGGTGGTTGTGCCAGGCATTCATGCGTGCGAGTGTGCGTGTGTTGTGCCCTCCTCTCTCTGTTCCCCCTCCACCCCATTCGTTATCCCCAAACAACGCCGACCACCCCGCCTAAGCTTCTCAACGCCATCACCTCCGCCGTCAACATCCCATCGCCGGATGCCCATCTCTCATCCATCTATTTTCCGTCAGCGGCGACTCCTGTCCATACAAATTCCCTCTGCTGTCGCTGCTTTGCTCCGGCAGCTTCTCACTCTGGAATATCGCAACATCTCAGCATCCAGCTGCTCTCGTCTCATAATCTGTTTCCCACCCCGGCATAATATCTCCCAGACACTTGGCTGGCTGCTCGTCACCTGAATCCTGACCTGTCTACACCTCCACCCTGTCCCACTCTTTTGCTCCGGCCTCACCACCCTCTTTCTCGGCCTTTTCTTCTACTCTTGCCTCATATACAGAGCCCCGAGTTACTGTTGGGCTCCCTCCCTCCTTCCCTCCCTTATCACTAACCGTAAGTGTCCCTCCCTTAGGACTAATCAAGTACCCAAGTTTGTGCTTTAGCACTTGGTCCCAGGACCTATTCGAGTATACATATATAAGTATATACCCCGCTGAGTAGCCCGAGCAAAATAATCACCCGCCTGGTCGTCCTGCGGCCTGCGGTCTATCTATGGCTCAGGCCTCATGACTTGGGAACTTCCTCTTCTACTCTTTGTCTCATGCCACTACACCCTGTCATATCCTCCCATTCTTCAGGTCTCTGCTCTCTTCTCGCCATTTTCAATCTATCAAATACCTTTTCAATACTTTCTCATATCTTGCCCCACTATGCTCCCAACTCCTGTCGTAACGATTTAGGAAGCCTTGGTGATCTCACCTTTTGATGTGGCAGGCTGCAACACACAAACTCATCTCTCTCCATATTAGCACTTTGTCCTTCATCTCATCGTCTCCGTTGGATGTCTCTCGAGGAACTTTCATCTACTAACCGACGTCCCAGACCTATAAAGGCCGCATAAAACTTTTGATGGTATTATCTCTTATCTCTGGCGATAGAAGATCAGAAAAGAAAATTTCGGGCCCGATTATGAACGAAGCGAAATTTGGCTTATTTGGCCACGATGCTGCTGCATCGGCCAATCCTTCGCCTATCACGTCGCCTGGTGCCAGTAGAACAACTTTGCATCGTCGGTTTACAAGTGAGACCATCCGACCTACCTATGCTCAGCATCCCATCATGACATCTTCGACTCTCACCACCGTAGCTAGCAATAATCACGGAACGGATGTAAGCTCTTCTCCTGCCTCTACCGTTGCTTAAGCTTATATCATGGGTTCCCAATAGACTCTCTCCAACGTTAGTTTGGAACCCTCTCATGCTCTTTCTCTCCTGTTCCTTCAACTTTTCGTTTAGTCTTTCATAAATGGCAACCTTTTCTCATTAAACATAATACGAGTGTAGGATGAAAAGCAACGCCAACTGCAAAACGAACAACGAGATCTCGCGGAGCAAATACAGCGGCTTCAGCTTTTATCTCAGCAGAATGAACGAACACTGAGATGTTTACAGCTTCAGGATCCAATAGGCTCTGGTTTCCAAGTTTCTCGGAATTTTGTAGAGCCAACTACCCCCCCAGAACATGATTATCTGTACGGAAATGGGTATGGTAATAAAATTGGTGAAAGAGGCATCAGTCAACTCGAAGGCGCAGCATCAGCCAATTATCAATTAATGACCCCGCCTGCGGATGACATCATCCCAGGGATGCCCTCATCTCGCGCGCGCTCAGATTCAAGACGAGATACAGAGGAGGGTAGACGCTCTTCTCAATGGGGTGGCCCTGCAAAGCAAAGGTATCTCTCTTTCACTTTTGCTATTAATGTTATTCCTCCATGCTCACAAAACGTGCTAAATAGGGGTGTACTACCCTTCCTTGACAGTTCTCCCATCTTGGGAGTGGGGTCAGATCGAAAAACATTTCCAAATCTTGCAGCTTTAAACCAAGGGAACTATAGTTTTGATCCAGCATCTAGCTCTCGTGATGCTTTGGCTTCATCCCCTTCTGAATCAACGCAAGTTTTTCAAATGAACACCGCGACGGACGACTTCCCTGTTCTTGTTCGTCGTGATGATTTAGCTGCGAAGGTTAGTCACGAATGTGAATGCTAAATGATCCTAAAGTCACTTATTTAACTTCTGGTTTAGCGAACTGTTTCCGCATCCAAAGTTGCGGACGGCATCCATAGTTCAGGGTCTAAGAATACAGAAGATCATCAAGGGTGGCCAACTTTCCCCCGCCATCGACCTGGGCAACAAAGCCTTCCAGCGAATACACTCCCGTTCAATCCGTCCAGCACTTTTTCTTCAAAATACCAGCTGTCAAATACCGACCCAAACAATCACTATAATCAAGACGATCTCTTTGTTCTTAATAAAAAGGGGAACCCTACTCTTGAAGATGAGGTTTTTGGGCAATTAACAACCTTAGTGCCGTCCAATCAAAGTGTAGGCAACTTGGCACCCAAGCTACAGCCTTCTCTTTCAACCTCTGATATACCGACAATTCGCTCCTTTGGCTTTAATCCAACCTCTCCGAATAGTTCGAAACCGATAGTAGATCGTCAGAGCTGCCGAGACTCGGCGACTGATTTTGGAACGGTACTTACCATTTCCCCATGTTTACTCTTCGATTTGTGCTAAAGACGAAAAACCCAATGCCTAGGTCTCCAGCACGCCATTTGGTCCTCCATTGTATAATGTGAAGCTGTCCCACTCGCCAATCTCTCCTCCTGGCATGTCGCCACTTCCTTCCCCTCGATTTGCAACATACAATCCAATGAGTATTGCAAATAAAATGTATTCTGGCAATACCGCCAATCAATATCAAGCAATGGGGAACGTCGCCGGGGTGCCCATTAGTACCAAGTCTTCTGAATTTTTCCATCCCGCTTCTCCAGGGCGTGGCCATTCGCGTCGCGGTTTTGAAACAGACGGTGAGTATTTGTGAACTATCCGCTCGTAATTCAAACTAACTATAGTTGCGTCCAGGAAATCGGTTCTCGAACCTAGATATTGAGGCACTCGGCAGCGAAATCTACCTTTTGTGTAAAGACCAACATGGGTGCAGATTTCTGCAGAGGAAACTCGAAGAACAAAATCCTAAGGATGTCGAAATAATATTCCGAGAAACACAATCGTATATTGTTGAACTAATGACAGGTATATTATTCCATAACAACGCGGCCGCATATGAGGCTAGCATTCTGTAGCAAAACTTGGCTTACGAGGCATCTAGACCCTTTTGGCAACTACCTGTGCCAAAAACTTTTGGAGCACACGAACAATGAACAACGGTCTCAATTGGTTAACAATGCTGCTTCTCACCTTGTCGAAATTGCCCTCAATCAGCACGGCACAAGAGCTTTGCAAAAGATGATTGAATTCCTTTCAACTCCTGACCAGGCAAGTAGCTCAGTTGCAAAACCAATTATCGTATAGTCCTAACTCAAATAGATCGAAACGATTATAAATGCCCTCCGCGGCAAAGTTGTTGAGCTCATTCAAGATTTAAATGGAAATCATGTCATTCAGAAGTGCCTAAACCGTCTCAAACCAGAGGATGCCCAGGTAAAGCCCAGCAACAAATACAACACGCCTAATTGTGATACTGATCATTGTTCGTAGTTTATATTTGATGCCGTTGGCAAAAATTGTGTCACCGTTGGTACCCATCGGCATGGATGCTGCGTACTGCAGCGCTGCATTGACCATGCCTCGAAGCCCCAACGCTCCGAACTTATATCTCATATCACCGAAAACGCCTTTGCATTAGTTCGCGACCCTTTCGGTAATTATGTAGTCCAATATATACGTAAGCATCTACACTTCCAATACAAGCTCCCTCAAAAATGGAAGAATTGCGCTCATCACATCGTTAGTGGACCTTGGGGAACCTGATCTCGCCGAGCCTCTAATACATAAATTCTTGGGCCGTATCAGCGAACTATCCACACAAAAGTTTAGCTCAAACGTTATAGAAAAGGTTTGCTCATTCCAATCATAACAAAACTCCTTGACGCGTCGTCTTACCTCTAGAATAGTGCATTAGGGTATCGGAGAAGGAAACCAGGGCGTCTATGATAAAGGAAATAATCAATCCGCCCGAGCTCGAAAAATTGATACGAGATTCGTATGCCAATTATGTCATTCAAACTGCGGTATGTTCGGAGCCAACATGTACCCCTTAGCGTATACTTATATATTTTATACAGCTGGACTATGCGGAAGCCGATAGCAGGCAATTGCTCGTGGATAATCTCCGACCTATACTTCCTTCTATCCGAATGACTCCCTATGGCCGCCGGATACAATCAAAGATACAAGCCATCTCCGGAATGTCCCCTGATGGGCTAGGAGCGGTCTTCGATACAAGCTACCGCTTAGGGCCCATCCCACCTCTTCAGACGCAACCTCGTATGCCGTCCACAACATATGCACATTATACACCTCAGGTGTCTCGGTCTCATAATATAACGAGCCAGACCGCCTTCCAAATTCCATATCAGAATGAAATGGTCCCCAATTCATTCATACTCTAACAACACATAGCTACTAATTAGTGTTTTTAGCACTCAAGTTGGTCCCGCATCTCGAATGATTATTTAGAATCATTTGTGGAGGCATGATATAATTGCTAGATTTCACGGGCATTGTCGGCTTCCTAACGTAAAATGTACTTTAATAGAAGCAAGCAAAAGGAGTTGGTTTATGTGGGTAAAGGTGTTTTTGCTCTTTAGTCATTCTTTCCCCGTTTCCTTTTCTTCACGTTATTATATTTGTTATATGCGTCTTCTGTTGTATAAACCTTTTGCCCTTGTTTGTTGCTTCTTATTCTTTTCCCAGTAAATTCTATCGCTTCCCCTTCTCGCGTTTAGTTCCGTCATGATAAGCCAGTCCTGCACATTGCATTTCTTTTCTTTAAGTTTTACAAATCGCACTTTACTCCTCTTGATACTCTACTTTACTCATACACCCACACGTCATGTAAAGCAGCCGACTACCCCTAGACCGCATTGTGCTTTCCATTTCTTACTTTCTGATATCCCTAATGCAAAACCCTCCAGAGGTTCGGCAGCTCTCAATGTTGTTGGACACTAATTTGTCTGATCGGTATTCACCTTTCTTGTATGACGCCAATCGATCGTTCTTTGCTGGGGTGATAGTTCCCTCCACTTAAATAGCACCCTCTCCTTTTCCCTGATAATTTTGGGAATACGGATATCACCGTGTTTTTCTGTTTACTTATGTACTATAGCTGGTTCTGGGCTTCTGGATCGCACCACGCCGAACACCACCGCTCCAAATACAAACGACATGTTGAGTGGTGTATTTATAAGATCTGGCGTCCTGAGAAGATATATCCAGTAGGAAGGACAGGTTCTGAATAGTTTATGATGGGTAGATTCATCGAAACTTGCATATATGCCAGACTTTTCTCGTCAATTTCTCAAAACTATTTCAGCATTTCAAATTCCCAGGTATGATTGCGAGACCACGATAGACCAAACTATGAGTATGAATGCTCCTTTGGCAAGACTATTCAACAATGCAAAATTGATGTTGGAGAAACCAATCAGAGAAGTAATAAGTAGAGCTGGAAAACACTTGGTCTGAAAAAAAGCCGTCGCAAGGTTAATAAAATGAGGTTGCGCAAAACTCCATATCAAACGCTAGAACAAATAAACCAGAGATCCAGCCTATGCACCAACACATCCTTGATTAAATAAAAAGGGAAAAAAGGCAATTCATGTGAATACCATAGCCTCGTTTTCCGAATACAAATCCAAAATTGTCCTGAAATGAGGAGAAAATAACAAGAGATTCAAAATTATTCTCATGCATCATACTCCAAGAGCACAGATAAAGTAAAAATATGCTGTAGGCTGAACAAACTAGATCAGATCGCTATGTTTCATCTCTTTTGGGCCATGTTAGATATAACCCTGTATCGAGATTCAATCTTGCTTGGGCTGCCCATTCTTGAGTTACCATCCAAGCGAAACTTGCGGCTTCAAAAGCGGTACTCCCAGAATACAATGGAAGGTAAAACGGGGTTAAATAGTGCCCTGCGACTATTTGTGGTTTCTTAACTACTTGTGTTGCCCGTTTGGCCCATGTTTTCTGGAAGTCGGCGTGGACACTCCCCCAGGGTAAACGTTGATGGCCAAGGTTCCACCATTCGTGGTTGGTTCGCAAGATGCGAATAAGATCATTTCTGCTACGTCTAATATTTTCAAGAACGTTTCGACCACTAGTTTCGCCTGTTTGTATTGGTTCTGTGAGAGAGATCCCTAGAAGCCGTTGTTGCTCAAAGGATGAAACTCGTTCACTGCAAATAGCCCCCATCTGGTATCTATTTTCCCCTCAATCAGCACCTACTTGTGCTAAAACTAATCAAGGATAACTGCAGGGGAGAGATTCTTACAATAGACCATGTATCGCCGGATTCGCCTTCAGCCGGCTCGATAGGAGAAATTCGATGTAGCCTACGACAGATCTCCAGCTCTCGGAAGTGCTGGATCTTTTTTCTCTTCGTCGAAGCTCATCGTCAAGACCGAAAGATAAGAAATAAGCACTAGGCTCGTTAGTAGAGGATTGCAGCGGAAATTAAGGATACATTGTCACATACATCACGCAATGGCAAGCGTATATTAAGGCGTGGTTGAGATTAGCCTCTTCTGGGTTCTTGACCCCCAATGCGGCATCGGCTTTATGCTTTAGCTTGATGCCAAGAGCCAGAAATGCCTCGCTATCTTCTCGGAGCATGTCGTTGTCATCCAGATCATCAGGGTCTCGCTCGTTGGACTGGGTGGTTGATAGGCGAGAAGATCCTTGTTCGCTTGATCTCGGTCGATCAGAAGAAGATGCGAGCCGTCTATTCGGTGTTGCAATCTTGCCATTGAGGGTATGTTTCAAGTTCGGGGCTGCTTTGAGGGTTGCCAGTGAAACACGTGTCGGCGGATGAGGCGACTTTTCTCGAGTTGGTCCTCTTTCCACCAGTTGCTCAGAGGCGGGACCCTCCTCTCTCCCCACCATACATTTAGGGCATTTGGTTCGATCTACCTCAGATTTCAATATCTTTTTCACCCTTCCAATGTTGCGCGTTCCGTAATATAGACGAGCTATGAGCCGGACAGGCTCCCGTTCTGATTCCTTGGGTTTTGACGCAATGTCCGTGGGGGGTCGCTTTGCCGGAATTTTGAAACCATGCCGGGGCGATTGTCCCAGTAGATGAGTTTTAGAATCTGTATCTTTGGTTCCTAGTTCTGATTTTTCGGCCTTGTGTTCAGTTTTTAACGGCCGACTATCGGCATCCACTTTCGTAATGCTCCGGACCTCAGAGTGTGCTGCACTCTTCTCCGCAGTCTTTTCTGTTTTCCTGGTTTTCCTAGCCGGCTCGTCGTCCATAGACAGGCTATCAAGCTCTCGATCTTTCCCAAGTTCTGGGTGTCTACGTATATAATCGTCCGCCAGTCTGTTCAGCTCATCCGATAAAGGGCTTAACATCTCGGGTAAAATAGGTAGTCTGTCGACTTCTTTGATAATCTGTCGATCTAGCTTAGTCTTGTGTTCTTTATCATCTCTCCTTATTGGTTTATCGCGAGGGCGATCGCTGGGACTTTGGGAGCGTCGATTCCTACTCTGGTCACTTCTAGAGCTGTTTGAGGGTGACTTTTGTCGCGTGGTAGAGATATCTCGTTTTGATAAGCTGGCCCGGGCATTGGTGGATCTCCGTTCCGCGTTAGGGATAGAATCTTCCTGCATGCTGGTCTTTTTAGAGGGCGAACAAGAAAGCGAAGCATTTTTGGTTCCTGGGATGCTGTTTGGTGTAGGCTTTAAGGTCGATGAGTCTTGGAAGGTAGCAGAAGTTGATGCAGATGTCTTAAGCTTTTTAGTAGGGCGGTCGTTATCAGGGTGAGTAAGAGTAAGTTCGGTTGAGGAGAACGTGCTTGATTGGGAAGGTTTGGGTTTATTTGGTTGGTTCTTGGATCTAGAGTCGTATATGGGATTTTTAAATTAGTAATTATTAGAGACGCCTGGACAAGATATAAGATAACTCACACGCTAGGTTCTGCTGGCGAAGGGGCATCTTTCGGGGTTAAAGAACGACCGGGCCCAGTTCCGCCATCTTGCATGCGTTTTTTACTGTATTCACCGAGAGATATCGTTTTCTTCCCATATCGCGGTGCTATCCCTCCGTATGGCTGAGATGCGGGTGCGGCTGTTGGCTTCGACTTTGCAGAAAGGGCGGTATCAAAGCTGGTGGCCTTATCCGAGTATGTTGTCATCTCCTCACGCGATAGGAAAGTGTGATGAGCATAACAGAAACAACTGTCTTTGTTTTGACCGCAATGTTTGCAGTTCCCCGGGTGTCTTCTCGCATCTGTATGGTCATTGACCTGGGTCAAACGGAGGGGATAGTCTGGAAGAATGTTTTTCTTAAGGTTTTTGAGGCGAGCGTCGACGCTGGTATGTGTTTGTGGGGAGGCCGACGCGGTTGTAGCATGCGCCATTACGCTACTAAGCGGCGGCCGTTGTAAGGGATATGATCCCGGACAGAGTTGGCGGAGGATCGTTGGTTAGATGGGCTGGAAGCGCGCCGGGCGAAACGAAGTCGGGCAAGGGGCAAGGAAAGTGGACCGAACAGGAGGAGAATTTGGGATAAGGGGGTCGGTGTCGTGGTGGTGCAACGAAATGTCGTCGGCCTTTGAAAAGGATGGTAGAGGCACGGTGATGGATGAACAAGGTGCTAGGTTCTTCGTCCGAGTTGTCTTGTTTATTAGAGGCTAGGATCAATAACAATATGATGAAGAGGCTTTTCCACGCGGAGATTTGGAGATTTGGTCTATTGTTAAGGGGTTGTGACGATGCCAAACAAGGACGACAATGACGGCGGCGATGAGATCGCGGGAGAGCGATGATGACCGTGTTAGTGGTGATGTTGATGTTGATGCTGGTGATGGTGATGGTGATGTTGATGTTGATGTTGATGGTGTTGATGTGATGGACGGGGATGATCAGTGGAGGACGGGGTGGGGGTTCTGCGCGGTTGCGTTGCGGGCAGGCGGCGGCGGCGGTTGTGTGTGGCTGGGCAGCGTACTGGCCATGCATTTTTATTTCAAGGAAATCGAAGCCTCCGTGGCTGGGCGGGGTCAATATTAATATTTAATTTAGATATACTTCAAGTACTTAAGTAGATAAGTACTTAAGGATGTACTTATATTCCACATGGCAATATAACGGAGTATTCGAGTGAGAACTTGGTTTATCCGTAATATCGATATTTCACGATCGCGACTATTTAATTAAAATTCCATCATTGGAATCTGAAGATTTTCACCTGCATACCTGGTCCGTTATAATTACAATCGGGGAGGCGACTGCGGGTTTACATATGAACTCGAGAATAAACTTGAGTCCTTGAGTAAGTACTTACTCAAGTGTATATAGCAAATTTAAGACCCGGGGCACGCATGAATGTATAGAATAAATGTAATATAATGCGTATGGGCCAAATGGCGCATGTTTTGTCAATTGCTATTCAGAATCAATCCCCGAGTTATCATCATTGCCAGTAACACCTTAAGACCAACTTTTTGGCTAACTGTAGCTCATGATATAGCTCTGGTAGATGGTACGCATGTAGGGGGGTGAATTATCTATTTTAGGTTAGGTATGACTTCTCACAACTCCTCATCATCATCAGTCGCATCATCTAGTGTCGCTTCGTCATCCGTCGTATTCCGGTCTTCAGCATCCGGGTCCACGCCCTCCATCCCGTCACTTGCATCGTCAACATCAAGACCATCGCCCTCACCGTTGTTGTTATTGTCGTTATAATTATGTTGGTCAATTGCCATTCTATCAGAAGCATCATCGTCTGTCTCGGAGTGTGGCTTGTCTCCTTGCTTCCTTTTCCTTCCCGTAAGCGTTGCCACTTTCTCAGAAGCACGATCGTTTTCCTCGTGCTGCTTTGTAGGCTTTATCGCGTCGGTTATTCTTCTGTCGCCTAGGGATTCACAGCTCTTATCTCAGAAAATTCATGATCATCATAAAAGGAAATTAAGAAGGAGGGGAGAAAGGAGGCACCAAAACAGGCGTCTGTATGTTTCCTCGAATGTTGTCACCATACCTCCCGACAGCTCTCGGATTTTCTTCTTTTTCTCGTTGAGGAGACGTTGGAATTGCAATATCAGACTATCTTCGTGCTTCTTTTTGGCAAGGGAGAGCTCCTGCACTTGCTTCTCGAGCCTTTCTAACCTCGCTCGAATTTCAACTGCCGCCTTTTCCGCCTTGTGAGCTCGAGCCTATAAAGCAAAAGAAGAAGTTTTGGTTAGAATCGGACAACGGAGTCGAAAATGAATGCAAGTGAGGGAACGGTTGAGTGATACTTCAGCATCATCTTTTTCTTTGCAAACCTGATCTAGCCAATCCCACAGTTCTATTTCCACCTCCTGAGGTGATAGCTGGAGGATGCCCAACCTCCTCTGCAATAGATATCAAAGTAGTTAGAGCACGGTGCGTTCTTTCCCGAGACTCTGCAGAAGGGTACGGAAGAAACTGTTCACCCTAATACCTCCGACGTCTTCTCTAACACTTATCTATATGTGGAACCAGAAGGATTATTAATAGTATTCAGAGGTGCAACGGAAAGGGGGGACGAACAGAAATGCCGTCCTTCTTAACGAGGGCGCTCAGTTGAATATTGCTCAGCAGATGTAGGTCCTCGGGTGGGGTGTCAGCAAGAAGAACAGCCCTGAGGACGGCCTTCCAATCATCATCATTCTGCTCCGAAGAAGGGTCTTTATGCGCTTTGGTTTTGCTATCCTTGACTATCGGCGAGAGCGAGTTAAACATCCACACATAATGTATATGGGAGACCGTATAAAATTCGAAAAGTGGTTATGGTACGAACGACATACGAGTCAAGCCGTAGCCTTCTGAGCCATCGGTGGCAGTTATGGACACGTTGAGCGGTATGGTAGCAGCGGTTGGCTGAACGTAAAGAATAACAGCGAGGTCTTGGTCTTTCTCGTCGGAGCGAGCAACCCGCAGGATCTTTGACGGGCGCGACATGTTGTAACTTTTTAAGGCTCTGTATCTTGAAATACGGTGTTGAGAGATGCCAGTTGGTAAATAAATGAGGATTTGGGGAAGCTCGGTACACCAAGATGCTTCCACCCGCCGGTTATTATTAGCTTGCAATGCAATATCGCGATTTAATAAATTTATATAAATCCTGTCCCGACGTCCCTGGGAGCTAGAGCCGTAGTACAAGTGTAGTCATAAGCGTGAGTATCCATCCAGTGGTGGATCATAATGCATATGGGATGCCAAGCAGGAAGCCAACAGGCTTGCTTGGTTGCATGGACGAGCTTGGATGCCCCTTTTTTTTTTTTTGGTGGAAGGGAGTTGGTTCCCGTGCAAAACCGGCGGCGTGGTAACAACCAATTGGTAACAAGAATACGGGACGAGGATTGATTTACTTTGGGTTCGCCCGAAGCCTGGCCCGACCTGGCTTGCTTGACCCGTTCGGCTGCAGAAGGGAAAAAAAAAAGAAAGAAAGAAAAGGAAGGAAAGAAGGAAAGGGAAAGGAAAGGGGGTTTTCTCTATTCTGTGCTAAATTTCCATGTGTCTTCTTCACACTCACTCACTCACTCACTCACTTTCGCTCACTTGGATGAGCTTGCAACTCGTCCCCATTCGACTTCGTTTCGCACGCACCCAGCATCACACCCACAGACTCACCGAAAAGGATCTGGCATCCATCCATCCATTCATCATCCCATCCCATCCCATCCAGCTTCGAATCCAGTAATCATCACTACGACCGCCACGACCGAGACCACGATCAAGACGATATCCACCAATTCCGAACACCGTTGTTGAACATACTCGTAGCGGCAGTAGTGGTGGTAGCATTATTATTGGTGTTGTTAGTTAGGAGGACTGGGCTCGAAAACCTGCGTCGCCCGCTCAAAACCTTCCACCGAAAACCTCTCCCGAGCAGGCCGCACAAACAGCGTCAGGAATCCTACCCCCCCTTTAGCTAGCAGGACCCGCTGTTTTTCAAAAACAACCGTCAAATTGCTCTGGTTATCAGATTCTCTCGAGGGATGGAAACATCACCTCTGAAGAAAATAGGCGCTTCTCCGAGCTTTGCAATCGAATCATGGGACGATGACGATGACTTTCAAGATGTCGGCGACCTTCAAATGTCAAATCATAGTTCCCGTTTCAGCGATCGTGGATCCACACCCAGTCGTCTCTCGGTAGCTAGTGATAGCCTCCACGACTTTGTCTTCATGGAGGATCCGGAGAAAGAACTCGTTCTACCCCATCCGGTTTCAGTCATTTCTCCCGAAGACGCTATCCGCTCCGCAAATCGGGCTGGCATCCCGCTTCCCAAGGACATTCCGGCCTCGGCTCTCACAGGGGGTTCAATACGTAAGATCGGAGGTATTGGTGCCAAACGGGTGGTCAAGGTCGATTGGAGGGAAGACTTGGAAATCGACCCTGGCGCTCCCAAATTCTTGACTGTCAAAAAAATTCGCAGCAGTGAATTTCCCCTCGATGCCTTCCAAACATCCTCCGAGGATGAGAAGAGCCAGTTTGTCGATGAAGACGACATCCCTACAATTCGGGCACATAAGAAATCACCCAGAAGAAGCCCTCTCATTGATGCTTTCCGACTGCCTACACCTGAAATCCCGTCAGAACAAGAGCTCTCTGTCAAACTTCCCCCTCCTGACAACTTTGAGATGGGGGACACCATCGCGGATGCCTCGGCTTTTGGTAATGCTAATGACAGAAAATTGGATAACTCAAACTTAGCTGCTTTTGTCGACAGCGACACGGATGAGCTAGCCGAAGGTAGCTTGGGTACGAGACACGGTGGTCGCTATCGATCAAACTCAATCCTTTCGACCATGAGCCCGAGTCTTGCAAGTACATTTACCGTAGAGAGCGAAGACGAAAGCTTCCACTGCATCGAGCTACCCCAAGCTGATTTCGATTTCCAATATGCCCTGGAGGAGAAGAAGAAAGCGAGATTACTGGCGAGAACAGCTTCTGACCTCCGAAACGCTAGCGAACACCCTAAAGATGACTTTTTAGATGATATCGAAATCGGGGAAGGAGGCTTGCTCAACTCCAAGTCAAATCGTAATAAGAATATTCGACTGAAAGCAAACCCAACCAGTCCCTCTAGGCGTACTGGTGTAACACTGACTTTCACAAGGATCGGAGAGCAAATGATGAAAAAATCGCATGCACGTCGTCTTTCGATGAGTTCAAACCATACCCTGGAATCCGTCGACGAGGGCACACCAGGGCGGCCCGCTTCGCTCGAGATCGGGCTGGGAATTGGAAAAGAAACGGATCCAAAACCGGCTCTCCAACCCACACTTAAACGAACAGATCCCACAAAGCAATCCCGCCTCCTTCGCCCTCAACGTTCGACACCCAATCTAAAGGCTCAGAACTCGCACTCTATCAAGTTGCCACAAGCTCTCCCTCCACCTGTTCCGCCGATTCCGCGAAGCGTGTATAATATGCAACAGAACACTATACCAACAATGCTACCTGTCCGGATTGGCTACAAAGGCTTGCCGGTAAATAGACCCCCGTCTCGTACCATGGTGAATCGACCTCCATCAAGGACAAATAGCCGAGCCGCATCTCGAACCAGCAATCGTTCGGAATCGAGAGGGCCTCCCCGATCGCCATCCGTGGATCACTCTCAAGCCCATTCCATGACTAGATATATCAACACCTCTCGGCCATCATCACGCGCCAGTATCGGCAGCCGCTCCAAATCTCCTGGCCGGCCAACAACCCCCTCTCAAAAACCGCCCTTTCTGCCTGCTGGTGCATCTCAGTCCCAATCCCAGCACGTTGTAAGCAAACTTCAGCACAAAGCTTCAAACAAAGCTCTTCGGCCCCCATCCTCACAAGAAATACGACCTCCTAGCCGAACGTCGAGAATTCGGGATCGATCTCCCCTTCGGAATGCCCAAGTTGTTGCCCCAGAACCTCTTCGAAAAGAGGCTGCATCCACCAACTTCCTTCTCGCACCTACCCGGCGCATGAACTATGGTAACGGCACGGAACTGGAGGCTTTTGATGATCTTCCGACAAGTGCCAAACTCGAAAGTCAATATACTGTTAAACCTGTTGGCCAAGGAGCACCGCGAGCACTACGCTCTAGTAAAAGAGTCAATCTGAGCGCCGTCACTCCGACACAAAGCGACCCACCAAGCAAAGAAACAAAACTTCCTAGATATCGTGGTAGGTATTCTGCTAAATAGCTCTAACGCTCTACATAGCTAATCATTCATTTCCAGGACTCATTGCCACGTCACATGCACCACGAGTCGCTCCTCCAACATCGGAAACAGACCAAAAACGTTCAACCCGGCGTGCTAAAGTATCCAAACGTCTCAATCACGATAGCAGCCAGAAGCCGCAACTGATAACAGCTGCAGCTTTACCAAATGAAACAAAAGGTATGAAATATAGCTTCTGCCTTGCTTCACATTTGATATAACTCGAGCACTAACATATTTTGGATTTAAATTCAGCTGTCAATGATATGATCTACAACCCCTCGACCTTCAGATGGGAGGGAAACGAGCATGTCGTTCGAGGATTCGATCGAGATGATACTCTTCCTACAGCTCTTCCGCGACCCGCCCTGATATCCAGTGTTAAATCTTCCAAAAACATACAGGTTGTTGGCAAGATGGTTTTCGATCCCGATCATATGTGCTGGTTGAAAGTAGACGATACAGGTTCTGATGATGAAGCAAATGCTCTCGCCGATATTGACGATCTCAAAGAGACAAATTCGATGACCGAGCGAAGTACTCGGGATAGTGGACATGGTGCATCGTTGAACGATCTGATGACAGCAGAGGAATTCGACGTCGGGCCGGAATTTACCAAGAGACAGAAGGAAGAAGAACAGCGGTGGCGAAGAAAAGTTGCTGGCTGGATATCATCCACTGATGCTAGAAATCCTCTCCGAACCTGGGACTTGCGAGACATAGCTCTTTCCGGCACTAACCCTAGCAGCGACTAGACCAACTCGATCAGGTGGCCTCTGTGCCGTAGGACGAGTCGATAACACTCAAAATTAACATATTTTTGCCATTATCTCGACATCTCCTACCCCCTCCGAACCTTTCCTCTAGTCTTTCCCGCCTCCCTTCTTTCTCTTTTTTGAACATTTCCCTAGAATTCAAAAGTCTCTTTCGCTCTCTGTTACGCTTCCTCTCTTTTCATTTCCCTTTTCTTTCCTTTTTTCCTTTTTAATTTTTTTTTTTTTTTTTTAAGGACGAATAATACCCCAGTAATGAAATATAGAATTTTACGAATCATTTTGCTGATTTTATACATCTCTCTTGGTTTTGTTTTCGTTGATGTTTTCTTATTTACTTGATTTGTCATTTCGTGGTTTCCCTTCCACCACACTTTACTTTCAGTTCTCTGGTTTCATTTTCCTCATCCTCCTCCACCCAAATTATCTTAATTCCCTTATACTCTCTCCTAGTTTTCTCTAAAGGCTGGTTACTATGTATCAATTACATCTGCATCCCCAAAACATCGCCAAAATGCAAGATGGTATTCAATTTGCGGCGAAGGGCAAATAGACTTAGGTATGTGTCAGGCATATCATCTCGGCTCGTAGGGGTCTTGATCGAGGGACGTTTTCTGTTTTTCTATTTTTGTCGCGTAGTGTTCGTTGGAACAAGGAGAGGGTCAAAAAAAGCATCAGGTTATAGAGACGGGCTTATCATTCTTTGGAAGGGAGCGTATCCCAACGGCGTTTTTTTCTTCTTCTTTAAACCCCCCTTTGTTCACTGTTGTTTAGCACGGCGATTTTATGTGACCCAGATACCTCAGCCTTGTGTAGTTTTGTTTTCCTTCAGTGTTTCATTTTTCCTCATATATCTCGGTCGAGCTTCTTGATATCTTTTTCTCGTGTCTTGAACAGTAGAGATTTACCAACGAGCTAGGCAACATTTAAAAAGCATGAGGTGTTCCTGGAGAACGCGAACGGTTCAAGTTTGCTCTATTATCGATCTATCAATGATATAATCATATTTAATTCTATCTTATTTCCTTGTGGAGGGGGTGTATGTGGTTATATTTGTCGTGTCCCAGCAGGCCGTTCAGTTATTAAATTACAATAACGAGAGGTCTGGAGAATAACCGGTGGGTACAGTCGCTTGCCAAAAGTTATGCGAATGGGTCCAATTTCATTTATTCGAATAAGCAATATTATATATATTTAATATTTAGTATACCAACCATTTGCATCAATAACATCATGGTAAAGAAATCTTCAGATCAACACCTATATTGCTTATTCGAATAAATGAAATTGGACCCCACTCGCATGACTTTTGGCAGGCGACTGTTTGTATGAATGAATGTAGTGAAATGGGCAATTCAATCGATCCGTTTATTCGTGACAATACTTGAGAATACGTGCCTACTTAAGTACCCTATGGGGGTAAATTCTCAGCTCAGGGACAAGTACAATTTGCCAGCTGCACAGGAATGAATGTATTGTGTGCCCGAACGTGTTGGTATGCATACGCCGCAAGGGGCGCTGGATCGGAGTTTAGTTGGATTCGTTCGGCTCTCTCCAAAACGTGTCCTCATCAATCACTCGATTGCTTGCGGATGACGGCGACGATTCAGACCCCGACGGCGACGACGTAACATGTCCAACTAATCCAACCAAGTCAATATTCTCAACAGCCTGTCAGGTCAACCAAGTAGGTAACCAAGTTCGTGCTTCTCGATACAGAAATATAACAGCCGACGACTAACTGCTCAATTGCGTTACTTGATAGAGTTGACCAAAGTGTCCCGTCTAGCCTTCATCCTTATCATTATCGCCGTGTCCGTCCCTCTTCCATTCGTACGACACCGAACACGACAAGACGAAACAGAACAGGACGAGACGAGAGTGATACGACTCCTATGGTGATGATTATATCAGCGTGTTTAGCTTCTTTCAACTTTCCATTTCGCCACTCCAAAAGCATTTAACCGTATACCGCACCCAACATTCATCGATCGAAGTTAACCTTCTATTGAGTACTGGTGTCAGAGTGAGTGTGGAAACCTTCCAATGTCTTCTTCCTTCCCACTACTAGCCTTCTATTCTTTCTCGCGCCTCTTATTCTAGGCTGTGACTTCAAAGTCCCTTGGACTAATGCAACCCACTGTTCACCATAGTTCCTGTAAACGCTCTCCCTCCTTTAAAAGTCACGCCAACGCGACCATCTCACCATAAAACAAGCCGAGTTTGGACCGCGTGTACTCGCATATACTATCCATCAACCCCGTTGAGCTCTCACGATTGTTCAGAACAACTAACAGCACCGTTCACGCTCTTGCTTGTTGGACACCTTTAACCCGTTTCGAGCGACTTTATCGCTATCCTTCAAAATGAATATCTTTCGGCTTGGAGGTCAGTAACTCCAAAACTCGTAATCGTTGGTTGTAAGCTTCTAACATAGGCATTTTTACACTCAGGGGATTTGTTTCATTTGGTCAGTATCTTTATACTTATCCACAAAATGCAGACGAGCAAGGTAATACACTCACTAAGATCCAAGCTTCATACTTCATGCTAAGATTCTGTCTTATACAGAGCTGCGCCGGCATATCTTTCAAATCGCAAGCACTCTATCTCCTCGTATATATCACAAGATACCTAGGTAGGGTCCACCGAATAGTCCTAGCTTGGCCATCCCGGTGGCAATGATGAGCTTACATGAGGATAGATTTGTTTTGGACATTTGCTCTCTACAACAGCACAATGAAAATCGTCTTCATCGGATCTTCTGCCTACATCTTACACCTTATGACAGGTCCCTACAAGCCGACACATGACCCTAATATCGATACTTTTAAGGTTCGATACTTGATTGGGGGCTCTGCTGCTTTAGCCTTAATCTTCCCGTACCAATGGACAGCGGCCGAGGTGGGTAGTCGCCGACCAATTGCACTAGCATTCGAAATTTTATCGAAATACCACTACAAGCGTGCAGGCTGATACAAGACTAACCTACGGAAACCTTTCTTCTTCTTCTATTAGATACTCTGGTCGTTCAGCATATGGCTAGAGAGCGTTGCTATTTTGCCACAACTGTTTATGGTGCAGAGGACCGGAGCGGCGGAAACAATTACAACTCATTACATTTTCGCTCTTGGTGCCTATCGGGCGTTGTACATCCCAAATTGGATATATCGCTACCTAACATCCACTTTTTGGGATCCGCTATCCGTGATTGCCGGTATTATTCAAACGGTTCTCTACTCTGACTTTTTCTATATTTACTACACCAAGTAAGCGCTCAATAATATTTCTCTATATATCGATTTAACACGTCTAATCTTCGTTTTTCATCAATAGGGTCTTGCAGGGTAGGAAATTTGAACTGCCAGTATGAGCTTGTCGTCTCTAGTGATGCGATCCCTATGGTTCAAAAGTTTTTAATTTTGGGAGGAGCAATGGATTTTTTTTTCGTGGTCTACTTAACTTAAAAGAAAAAAGTGGCTCCACTCAGAAGCAGGATCATAAAACAGAGCAGTTAAAGGAGCAAAACTGAAACTTTCTCGTAATTAAACCTTCTTGTACCTACTTGAGGTGGTATTCGGTGACGTCTAGTGGTCACATCTTGTAACTGAAGACAAAAGAAAACAGATTCCAAATGTCAATCTTGTCTTTTGAACACTAGATTGAATATAGTCCCAAGTAACGGAGGATATATACTTGAAGTTGGGTTCAAGTTGAGGAGTGAACTTAATGACCCTACCTGAGCCAGCTTCTATGAACTACACGAACATTGCATTCCAACATCTTGGGGCGGCACATCACCACAAAGTCTATCCTCTTCCTGCCATTCACTCTGAGGGCCCCAGTGGTCCTCGAAAGGACGTATTGCCATGTCCAACACTTTTTGAAGAATATCTCGTTCTCCGTTACGCTGAACACGTTGGATCAATTCTATATTACAAAATTAGCTCCAAGCTTACGGAATGTTTATCTCGGGGTTGACCGTTAATCTGCTACTCACCATCCAAGACCCAGTTTTTTGGGAGAAATTTGGGATTAACTCGCTTCATTTCCATCTGTCTTCTCTCATCATTGAGGCCGCCGTCTTCTATGGCAAGCCTCTCCCTCCACTTTCTGAGCCAATCCGCAATCTCTTGTTTCGCTTTCTCCTTCTCATCTGCTTTGTGCTTCTCCTGCATTCCCGGCATATTGAAAGACGAATTTGAATTGAAGAAGTGTTCAGCGGAACGGGCTCTAGAGTCTTCGCTTTGCATGACAGAGATTGGCAAGTGCGATAGACGTCGAAAAAAATGGTTGAAATCCAGCCCCAATTTTTCCATCAAATCCAATGTGGTACTAAACATTTTATCCATGTCGGTATCTCGGATTGTTTGGAATCCGAGGCGCAGAGACATCAGGCGCTTATATTCGTTGATGAATACGTCTTTGTATTCCTCACCAGCACGGTCTATTATGCCCTCGGCTCTTTTCGTTAACTGTTCAACATCATCCTGTTCAATCCCGGCCTTGATGAACTTTTCTTCGTCAACACGGGATCCCATGCCGAATAGCTCTGCGAGAGCCTCTCCCAAGCGGACCTGATCGTCTATAAGAGTATACTCGCATCAGTGGAAGAGGTGAATACGTACCATATTCCACCATATTATAGTCGGTTGGTTCCTATACGAGTACCTCAGAGATTCATCGTCATGGTTCGGTGTAAAGCTCGGATCGAAGTTCTAAATAGTAGTCAATCATCAGAGTATAGGAGTTATTCGACCAAATTTGAGACTAACATCCATAAAACTGAAGGGGCCAAAATCGAGGGAAAGACCAAGGATAGAAGTATTGTCTGTATTTAAAACTCCATTCATAAAACCGTACGCTTGCCAATAGGCTACAGTTTTTGCATTCCTTCTCACTATCTCACGGTAGAGTAACTCATACTTGTTGGGTGGCCCATCAGGTTCCGTCTCTCTCGGTTCCACCAAATTTTTAACCCCACCGTATACTTCGTCGATTGTGTAATCGGCCAGCTTGCGCGTCAAATTCCTGTCATTGCGTGTATACGGTAGATCAAAAGTTCCAACTCTAATCCAACTTTGTGCAAAGCGGCATACGATAGCGCATGGTTCTACGACTTCACGCTGAGCCTTCTTCTGGGTGAGAAGGGTGAGAGAAAGTGCCCTTGTAGTTGGGATGTTGAGTGCGTTCAGGGCCTCCGAAACGATGAATTCTCTGATGCTTGAGCGTAGGACAGCTTTGCCGTCTCTGCCCTGACCCGAGAAGCATGAAGGTAACATTGGATATCAGTCTAGATAATATTCTCAGTAGCCAACTGGCGGGGTTCAGAACATACGCAAATCTTGAGTACGGAGTTGTACCTGCACCTTTAAGTTGCCACTCATATCGAACTTTCGTTCGAGGGTTTGTACTTTCGAAAAGGCTGATCGCCCTCTATCGAATCCCAATGATGGTATATTAGTTTTGCTTTTTCGTTGGTCGAAGAGAAATCCGCCAAATTTTCACACTAACCCCATCCCCAAGTTGTCCAGCCCAATGTCCACTATATAATCATCAGGCTTAGTAAACCATCCACAAGTCATCGATCGGTTGCATTTCACAATATCATCGTTACAGCATACAATTGATATCCTAGAATTCTCCTTTTTAAGTCGCAATTCCAGTATCAATAGATATTCTTATAAGAAAAGGGTCGTGCATACCTCCGTAGCATTGCGCCCATGGATAGTGCTCTTGATAGATCTTGTTACCAGAAACTAAGGCCTTGAAATCGTCGGTTTCCTCCTCGCCCCGTTTCAAACCAAGACTATCAAAAGCGGCGGGACTGACAGCGAGGAGTTCATACTCCGCTGTTTGCTCCGGCTTTATCCAAGTGAAAGCAGCGCTCTTAACAAGTCCTGGTGTAGGACGAGGCTTACTCTCTGCATCTTTGACTGTAGGTATATTGGGGTCGGCTGTAGCACGGCTGGGCTTAGTTTAACCTTATCATGCAGAGAAAAAAAGTATGAAGCATATCGGAGCCGAATGGTTATGAAATTACGCACGAGGCAGTCTGGTAGTAAACGAATTCGACTTTGGAAGTTCTGTCAGCGAGACCCCTGGCGGAATATCGCCCCACGGGAGATTAGAGGAAGTCGACATCAAGGTGGAGATGTTCCTGGATAGCAAGAGTAGCCGAGGAAGGGCCCTAGATGCTTGGTGTTGTGCCTGTTGGAATATGTGCTGTTGGGGATACATGAAATAAAATGCAGTGTGCAGATATATTTGTGCGTGATTAGCTGCGACCAGGAATGGTTGAGCTTGCGCTTGAGGTTTGGTCGAAACGAGCAGACGAGTTGGTTGCGTCCAATGTAGGCGGTAAATCAATATATACTATTGGAAGCACTCGGTCATTTCTCAGTATGTACTAACTTTATGCTTATCGTGTGAAGTACTTGAGTAAAATGTTCATCCATGTATGGCTTTCAATTTTGAAACGACATCATGATATCATATCTACGATCAAAAAAAGGAAAAAGAAAAAGATCGGTTTAGCTTAGTAAGCATACACGACAAAATTGAAACGCAAAACAATGGTTTAATTAGGTGATATTTGCATGCTAAAATACTTTGTATCCATGAAGGATCTTAGTCGGATACGAATCGGATGTGCCTCGGGAAGTAGCGCTCTATCACTGCAGTACTGCTAGCTCCAATCAATTCGACAGCAGATGAAGATTACCGTTCTCTAGATCTATGCCTGAGTAAATTTTTTCTTCTCAATTGTTCATGCCTTGCTACCAATACCCAACTCTGCGTTTTTTGGCATCAACATCAGCATCTACCGTTCCAAAAACAATTGGCACCGGTGTCTTGGTCTCTGCGGCCGTACGAAGGTCAAAGAATCTACCGTCGAATTTCCAGAAATTCATATCCATTCCCGGGCGGTTCCTTCAAAACTCCTCTAGCACTCGTGCCACCGAAATGTTTGATATATCCGAGACCAAGTCTCTCCCCTCGTTCCCGTTACCTCATGGGGGCTCGATCCCTATTGTGGCATACGGCCTAGGAACCGCTAGTAAGTGTCAAGCAGGTTAAAAAACTACTTATCTATCACGATATCTGGCTTTGTGTTACTTGATGCCATCTTCGTTGCAAGATGATTAATTACGTACACCCCCCAGGTCTGCCCGTCATAAACATACAAAGGCAATTGAAAAATGCGCATATAACCTTCTAATTCCTACATGCTTAACTTTGTCTTGCATGAACACTGAATTTTAACCATGATTAGACTACAAATCAGGCAGATCAGACCTAGACAAAGTTATAATTGCCGATACAAAAACTGCCATAAAAGTTGGGTTCACTCATCTTGACGGAGCGGAAGTTTATGGCAACGAAGAAGAACTAGGGATCTCTATAAGGGAATCCGGAATCCCTCGCTCTCAGCTCTTCGTCACCACAAAAGTTCACAAGTCTATCTCGTCCCCAAAGGACGCGCTCGCCGCTTCTTTAGAGAAATTGGGGATGGAATATGTGGATCTTTATCTGATTCACGCCCCATTTTGGGACGAGAAAGAAAAGGGAATCACAATCGAAGCAGCATGGCAAGAGATGGAAGAAATTTATCGTAAGGGGCGAGCGAAAGCTATCGGCGTCAGCAACTTTAGTATCCCCGAGCTCAAAAGAATCGGCGATGTAGCTAAGATACAACCGGCAGTCAACCAGATCGAATACCATCCATAGTGAGTTTACCTAGAGCATAAAACATGAATCAACCCCCCCCCCTTTGTGCCTTTTATTGACGAATTATCCTCCGAGAAAAGTCTTCAAAGTCCTGAGTTGATTGAATATCACCGTCAACGTGGCATCCTCACCGCCGCGTACGGACCTCTAATTCCAATCACAAAGGGTGCACCGGGCCCGTTAGATGATCTCATCACAAATCTATCTGAGAAGTATTCCAAGACTCCAACTCAGATCCTCCTCAGATGGGCTATAGATATGGGAGCTGTGGCAATAACAACATCATCAAAGGAGTGGAGAATGAAAGAAGCTCTTGAAGTGTCGACATTTAAACTTGATAGAGAGGATGTTGAAAATATTCGAAAAATAGGGACTCAAAAACATAAGAGAGTATTTTGGACAAAAAATTTCAAAGACTGAAGGGAAATAGACAAACTTTAGGCAGTGGAGAATTTTTCGGAGCCATGTTGCTCTTTGATCTAGAGTTTAGAAGTTATTCGCTAAATTTCAAGTCCATCAATGTTAATATATTACCCTTTTTTTTCCTTTTTTTTTTTTTTTCAAGTGCTACGCAAACAACAAGATCGCGATAATTGTGATATATAACTGAAAAAAGAGCCAGGTATCATGTCTAGCTTATTCCGCTCTATTAGATAGCTCATCTAGTCTATTTATCAGTCCTCGCTAATTTCTATTGGTCTATAGTCATCAGAATGCCTCTCGTGCCGATTAAACAAATTTCTAAACCATTCCATAATGCCCAATGAATTGTTTGAAAGCTTGCCATTTTGCGGAAAATACGAATTGCTGATATCTAAACTTGGAACCGGACTCGTCACTCCACCGTTTAAAAGGGGTCTTCCTAAAGGAGTCGAAGCTGCAGAGGCGTCATTGAAAAGAATACCCATATCTTCTAAGGTGAGGCCTTTGGTTTCTGGGTAAAAAAAGAATACTAAAACAGACGCCGTCAGTCAAAGGTCTTCGAGAAAAGGAACCAATGGTATTTTTACCTAAGATAAAACTGCAAACACAGAAGAATGCATGGATAAGGTACAGTCGCCATTCTATCACTTCTTGAAAGATAGGAGTAAGTTCTCCAACGAGCCAATTAAAAGCCCAGTTTGTTGCTGTTGAAAGGGAAGCCCCTTTTGCTCGAATGGACAACGGCAGGATTTCTGGGGGGTATAGCCATGGGATTGGTCCCCAAGAGTACCCGAAGAAGGCATTGTAGATTATGACGAATACTACAACTAAGGTCGGAGTTGATGGAATCCGGAGGTACATAAAGTATGATATAAGAGAAAGCGAAATCGCCATGACGATGGCACCGGAAAGCAAAATCTTGCGTCTTCCCCACCGGTCGACAAGATACCACGGCGGGATGGAGCTAGCGATATATACCAATGCATTTATTCCGGTCATCAGAATTGCATCTCGCCCCTCCCATCCGGCCTCTTGGAAAACCAGTGGCGCGTAATACGAGATGACATTGATGCCATTGAGTTGTGCAAATGCTTGTGCTGACATGGCAATAAAAACCCTTCTCCTATACCTCGAGAACATTTCTTTGTAAGTTCTCTCGCCTTCTCGTCGTTGTAGTATAACATCTTCTTTGATGTCGCGATATTCTTCTCGTACTCTCTCGTTAAAGATGTCACCGCCACTATGAAGGTTGGCGAGTACTATCAGACCGTCCTCGTCGAAATCGTTGTCTAGGAGCCATCTAATTTCAAAGTTAGTAGCCTGTTTTTCCATGCAAAATTCTACTATGAATTTGCGTCATCATTCCATATATGACGGAGAACTCCTACCTTGGAGACTCGCAAATAGCCAAAGAACCAATTGCCAAAAACGACCCCATTATAACTTGCATTGAAAGAGGCAACCTCCAGGACCAATCATTAGGAATATTATAGCAGAAATAATCCATCCATACACTTGAGCAATAACCGATAATATTTCCAGTGAATTCAATGCAGGCCAACAGTCCTCTGTTATGCGAAGGCGATATCTCCGACTGATAAACTGGAACTATTGTCGAGAGGAGACCAACTCCAACACCCGCGATAATTCTTCCAATCACCATTGTCGCCATGCCAGTTGAAAAGGTTTGAAAGGCCCCTCCAACTACGAAAATAACTGCACCGTAGAGAATCGTCTTGCGTCTTCCTATGATATCGCCAATTTTTCCGACTAGCAGCGATGAGAAAAAAGCGCCAACCTTGAATGAGACGAGATGGTATTAATATCCTCCAGCACAACGTTCAGACGATTGCATGCCTACCTCTAGGATGGCCACCATGGTCCCGATTTGGGCGGCAGTAGGATTGTTAAAGAACATTTTGAAGTTATCTCCACTGAATTTGTTCCCAAGGAAAATGTTAGCTAACTGTGTCTTCCGATATCATGTAGGATATGCGTCAACATACGTCAAAAGTCCGCTCATGACTCCTTGGTCGTATCCAAAGAGAAATACCCCCAGACTAACAAATATACTAGTGAAGTATCTAGGGCACCAGCGTTAGTAAAAAATAACAAATTAGGTATTAATTCAAAGGAAGGTATACAATAACGGCCTTCCAGTCAGTCCATACATCTTGTCCGAGGATTGTCCACCACTAATGATGAATGATAGCAGTTTTCCACCGAGGGTCGGTCTTCTCGGGCTCGGATTAGGGATGGGTATATCTTTCTTCCTGATTCGAGATTTGCGATCTCTTGAAGGTTCGTGTTCAGCGGAGGAGCCGTAATCTTCGTCGTCCCCGTCGTCGTAATGAACTTTCTTTTTGGATTTCTTGCCCTGCCTTACACTATCTTCTTCTGATGTG
Organism: Dactylellina drechsleri; assembly: GCA_036971345.1. Taxonomy (NCBI): domain Eukaryota; kingdom Fungi; phylum Ascomycota; class Orbiliomycetes; order Orbiliales; family Orbiliaceae; genus Dactylellina; species Dactylellina drechsleri. The sequence continues at coordinate 771,786 of JAJTUB010000017.1, read as the reverse complement.
ACCCTTTGGTCTCTGGAATGATGTTTTCGAATGGTGCTGCCGTCTGAGGTCCTCCGATCCGCCAAGTCGCCTGCGTTACTCCAATCTTCGGAATCATCAGAATCAGAGGTATCGTCGGAACTAGAGTCTGGGCCCTGGTGAACTCGACCGTCTCCAGTACCGGTCGACCGTCGGCCTTGAAGCAATGAGGTGGTTTGCTCGGGCTCGCTGCCAGGTTCGGTGCTGAAGGAGGGAGACGTTAAGGTGAGTCTTTTGAGAGGGATTGATTTTGATGTGCGTGAGGGCGCAATCTTGCTGGATTTTGCGATAGGCGGTTGGTAATGGAGAGGGATAGAGGGTTGGAGAATAATCTAACGTTTTGGCAGAACCTCCAAGACAACGTAAAACCGAGTGTGATGAGAAGTCTGTTGTGAACTTTAAGAGGAGACTAGACCCGGTGTCTCAATCCAGGTGACGAGCGACACTTTTGAGTTTGTGAGTTGATTATTATCTTAACGGCCAATAGATATGGGATCTAGACATCCAAAAAAGCGACGGCTGGGTTCAAAAGATGAGACGAAATATATGCAGGTGACGAGAGGGTGTTGGAATAGAGGCACGTAAGTCTTTATTATAAACTGCAGCGGATCAGATGAGACTTGGCCCTGACCTTGGGTAGTGAAGATCCAGACAGTGTTCGGAACAATTTTCGGCGCGAGTGACCTGCGAACCGACCGAGTTCTCATCGAAAAGTGCCCTCCCTCGAGCTCTGCCTCTCCAGCAAGGTAATTAATCAACGGCTAACTGTCGAGCTACAAGGGAGTGCTGTGTAGGCAAGCGGCTTGAGTCGCGCGGATCAAGCAGAATTATAGCTTGGAGGGTGAATGCGAAGGGAAGCTCGCGCGACGAGGCGAGCGTACGCTGCAGGGCCCAGGGACCGGGACCTGATTACTTACTTAGCTAGCGGGATGCGCTCGTTCGTTTATGTGCGGTGTGGCACGGTCAATGTGGCGGTGCATCAGCCACGGATGCCACTGCCATGTTGACCGAAGGCTGGTCTCCAACTGAATCAGAATAGTAGGAAATTAGGTAATCGTTCATCGTTCGCCGTCCTCTCCTCTATTGCCCTGAACGGTGGTCGATACATCCTCGGGTGATTTATTGTAATCTAATGCAATGTCGTCGCTCCGGACATGTCGTGGATATATTAAACAACCCTTCGGTGCATGTCGTGAGGCCTATTTTTGGAGAGGGGAGCAAGCGGGGAAAGCATAAAGCGAGCGGTTGCCATCTTGCTGCATACATTCTCGTGCGCATGTTTGTATTTTCTTACATTCTCTAGTATCGGTGCGTTCGGGATCTTTGCCTTCCTCACTTCTTCCAAACCCGATATATATGAATAGATGGATGCCTTGAGCCCTGGGAGGACGGTCGACCTCGAGTCAGGCTCTGTTTGTTTGTTTTTCGCGATTGAGCGTATGGCAGGGTTCTGGTTCGCTCAAACAAAGCCGCCCTCCGTCCTCATTTCCCCCCTCAGAGTTCACCGGACTGATTCCAAGGCCAGGATCGATCGTCTGAATTCGATTGGGTGGTTGGACACTGTTAAATACGACAGAAATTTAGAAAGGGAAAAAAAAAAAACCGTTTTGATTGAAGAAGGAGAAAAAGCATGGTGATGCATGATGGCCGATATTAATTAGGCTGGCCATGCTTGCTTCATCCGGTGTAAATTTCCATCATTTCTTGACCATAATGAAGCCATTCCCGCACTGGAACTTTTAGCCTCTTCTCTTATTCTTCCCATCGTTTTCTTCTGATTCCGAGAGAAAAGGAAGAGATTGTGAGAAGAGTGATTCGTTCGTTCGTTCCCTGGCCCTCCCGCCCGTTGGCGCATTGCATTGCATGCCCATCTCACCATCTCTGATTTCCTTAATCTGGTCTCCGCATCCTTATTGTTCTCTTCTTCTTCTTCGACCCTTTCCATTCCTCGCATCTTCAACATCATCCCCCCCGGCGTTGGGAGATAGATCGATAATTTGGGCAGCATTCCATTCGTTTCGCTATTTTACTCGAAAACGTTGCTGGTCACTGGTTGGACGTAGCACTCGAAACGTACGACGCTGTTGATTGGCTGCTGTCTCATCACCACCCTCCTCTTCCTCCTCTCATTCCTCTTTTCGTCTCTCCCCGCTCTCTCTCGACTTCTGCGTCTGTTCATTCCATTGACCCATCCGGTGTTCTCGCTCCTTATGTAATCGTACTGTATAGAGTAAGTACTTATTTTCAGCTTTTTGCGGGGAGCTAGCTCCATTTGAATAATTTCCAAAGACGAGCTACTTGCATATTCTCTTTTCTCGATCAGGCTTTAGTCTGTCTGTCTGTCTGTCATTGATACTATCATATGAATAGATGGATGGGACCTATGCTTGTCTCTCCCAGCCTTCCTCTTCTTTCTTCGACTTCTTGTTGATTCTATCCTATTGTGCACTTGTGCTTGTGCTCTGTTGTCCGGTCCGGAACATGCGATCGCATCTGTTCTTCCTTCATGTTCTGCTCTCTCTCTCTCTCTCTCTCTCTCTCTCCATCTTTCCACCCCCGCCGTTTCACCTTTCCCTCTACCATTATTAGATGAATACAGTAAGGAAGTACCGAGCAAAGCATCAACCGCCCATCTGCGACTTCTGGTGGCCTGTTTATCCGTGGCATCTTGCATCTTCGACTTGGCGATTCAATTGGCGCAGGTTTGTTGATCTCCTTTGATACGTCGCTTCACCGCCCTGAAAGTTCGGTGGCCAACAAGTTGAACCACGCTCCGGGTCTCCACTCACCAGCATTATCGTCGTCGTTGTCGTCGCAGAGTTTGCAAGGGTACCGCCGTCGACGTAGACACCCACAACCACTCACACGCCCTTCGCAAGCCTCGATTTCTCTAATCCTGTGCCCAACTCGGGTGTACGTGTGGCGAGTGGGTAAGGAACGAAAAGAAAAAGAAGGGCAATATTGCTTAATATAGCATTTCCCGCATTTTGCACCTTTTTTTTTTAAGTCTCGAATTGAATCCCGTCCTATTCTATTCCTTGTTCCTTTTCGCTTTTCGTCTCATCGACGAACAGTGCATGGGACATGCATGCATTTGATGTAGCCATTCTTTCAATCCAACTGCAAACAAGTGCTTTCGTGCATGAGAAGATGGTTATAGTTGGCTGACAGATAGGGAATAGTACAGCAGTTTCGACGTTTGATCCCTCCTTACGCGTCGAATATCCCGGTTCGTCCAACCGACGACAGACGACGAAGACAAGAAGGCAGCAGAAGGAATAGAAGGAATATATATAATAAGTGGGAGTACATTGTCTTAACTGCTAAAGAAGAAGAGGGATAGATATAGAGAACCGAACGGGGCGCTGCTTTCCTTTTTTTTCCGTTCGGTTATTCGCACCTGCCCGATTTCAGTTTTCTGGTCGAAAGACACCGAAAACCGGTCCATTCGAGCGCCTCAAAAGAACCACGACGGATTCACGGTGGTTTTTTTTTTTTTTTTTTTGCTCTTGAAATCCACTCTCTTCGTTCCCCCTTCTTTCTCTCTCTCTCTCCCGCCTTTCTGATATCCTCGTTCGATTCTTCTTCGACGGCCAATTCGAACTATATATATACATCGTATTATCTCGAGTATCGCTAGTGATTATTTGGTTTTTCACTGTAGTTATTTTATCTGGACCGGCCACCGCCTCTTAACTTTTCTTTTCTCTGTCTCATTTTTTTCGCTATTGTTTTCTTTTGTTTTTTTCTCCTCCCTTCCTTCCGTCCTTCTTTGCCAGCCTTTTTGGATTCCCCCAGTCCCAATCAATCTCGCTACGCTTTCTTGCAACACCTCCAAAAATCTGACAGCGGCAGCTCATCGCAGCTTCTTCCTTCCTTCTGCCGGCCAATTCTTCCTCCCGAGTTCCCGGACAACCTCCACCGACTCTGCTGACCGTCATTTGGCAACGGCGTCCCCATCGTCAACATCATCATCATCATCATCATCATCATCATCATCATCAACAATAGACATACGCACGTCTTGGCGATAGACGGGACTTGCGATTAGTAAGATCTGTCGAGCCGAAAGCGTGGGCTCGCGACAACACCATGTCTCAATTCGGCAAGTTTTATGTATGTTTCCCTCACATCGTTTCGAACCGTCGGTGGCGCTGGCGGGCTACTAAACAAATACTCATGTCACTAACGGCGACACGCTATTCTTGTGCAGAACTTTTGTCGAGATTCGACCCTCCCAGTAAGTCCCTCCTTGTACACAAGACAAGTACTTCGCTCAAGCTCAACTGCTAATATACTACCGTAAATTCTCTAGATATGCAACGTAAGCAACAATAAAATAGAATATATCTATCATTTTTTCTCCTTGTGGTTTCAAAATTTACTGATACTTTTACTTTCCACCCGCATAGCTTTTTGAGCTTACTTCAAGTCCCCGCCAGGATTTTACGAAAAGCTGCGAGCTGATAGGAATCGTATCGGGAAATCATCACATTAGCAACATTGGTATGAAGAGCGGAGATATCCTCTCTATTCTATCCTCTCTTTTGCCGGACTAACCCTGCCTAGGTGTTATAATACTCGACGCGTTTGCTCTCGTTGCTGTCGCATACTTATTATGGAGATCCGAGAGGAAGCAAGCAGCTGTCGGCCGACGAGAGATCCAGCTGTTCCTAGTCCTATATGCCCTTCTCACAATTGCTGAGGTCTTCTCAATCGGGGGTTTCCTGACAAAAGATGTTATTCTCAAGGTATGATAAATCACATCTCAACCGCATACCACAGAATCCAACTAAACTAATTGGAAATTACCAGTGGTTTTCCGCGATCCATGTCGCCTTCATAGCCACAACCTGCTGGGTTCTTCTCCTAAACGCGATTGTTGGATACCAGCTGCTGGACGATGGAACCTTCTTATCTCTCGGTCTCTTTGTTGCCTCCGGTTTTATGATATTTCTCGGAACAGGTATGCCTTTCGTATTCCGCAAACATTCTCGGCCAAATTAACCAATTCAATTCCGCTCTCCAGGCTACATCGCCCTTGACACAGGATTCGACTATACCGGCCATTTCGCGCCGGACCGTGATTTTAAGAACTACGGTCTCTACGTGTTATATCTCTTGTTTCCATTAGTGTGCTTGGTCGGATACTTTGTACTTGAGAGTATCCTTGTCCTCCGTGTTTTGGGTGAAACCAGACCAATGCGTGCGTTCTTTATTACCCAACCCCGGGACCGCAAGTTCAAGCACTATACTAACATGTCGCTGAAACATATCAGTTTTACTTGGCGGTGCTGCCCTTCTCTTCGCCGTCGGTCAAATCTTCACCTTCGTCATCAGCGTTCATCTTTGCAGCGCCTCCCATGGAAAAATCGACGGTTCGCTCTTCGAAACATTGTTCACGCTGTTTGCTGTAATAACACTATGGGCTTTCTGGTCCAGCATAACGGAGGATACATGGGTGGATGAGCCGTTAAATCCCTCCATGTCCGATGCGGGATACGATACCCATCGCTCCGGGCGATTTGATTCTCAGTATGCTTGAACCCAGACGCTCGATCGTTTCTGTTTTTGTTTCTTTTCCCCGCATTTTGATTGTGTTCCTTTTCTTACTCTCTCTACATATACCCCTGTTTTTCTGTCTGTATCTTGGCCACTTTTTCCCTACTTTTTCATAGTTGTTTTCGAAGCACTGAACATCTTCTCCTGCTTTGAAAAATCTCACCAATTCAGATATACGCACAATGCGACAAACCTGTTTCCTCTATCTATATGAAAGAGGGAAACCCATCTGAAGAAATACACCCGTCTTTCAGATTTGATTATCTGTTCAAGCCGATCTGTGCCCTAGCCACGCGGTTATAGATTCTCTATTTCGACCCTTTTAATATATTTCGATAAAATCATGTATACGACGACCTTTCTTGGTTCGTGAGATTGCAACGATGATAGCAGATAGCGGAAAGCGAATCGTGTAAACGACAATATTGATAATGTTAATGACAATATATTCAACAATTTTACTCCACACTTGCAGTAAGAATTTGACCTCATAACATCCAGTATACTTCATGTATTGCGAAAAGGCAGGTGGTAGACCTGTAAATAATATAGTACAAAGAGGACGGGTAGGGGCTAAGAATTACGCTCCCTATTCCCGCACCTTGTTTGTTGCATCCTAACCTAACGCCGTGGTTATATTTCAACGACAACACCTTCTCGTGCGTGATAAATTTGTTTGAACCAGTTGCAAGTTACAAGATCTTAGCCAACAACCTGTACCTTGTGATCCAAGCGCGCCGAGGAGAAGGCGAAAAAAGGGCACAATGGCAGATTCCGATGAAGACTTCGTCCTCGAGGGCTCTGGGGACGAACGGGGACCACGAACCCGTGGGTCCCGCCGACAAACACGCAAGTCCAAGAAAGAAGACGCCTCAGTGGCACCACGTAGAGAGAAATGGGAGGATATTCAACGAAGTTGGGATACTGTTGTAGAGGCTGCCGACGGGAGCATAGCCGGCGCTGTAATCGGTCTCCTAGAAGCTACTAAAAGGAAAAGGTACCCGGTCCTATTCTCGCCCGTTACTTTTCGAGACCATCAAGCTAAAATGAAGGTTCGCTTGTGCATCGTTGAAGGTTGCTTCGCGATACGACACCGATACAACGTGGAATCATCCGCCACCTTGTTCTAGTTCTGGACCTCTCTTCGGCCATGGTGGAGAAGGATCTCAGACCAACTAGATTCTTGTTGACGCTTCGATACGCAAGAGATTTTGTTACAGAATACTTTGAACAAAACCCAATATCCCAGCTCAGCATCGTAGCTATGCACGATGGTTTGGCTATGAGGATAAGTGATATGGGTGGAAACCCGTCAGACCATCTTACTGCTCTTCAGGAGAAAGCATTTCCCCTGGAGCCAAAAGGAGCATCTAGTCTACAAAACGCGTTAGAAATGGCCCGTGCTGAGCTCTTGTATAGACATCTCCCCTTCGAGTGTCCTTCGATCGAATGCTAATACTTCATTTAGTCACACACCTTCCCACGGAACCAGAGAGATATTTGTCATATTTGGGGCGCTATCATCTTCGGACCCTGCTGACATCCATGAAACAATCAACGCTCTAGTCGATGATAGGATCCAAATACGGGTTGTTGGACTCGCAGCTCAAGTTGCAGTCTGTAGAGAGATGGTCATGAAGACAAATGGCGGCGATGACTGTAAGATTCATTGCCAACGATTGCTATCTCTTAAGTCTTTAGACTTAACAAAATTTGTGTTTTAGCTGGGTACGGCGTCGTCCTCGATGAAACCCATTATCGGGAGCTTATGATGGCCGCTACAACCCCACCTATAACCAAGAGTGAGAGTACGAGCACCCCAAGTTTGTTAATGATGGGGTTCCCTTCGCGGACGGTTGAAAGCTTCGAGACGTTGTGTTCATGGTTAGTTTAACAGGACTCCTCTCTTTTCTCTAGCGTGCGGTATTTCTCATGCATAAATAATTAGTCACTCGAATTTAACGAAAGGAGGTTACATATGTCCGAGGTGTTCCTCAAAAGTCTGCTTTTTGCCAACTGAATGCCCTTGTTGCGGGTTGACTTTGATTCTATCGACGCATCTAGCCAGATCGTATCACCATTTATTTCCGCTTAAGAATTGGGTCGAAGTACCCTGGTCAGAGTATGCAACATTCAACCCAATTAGATCACATCTAAGATATTTCTATAGCAAAACGAAAAACTGACAGAATAAATCGCAGTGCCCACTTGTCTACACATTGTTTTTCATGCCATTTTGCATTTCCTCTAAATCCGCCTCCCACCTCTCCATCAAAATCACGTCAGCCTCGTGGTTCGACGACTAAGGGTTTCGAACAAGGCGGCCAATCTCAAAATTCTAGCACACAGAACGCCATTTCTCAGCGATACGCCTGTCCGGATTGCAAGACGCATTTCTGCATAGACTGTGACATCTTCGCTCACGAGTCACTTCACAACTGCCCGGGTTGCCAAGCAGTTCCAGCGTCGGTCACAAAGGGACGAGCGAATGTATCTAGCACTACTACTGCAGATTCTCGAAAAGTGGTCGGTCATAATATGAAGACTCAAGTAGCAGAGGCAACTAGAATGCTTGAAAAGTCTAAGATTGCGCCTGGGAATGGGACTGGGAGCTCTATGGATGTCGATGCGTAACTAAATTTCAATACTCGTCAACTATGAACTTGTTAGTACTGTAGTTGTTCATAATCTTTGGCTTTATAATTTCAAAGGTTAACTCCAGCGCAGGACCTATGGCGATTTTATGAATGTGCAAAGTTACTCAAGTACTTATGTAATTTATCGGAATACATAATAAGGACACCATGCGCGTTTGAGATGAATATTTTTAATTTTATGTAATCTTATAGACAATCAGTGATAATTAACTTGTCTTAGGTATAAAATTCGGCCATGCCATCATAAAACCACTATTTCTGTGATAAAGAGGAATAACTGTATGCAATTGATCATAGGAAGAGAATAATGCTAGGGGAATACAGCGGGAAACAGGACAGAAATTTGGGCACATCTGACGCTATGTATGTGTAAGCGTCAAATATGGTGATAAAAAGACAGATGGGGGATATTTAGTGATATCGGGGGATAAGCTGAGCGAAGAAACAACTGAAAAAGTATTAAAGTTCACCTTGATAGCATGTGTTTGAAACAGAAATTTCTGAATGATAGAATATCCCACATGAATTTCAGGTCTGCGTGAAAAGGGAGAAACAGAAAAAAAAAAAAAAAAAAAAAAGAGGGAAAAAAAAAGGAATGCGTATATTTCATCAGTTTTTACTTCTCTTTGCTGATAGCGTTATAAATTTCTTGAAAGAGATGTAAAAACAATCTAACTCCGATAACCTTTCCAGTGACTGCGGTGACTGGCACCATGCATACCGCCGTGATGGCCGTGGCTGCCTCCGTGTGCTCCGGGACGATTGGCTCCTGGGGATTGTTGCCCGTTGAAGTTGACATAATTGTTATTTATGCACAACATTCCCACCCGGGAACCAAACTTGCTACCTCGGAGTGAAACCATATGTTTACGGATGTGGTTGGCAACAAATTCTCGTTGTTGCATCGGTGCAGTCCCCAAGATCAACTGGATCAGGTAGTTACCATATTGATCGCTGGCAACTATTTAGGGCAATTAGCTAACGCAATTTTGTGATTTCCGACACACCGTAACCTTTTGGGCGTCGCGGGGTAGAGAAGATAAAATGGCATATTTGAGATTCCATTAAGACTTACTATCAATAATAGGGAGACGTGGACGGTCCAGACGCCCTTCGCAAACACGCTCTAGAAAGCGGTCTAGGAATCCAGGAGCGACAGAGGATTTTAGACACTTCTCGACCACTTTGGAGGCATATTGGTCCATGCTATACTCGACGGCATTATGGAGAACCGTATCGAGAGCAAGGCTTTGGTCCCTAGGGGCCCCGTGTTCACTACAAGCGTTCATATTATGAGTTATAGCTTCCGATAGGACCACTAGAAGATGCACTTTTTGAACAAAAATAAAATAAAATAAACCTTACCAGATATGCTGGATACACCAGTTACCAAATTGACCTCTGGCTATCATGTCCAAGTTGGCAAGAACTTCATTGACACATGGCCGCTAGTGAAGAGGTGTATGTAAGTATATTGAAAATGATATAAGCCGAATTCAATGGGCATATCGAGCTTACTTTATCTTCCTCCAGGCAATTCTCAAAGATGTTCTGAACGACGAGGCTGCCATTTTCTCCCATTGCAATATCGGGCCACATCCCTGTCAGAGCCTCATTCATGTATTTCATGATCTGTGGAGGCGTGCCAACCCATCTGACCTCGAACAGTTTCTGCCAGACGTGACAAGCATCTATACGAAAAGATTTAGAATAGAAAACCTTACTGTGTTTCTAATGGAGAAATTACTTACATCTGTGCATGGCCGTGTCAGGGATATTACGCAGCAACCCTTGTATAATCATTGCCTTAAACGGCTCCGGAACCGTATCCAAGGCTCTTTGAATTACATGGCACCCGAAAGCGTCCATACTTAGCTGAATGACCCGACCTTTGATGAGTTTCATGATGGCTTCGATGTGATAAGGCTCCCCGAACTCGAAACATCTCTGAACGAGGAAATTGCCGAATCGGTTTGTCATCAATGGGAAGGCTTTGTCCACAATGGCGTTAACTATCTCAATCCTATGCTCTGGATGGTCAAAGTCTTTGAGCTTGTGCTGAAGGAAGACAGATGCCCCTTGGTCATTTTGCATGACAACCCTGTCAACGAGATAGGGCCAATCGCAGGGAACACCGCGCTCCATAAGCCTTTTCCAGTTGGGTGACTCAGAAGAATTTCCATAGAGATTGGATCCCATCGGTTGAATCTAGGGGAAATCTGGTCAGACAGGAGGTTGATAATAGCATTTTCGATCTTGGAATATTCTCGAAGGATAAAACTTACCCGAGAAGTACCCGTCGGCTTGTTCCAATTGCTAGCATTATTTCGGAACCCTGGAGAATACTCGGAATGGAGCGGTTGAGAATACCCATTATAGGACATTGTTCCATAGCCTGTATGACCGCCGAGGGCAGCAGATGGTGTTGCATGGCTAGTAGAATTCCACGAGGAAGATGTACTATTAGGGATAAATGGAGGAGACAAAGGACTCGGAGAAAATCCTTGGCGAACCTGAGTCCTATGAAGACTATTTGGTTGATTTTGCATTAAGCCTCCTCGTCGATAATCCGATCCGACGACTTTCCAATCATGAGAGGACTCTTGATCCAGAGCTAATCGACCATGATAGTTGTGCCCGGGAGAAATTGGCCAGTATGGAGGAGAACCGACATTTGAAATTCCAGAGTTAGGGGACTTGACTTTCTGGTCATTCCAGATTGGGATGCCGGAATAATCGTTGCCTCGAGGACCATTGGAGTATTGGTGGGAATTGTTACCTTGGTCTGGTTCTATATGATGGGAAATACCGTCATCCGTGTAGAACTCAGGATCAACAGCTTGAGAAAATGTGTGTTTGTTGATTTGTTCTTGAATGAAATCGTCATCACCTGGCTCAAACAATGCGACTCTGTTTCCGGGAGATTTGGAACGGCCTCCGATACCTTGGACACGGCTATCAAAGGCATTGGGATACTCACGCGAACCAATACTAGGTTGAGTAGAGGTAGTCCCTTGTTCGCTTTCACGGCGAGGATTGTTAGACTCACTGATCGTTCGAATTTCACTAGACTCTTTCTTTTTGGAAGCGAGCTCGAGCTTTTGTTCTTGGATGATTTGCTCCTGCATCTCCAGACGAGCGAGAAGCTGGTCCAGATCGTTGGGCAGTTGCGCCTTTCTGGGGCGTTCTTGTTGGTCATCCATTGGCTATTGGTTTTCGGATTAGGCTTCTATGCATTATATGTTCACTTTTCTTAGAAAAAAAAAAAGAAAAGGGAAAAAAGAAAAGAAAAGATAAGAAAAAAAGGAGAAGAAGAAAGGAAAAGGAAAAGAAAAAGATAACTTACTTAGATTTGTGTGTAGATGATTTGAAATCTTCTAATCGGTCTTTATATATAAAAGCGTATGAGTGTTAGGGTCGTGACTGATTATAAAGATTAGAACCGATCACTTAACCCAGGAAAAGTCTGGCTAGGGCTTTTAGAACTGATAAAGAGTAAGGGAAATTATCGTTTTTGTACAAGCAAAATTGCATTTCCTCATCTTCACAGAAGCTTCAATGCCCCAAAGGACCAGCTGCCATTTCTTGCACCCGGAATGCGAGAGGCTGCTTTGCTTATTAGAAAGCATCGAAACCAGATTTCAATTCTGCCCCTTACCATTGAACATATATCATGGTGGGGTGATTGTTTTGAGATTTTATTTCCTTAAAAAAAAAGATAACTTACCAGGGACTGTTGAGTAGGTTTGGGTACAAGGTACTTGCTCTGTTGGCAAAGGCCTATACCTCGTAGAGGTGACTAAAAGGATCGAAACGGTACTTAGAAGGAGAGGCAGGTGAGGTAGGTTTATAACCGAGAGGTTTGGAAAGGGTAATAATGACGATGAAAATGATGCTGGGGATGTTGATATTATCCTTTTGCGGTCCTCAGACAGAGATGTGGAAGTTGTTGATGATGATGATGATGATGGTTTGATCGACTCGAGGATGCCTCCAAACAGCCTCCCTACCTCTATATTTCCATCCAGCTCCTAGACAACCCAACACGAATTGCCCTAAGCGTAGGGTATATGAACTGTTCAGGTAGACCGTTCATGTAAACCGTTCACTCATGCCTATGGCTTCTAGAAGCCATAGCATTTACAGCTTCTATCTATGCTATTTTGGAGGGAGAATAGTGCTCGTCTAGGGTTCAAAGATGAAGGCGGGCTTAGAGTTCACCACCTGAGCAACCATACACGAGTCTGGAGGAAATTATTCCAATCATATTGGGATGATATTACATTGCAAGAAACCCAAACATTCTGAAACTGAGGATTTCATTGTGGTTTAGTTTTCTGATTGAATGACGTCTGCAGACATTTTTCAAATCAAGTGATGTTATGACATCAGGTCGCCAGTTCCAGGGAGAGAGAGAACCGGAGACCTGCTAGTGGTGATGGAGACTGACGTTCGATAACGCTGCTCACAAGCTATTATAATTATCATATCATTATAATTATAATCTTTTATTATTTCATCATATAATATATTGTCGGATTGGATCAGACCGTCAGACAACTGAGACCTAGTTGGATGCTTTTGCGTTGTTCCCGTTGTGGAAAGCCAGCCGGCTCTGGGCCTGGAGTATTGTTCACCCGATCGTCTGCGCTCGTGCTGAGGCTTTACCGGGTTTAGTAATCGAGCCATGTAGTCCGGTACGACACGAAGCCATGTGCTTCGAAACACAGATTTTTCCAGGGCCGAACTTAAAAGTTAAAAGAGCTGGAGCGGTAGATCGGAATGATACATTCGATTCCTATCTAGAATCTGACATCTAAACTATTTGATTAGAAAAGCTCTGACTCTCTTTACATGCAGTCGCTCCTGGGATGGCGAAAGAGTCAACTTGGTAAGAGATTACTTGAGCATTTGGTAATAGGTAGTGAAACATATAGCGTGTATCTTTTTACTAGACGGCCTTGAAACCTTATTCAACCATGGCAATTCAGGAAGTGAAATGATTCCATTTTTTCTATACATTTTTTAAACAAACACCTAAGTGATCACTTATATTCCTCACATTCTTTGAGGTATATTTTGAGGCAAAGCAAAAGAGAAAAACCCTCAATTGAGTTGGTGAATAAGCCAGCCGCCGAAATACACAACATTCAGTCGGAAAACGACGAGGAAAAATACCAATAACTTTTTCTTGCAAGCTGAAACGCTCGGAAATGCAGCAGATTTTACACGAAAACAAATCTATTAAATAGCCCCTACAAAACGATCCTACTTTTTAAACAGAGTCATCACCCGGCATGTGTGCCTGGTGTTGGCGTTGTCTTAGCTGTTCAGCCTTCTTTGCGGCCTCCTGCTCAGCTATTTCACGCTCTTCAGCCTCTCGCTCCTTTTGTTCGATCGCATTATCTCTGTCTTTCAGTTCTGATTGACGGATTTCTCGAGCAAGTGCGGGATTGACGTGACGCAATGGCTTTTTCCTCAGCTCTTCTCGGATTTTCTCGACACCCCGACCCTTCCAGGCATTATAGCCTTCGTTCATATTAGGAAACATGACGTAGTTGTTATCTTGCGTTATGAAGTCGGAGCGTTTCGGTGGAGGGACGGAGAGAATCATATCTAGCTCGAGGGCAATGGAGTCGCAGTAGCGGTCAAGATTCAAATCGTTAACGTCGTCTCCAAATGGATCTTCGATTTCTCGACCAATAGCCGCGAAACCAAGAATGATGTAAGCTCCGATCAAGGTACCAGGAATTGCAACCCAGTTTAGCTTGGAAACCAATTGGAATGGGAGGAAGAGGACCTGTGTTTATATACATTAGCACCAGCGTTTCCATCAAGGCTTTCTTCCAAAGCAGCTCGAGATGGCGAAACTTAGGGTAACTTACATAGAGCCAAGTGATCTGGCTGATGACGATGTTGTATGCAACGGGCAAAGGAGTTTGGGAGATACGTTCGCAGTTCGTGAGCGAATCCATCATGCCTCCCATATATGCCATAGCCATACTTTGGTAAGCGGGAACTGGAATCTGGCCACCCTGAACGACCATCTCAAGATATGAGCTTAAATAAGTCATGATCTCAAGTGGCAAATTTCCGTGGAGCCTCCCTGCTTTTTGGTATACCTTGTATCTCTTTGAAGGGCTCCTTTCAAAGAAGGGGATACCGAGATAACTGGAGATCCGCTGGGGTGTGGTTAACGCTTTGCGAGGTGGGATATCGCCATCTACATGGGCGCTCTTGGCAAATGTTTGAATATTGGAAATGAGTCCTTGTAGATCTTTGTAGTCATATTCTGGCTGGTGGCGTAGTTTGTGCTTGAGAGAGACGCAAAACGCGAGCAAAAGGTTTACGGCAGTTAACTTGGCGAGTATATCTTCCTCTCCCTCGGCGCCTTCGCGTTCGCGAATATGGATCCAAATAAGACGTGCCATGTTACTAAAGACACTTATATTAGTGAATGTTGTTTTCCTTTAATGATTGATGGTACTGACCGAACGTTCAAAGTTAAAGCGCTCCAACACTTTCTACCGTCGTTATATCTTTCATACGCAGTCGAGGATCTGAAAGAGAGTGCCAGACCGACCAGAAAACCAAGGACAGTGAGCAACAGAGAATCGATGTTTAAAGGTCGAACGAGTTGATGGACGCAAGTTATCCAAACAGTCCACACAGTCACAATCAGCATCGGTAAAATGAGACCCGGAAGCACCGAGCCTCGGATACGCATAAAATAGGGCAATTTGGAGGACTTGGTAGTGTCTATAGGTCCGGTCTGCGATTAAATTTTATTTAGCGACTGTTCGTGCTCAAGTCATATTGGAGGAGTCCTTACAAAGTAACCGTCGAGGTCACTGCTCAAATCGTCGAAGAAGCTACTGTTCCCATGGTGGGATTCGGGGCGGCCAGATGCCGTGCTAACCATTTTTTGATATCCAAAATATAAGATAAAGGTAACTATAAGAATAAAATAAATAAATAAAAAAAAACACTGCAACTATAATCGTGCCAAAATGCCCAATTCTAAAGATGTGGTCGTGGCAGAGGAAGATATTATAAATGTAGTTGAAAGATTGCCGATTTCCGGATTCTTGGACTTATTTATTATATGTACGTTGGAAGGAGAGGGAAAGAAAAGGAATAAGAAGGTGAACAAAGAAATTGAAAGAAGGGGAAATGGAACAAGGCCGAGGAAAATGAGACTTAGAGGCCTATAATGTTATTACGATTGGGTGGGCCCGCCAAGTGAGAATGCCGGAAGTTCGAGAAGAGAGAAGATTAAGTGGATGTTCTTGAATCAGACGTAGGTTCTGAGGGGGATATACGGATATGTATATATAGAACGGGTAGGTAACCTTTCGCTCCCCGAGAGTGGCATTTTGCAAACAAGGTTCTGAAATTTATTTCAAGGAGAAACAGAGTCATGGTGGGCTTACTCGCATGGAAAGGAAAGTCCGTCTCCACCCAAGAGGGGTTGTGTAAGAAAAGCAAAATGTTGCATGAACTTTAGCTTTTGAAAGTAATTTTCGGGAGGCTAACTTTTGACGTGTCAACCGAATCCGTCGGGTGCCATGCTGCTAAATTGCGACCTCTGGCAGCGGCCGGGGGAAAACATCCTGGTCGAATGGAAAAGATTTGGGTCGTTGCCCTTGTAGGCTGACGCCTTGCTTTGCGGGAGAAATTGCCTCCCTCTTGAGAAAGCACCTTCTCCCGAAAAACATCGCCCCTGTTTCGTCCTCACTGGCCCATCATTTCAATCATCTTGATATATGATTTACTTCTTGAAACTTAGATAGCGGTTCCCGAGTATCCCAACAGGTCATGGCCATGCAACTGTTCTGGCTTGCTTTTGCATCTCATGCATGCCAAACGAGGTCACCATCTCTCTCTTCATTGCACCCTTCGAAACTGAGTCCTCATCGATTTTGTTTCTCGTCTAGTAGGTGATGGAGTCGAACTGCTTGACAACCGTGATACCGAGCTTATTTAAAAATTCAGTCGAGGTTCTCATCAGAGCAAAATCTTGTGAGGAGGACATACGAAAAGGACGTTTGTTAGAATGTGAGACAGGGAGCCGCCCATGCGGAAGATGGTCCCTTCCCTTTTTTGCTCGTTTTCGCCCAGTTCTGCGTTGAAACAGGGCAGAGGCATGAAGCAGGCTACAGTCGACCACCAAAAATAATGCGAATCTTGCTAACCGTGCACACTTTTGTATGGTGAATGCTTCATTCCGAACTTACCCTCTTCACCATTCTTTTTATTGTGGCTTCGAAAAACAAATATTACATGTTAAAAACCCTTGCTCTTTTTTAAATGAAAATATTCAAAAATTGGTGAGTTCAGAAAGAAATCCAAAAAAAACCAATCATTTGCGGGAGCACGGTCTGCAAGATTCGCATTATTTTTGGTGGTCGACTGTACCCGTTGGCTGGTGCACCAATGAAATCTGGCTTGGACGGCTGCCAGTCGAAAATAGAAATCCCCCTTTCCTCTTCGGAGAGATGCTCCAAATACAAGGATTCAGAAATCATGTTTGCGAGCGCTTTTACGAAGGCTTGTCAGAAAAGTTCATGGGTAAAGCTTGGCATTGTGATCAGAGCGCCACTTAATGGCTCCGGGATGAGCTTCTTGGCAAAACGCGGTACGGCCTACTGCACCGGCGACTGTAAGATCTGGTGAATGGACTAGGTATATGATCAATAGTTGTATCAACAAGGGGAACAGTAGTAAAATTAATAATGAAATCAACAAAAATAATAACAGCAACATCAGCAGTATCAAGAATAATACAGTCTGTAGTGGTGAAAAAAGGCTCTGGCTTGCCAATAGTATCATTAATAGTACCCTCTTTATATTCATTACCACCGGCCAGCTTAATAACAAGCTATATATAGTAGATAATATACTTAATTTAATACTAAATCTGGGCTTGTAACAATCACTACTACTCTTCCAGTTATGCAGCCTCTATATTACAATAATTTGTTAATATATCTTACTTGCTAATCCTACGTTTGAGGTAGTACTAACATGGCTCGATCATATTGAAATCTGGTGAGTTATTAGGTTACAATAGTTGCTGTATTGAATTGGTATTATATAATAGTTCTTGAGTGTAATGGCTATGTGATGGGGCTTTATCCTCTTGTATAATATATTCTTTATTGAAGTACTTGGTGCAGGCTTTAGCGAATAATATGAGTTTTAATATTAAGATCTTGGTACAATATTTATATCAATTGATGCTACTTTTATTTTTTTTATTATGCTTTAATGTACCATACTTTTTAGTAAAAAATTATACTAGTTTGGGGCTAGGCCAGTTATGCAGTTTTAGATGCCTAGTGGTATTTAACAGCTTCTATTTAACTCTGGTAGCTAGCTTAGCTTGTACATTTATAGTATAGATTTTGATATTAATAGTTTTTTTCTTAGCTTTAGTCTCAGGCTGCTATATGTGATATGGTTTTTTTACATCATAAGTAAAATAGCTTTAGAATATGAATTTAGAGGCTTTATACTATTAAGGACTGATGATGTTAGGGTTATAGTGCTTGTTATTGTATTACCAGAGTTGGTAGCTATTATATCGCTGGTTTAGTACAATACTGGTTTCGTCACTCCAGATCATATGCTTCCAGTTTTCCAAAGTCTAGTCTTTATGGTCTAGTACAAATTTTAACCTAATTTGCTATATACTAGTTATAAGGCTTAGTTTGTGTGTAGGCTTCAGCTTCTTAAAATCAAACTGCTTTAGTGTTTTTGTAATAGTGTTATGATTAAGGTCTAATGTACTAGCTAAAGTATATATAATAAGAGTTTTGTTAATACTATCCTTGTTTACTAGCTTAACTAATTGTTGTTCTACTGTTGGAGTGGCCTTCTGTAGTCTTCCAGAGTGTAGTATATTAATAATATAATTTATAGTTAGTATAGTGTAGTTACTAGGATTGTAACCACAACTCTTGGCCTTAGTTAACAGAGTAATAATAATTTTATATAATATAGTGAATTAGCTTATGAGTATGGTTCTGGGTGTATTAGTGGCTAGTAGTATTAAGATCTAAATTTTTTGGCACTTGGTTTTGCAATCTCTAGGCCTGGTTATTACAGTTATAATTATAGTGGTAATAGATATAATAATAAGTAGCACTATACTAATAACAATAGTAGTTCTAGTAATAATTTTAGTAATGGTTCTGATAATAGTTCTAATGATAGTTCTACCATAGCTCTGGCACTTTTATAATAGCGGATTTAGTAGCGGGACTGGTAGGGAGTAAATTAGTAGATAGTGAGCTGGTAAATAGTAAGTTAATGGATAGTAAGTTAGTGGATGGTGAGCTGGTGGACAGTGAGTTGGTAGATGGTGAGCTGGTGGATGATGAGCTGGTAGATGGTGAGCTGGTGGATGGTGGGCTGGCGATGGTTGTGTTATTCGATGTTACGAAGCGGCGGCGCCGCCCGGGATGATCACGTGGCTCCGGTGGCGCTCGGGGCACTGGGATCAAAATGCCAAGCTTTACCCATGAACTTTTCTGACAAGCCTTCGTAAGGGTACTCGAATAGCTTTACCCGCCGAACATTGTGATTGTGGCTCCGAGCCACGATCTCATTCGCCCTTTGCGATATCCTGCAGTCAGAAATTGCCAGCCGAAGACAGCTTGGAATGACGAAGTAAATCGATTTTTGATGCCAAAGGTTAGTCTGTCTGTCTGAACAATCGCCAGACGCCAAGACGACCTCCAAACCGTATCTTTGTCCGGATAGGGACGACGGTGTAACCAGCCTAGCTTCTTGGTTGAGACTGTCGCTATCTAGTTTGTTTCAGAGCAACTAGTCTGCAGAGGCTCCTTGCTTTCATCCCGAAACCTTCCTCCCTTCGCTATCATCGCCAACAGTTTAGTTACAAGACTGGTGGATCAGATCGCGGATCCAACGACATAACGCAACGCAACGCAACAAACAGCACATCCGGAGCACCCTCACCCCAAGCCCGGCCTTCTCTTTGACGACCGTCCCACCGGCGGCATCTGCACGGTTCGAATCGAAAGGAGATGGCTTGGTAGATGTATTGTGGGTCTGGGCACACGACCATGCTATCCAACTATCCGGATGATGACATCCACTCTCAGTTGTCCGAGATTTTTGCTTCGTTTTCAATCATGCAGGCTTCTTCCTGCATGTTCGTCCAAAATCGTCGTTGGATGTTGCATTTTTTTGCCACCAACCAATCAGCGCAGGCACAAGGTAATCAATCACGATCCTCTCAGCCCCACCATGCACACCCACCGACGTCACTGCCGCTTCAAAGATATCGATGCTCGGAGTCCCGGTCTTTCGACGCATACATCTCTTCTCTCAGTCGCAATCACCAACTTGAAAATATTAAATTCGTACCACCTGAGATTGAAAGAATTGTTGGGGGCTTCTCGTTGGGCCTTCTTCTGGGTACTTGTACGTGCATCTAGATCTACACGGTAGCAGTTGCTGCTTGATGGTGGGGTGAGGATACCGTGTGGACAATTCTAGAACCCGCTCCCAGTCGCATCGCTCAGGCTACATCTACCATTTGTAACTGTCGTGCATATCGCTCCAATGGCATCTAAATTGAAGAAACTCTTCAGCAGACCTACAACATCAGCCGCTAATGTAGGTACTTCGGACGGCGACATGCAAACAAAGGAGAGCGAAACTCCAACATCCCAAAGCCTGGAAACTGCGATACCTCCATACGATTTGTCTAAAGCACCGCGATTCCTTGTCATAGGCGCCGGCCATCGTGGCAACAGTTATGCTCAAGCAATCAAATCCTCTACGAACGGGGTAGTAGCTGCTGTCGCAGATCTCAACCCCTACAAACGCGAGTCCTTCGGAGATAGGTATAAAATTCCCCCTAACCTGCGTTTCTCGGACTGGAAGGATCTACTCGCAGAAGAATCTCAGATTTCCTTTAAAGAATTCGGAGGAATCGATGGCGTTCTAATCTGCACACTCGACCAGACACATGCAGAAATTGCTACGGCTTTGATTCCTCTCGGTTGGCATGTCCTCATCGAGAAGCCTCTCGCAACGACCTATCAAGATTGCTTAAAAATCCAGGCCGTTATCGAAAAAACCAATTGCATATTCGCTATCGGTCATGTGCTCCGCTACTCCCCTCATAATCGCCTCCTACATCGTCTTCTCACCGAAGATAAAATTGTTGGGGAGATTGTGGCGATTGAGCACAAGGAACCCGTCGGTTGGTATCATTTCAGTCATTCATTCGTGCGTGGTAACTGGCATAAAGAGGCGGAATGCGGCCCATCTATACTTACGAAATGTTGTCACGACCTCGACTTTCTGCTTTGGATAATTTGTTCACCAAAGCCGTACGATCCAGAAGATTCTTCAACGAAGCCTTGCCCACCGAATAATGTCTATTCAACCGGCCGCCTGTCCTACTTTCGTAAAAGTAACAAGCCCAATGGCGCATCAGATAACTGTATAACATGCCCAGAATCAGTTGAACGTGCCTGCATGTACTCCGCCAAGAAAATATACATTGAGAACCCGTCAGGGTTAAAGGGTGGCTTCAATACTGAATGGCCCGTTAATATTGTCTACCCAGAGATAGAGGATAGTGCCGGTAACTTTGAATCGAAAGAGAAGGAGCTCTTAAAACGCCTAAGTGAAGGACCATATGGAAGATGTGTATATGACGGTCACAACGACGTTGTAGACAACCAGGTAGTCGTAATGAGCTGGGATGGAGATGAAGCCGACAGTAGGGAAGCCTCTAACGAAGACGAAAACAAAGTAATACAAGGTCCTAAAACTGCAACAATCACTATGACAGCTGTAAGTATTTTTACTTTGCCTATTTACAATTTGCCTTAAAGAATTGATTTCTGATAGTTTTGTAGTTTACTCATGCTATATGTCAAAGGACAACAATAGTATACGGTACCAAAGGAGAGCTACACTCTGATACATCCTGGCCCGCGGTTGCCTCAGATCAAAAAAATCTGCATTTTAGACAACCCCAAACTTCGCTTCATTCGATTTCCTTCACTGATCCCTACGCTGAGTGGATTACTCACCAACCCGAGGCGGCCGATCTATTCAGCGGACACGGTGGTGGAGACACGGGGCTGGCAAAGGCTTTTGTTAGCGCTGTGGAAGCTGTGAAAGTTTTCGGCTGGGATGTCGGGAGAGCACAGAGAGTGCATATTGGTGCCGGTATTGATGAGGCAGTCAGAGCTCACGGTATAGCTTGGTGTGCGGAGGAGAGCAGGATTTCAGGGGAGCGAAAAGAATGGTCGGTTTGGGACACCGAACAGAGAAACAAACATAAACTATAAAGGATTTAGAGCATTGCCATCGTAGGAACATAAGGCCAACGCCGCATTGTCGTCATTTACATGGTGTATTTGCCAATACAAAGAACTTTGGGGGTTTTTTACGTCTGGGCTTTTGCGAAAGCGAAATGTCAGTTGATAGGAATTGAGCATACAGTGCATATCTTCAAGTGCCAAATTGTTCAAAAAACGAGTCCTCTCCCTCTGAGGAATGATATCATTAACCGTAAATTACCGAATACTAAGATAGATAATAAAAGAGGGAACAGAAAGAAAAGAAACCATAAAGGGTGTTCTCATGCCAGATCCTTTCTCTTCAACCAAAATACCCCCAAAAATGCAAAAGAGATAAATTCATTCTTTCCACCTAACTATCTGCGTTAGGTCCTTGGTTTTAAGTGTCTCTTGGCTCAATGGTGTCGTCCGATCGTGTGGTCACCACTGGAAACCGCGGACTCTTCGGCGGGAGCGACGAGCCAGCTTCGACGTCCGACTCTTTTGATCTCGACCACTTGGTGCGATCCGACACTTCCTTGCCCTCAATCCCGTCTCTTTCAGCCGCGGTAGCAAGGTCGACGTCCTGACCCGGGTTGGCAGTCTCGTACTGGAGGAATTTAAGAAGTCTGTAAAACCCGGCGGCAAGCAGTGAGCCCAAAAGCGGACCGATCCCTGAATTTATCTACAGTTAGAAATTGAATTCGTAACACTCGGTCTAGGGTGTTATTTGACGGCTTTGAACCTACAGTAGATCCAGTGATCACTATTGAAATGGCCTGCAACAACGGCTGGGCCAAATGATCGCACTGGGTTCAGACTGGCGCCTGTGTAGTAGATACCAACCAGGTGGCCAATGAAGAGGGCACCTCCAATTCCGAGCGGGGCGAGAAATGTGGCTTTTGTTTTCTGTGGTAGTGGAAATAATGTTAGGAATGTACGATTGGTGTTCGGAAATATGCCGACTTTGGTGTGCATACCTCAACAGCTAGCATGAAAATGGTGATGATGAGCTGAGCGGTCAAGAACATCTCGAGAAAGAGCCCTTGTACAACGGTGATTCCGCCTGGGAAAGCGTTAGCTTCGAGAAAAAGAAAACGGTATTCCGCGAAGGGCAAATGATCACCATACCCCCAACTGTGGTTTCAACTGCCAATTTTCCGGGTGTAATCGCTTCTGCTACACCCGCAGCGGCAATGCTTCCTAATATCTGAGCCAAGATGCATATCGCAGCTCTGTAAATGACCGGATTAGTGACCATGCGGGGTATATTCAAGACATTCGGATTTGAGTCTGGCGAACCTTGGAATGGGCATACCACAGCCCAACACCAATGCGAGAGTAACCTAAAATTTAAAAAGTAAGTTGTTAGGTCATCTGGAGAAGAAATAATCTGAAGAATAACATACGGCAGGGTTGAACATTCCACCGCTGACTCGATAGAAAATCCAAACATTGACGGCCAAGCTCATAGCGAAGCCCATACCGATGTAAACAATCGCCGAGGGATCAGACCCTGTCGCAGAGGTACCGGTTTTTTCAACATATTGGAGACGACTGCTCGCGATTTGTACCGTGCCTACGTGGTTTATTAGACTGTGGTCTCGATTTTTCGACGTGAACAACAGCGACCCTGAGAGTGAACGTACAAAAACTCATAAAAAGGAACATATATGTCCCTGATGAATATAACTATGTTAGCTTATGTTACCTGGAAACCCAGTAATTTTTTAATCCAAGATTTTGTAAGGACTTACCAACGAACTCGCCGGTCTTAATTTGGCATTAACTTTAGTTTTTGAGTTTAAGCATCAAGAGACGTCAGATATATGTACTTACGGCCGCCACCAGGTCTAGAAATATGTTACCCGTTAGTCATTGTATGCGAGTAGATAAATAGAATAGCATTTATGTTAGAAATTGACCCTTTACTTACGATTTCTTATTGTTGCTGGCAGCATACTTTCCGATAATACCCTTTCGAGCTGGGTTTGTTTAGAGTACGTCGATCGCGGTCTATATAGAGTCTAACTTTATAGACTAAATGAATTTGCCGGGCAAAAAGGAAGAAGGAAAAGAAATCTCCTTATCCGTGGCAGCGTTTTGACAAAAGACGAATAGGTTAGAAGAAAAGGGTGGGGTACGATTAGATCAAACGTTCGGACGGGTGACTTGCAGGTTATATATAGGTGAATTTTGGAGAGAAGGTAAGAAAAGGTATATTATCCCAAGTAATATTTCATTCGAAATTCCAAACATAGAAAGCGGGGCCTAAGCTCGAGGTCTAATATATAAATTCGGTTTCCTCCAGATGGTTGGGAGGCTAGCCGCGAACGAAACAGTGTTCGGCAGTAATGTCATAATGTAAGATTATTATTTCTCTGACGGAACCACGCCATCTGCAGTCCTAGGTAGAATCAGCCATAGTTCGAGGTTTAGGAGCCAAGGTTTCTTCTTGTTTGGATTTCTTTTTCCTTTGGCTTTTCTTTTCTCTTTTTCTTTTTCTTCAACCGCCTGCATTCTCCGGCCTTTAAGGTTGGAGGTTTCATGGGGACCAGTTTTGGTTCCGAGACGAAGCGGAGCTTTGTAGCTAGCTCACACAGCACGTACGCACGCACGCCTTTCGACGCTGGGTTGTTTTATTTGTTTCATTCTTCCCGTTTTCTTTGAGTTCCAGCATTCTAGATTTGATTCTTTTATATCCAGTCCGTTTCTCTTATTCTCATCCTCTCTCATAATATTTGCCTTCCCTTTTTCTTTTTCTTTTTCTTTTCTTTTTCTTTTCTTTTTCTTTTCTTTTTCTGTTTGCATATGTACAAAATAAATTAAATGCAATTTTGGCTGCAGCCCGCATCGCTGTGCCCGCTTTTCGCAGACAGGTATTACAACCTTGTTGTTGCGTGTTGCATATGGGATGGCCAATCACGCCGAGAAGAGTCTGGGGAGCCGAAACCCCCCCATGTGTCTCCCAATTCGACTGCGGCGATGCAGCAGCTATCGAGCAATTGCAAGGGACTCCTTACCTTCGGCTTGGACTTGGGCCGTCAGACTAGTTTGGTTCCTTTGCGCGCTCCGCGATGGGAATGGGCCTGGACGCAAGCAATTAAAAAGGCTGGAAATCGGACCGCCGACGTCGATTCTGGTCTGTAGAAGCCGATTTTGGGAGCGCTGCAGCGACATATCCCGCTAGCTGATGCCACTTGGTTCCACTGTCAACGGCCGTCATGGGCATCTGGATCCGGCGAGTGCAAGAGCATTCGGACTTGCTGCCGGCCGCCATCTCCATCCGGCATCTCATCATAATCCGATTCTTGAGTCGAACTAAGATGGAAATACATGTAACCTCTATTTCGTACTAAAAGCAGTACCCTAGGTTCGCTTGCCTTCTTTTTTTTAGTTCAAAATAAATAGAGTTTTCCTTTAAGCCTCTTTATGTTATTTTATCGAGGGAAGAAATGCACCCTTCATTCTTCGAATCATTCCTTCGCCGTTGGAGAGGAATGATTATTTTTTTTTTTTCTTTTGGACCTGAACAACCGCAACCGGGTCCATGTTAGCCAGACATCATCAGATCAGCAACAAGCATTTCATTCCGTAGCTGAATCCCTGAGGTTTCTCCCTGTAATTTTGATAAGCGAGACCGATAACGGCTGGGAGGCTCAGATGTCCTGAGTGCTCGTAGCCCCAGCCTTGAACTGGAGAAAGATTAACTTCCCTCCACACCTGGAGCATTCTAGCCCAAACCCAACGGAGCATGGCCTCTTGTTCATTCCGCATTGGAAGGCTTGCATGTGTAGGCTGACGGTTTAGGGGAAGGGCGGCGCAGAAATAGTGTTGCCGTGGTCATTGATTTTAGACCCCATTTAATGCATTTGACCTCCGTCGTGCAAGTTAGTGGGTACCAACTTGTAGATATCTCCGGTCTCCCAACGCACACAGCGATAGCTGAACTCATATCGTGGCTTACATTGATACCTTCAAACAGCCAAAATGTGTTGTTTTTTCCCATCAGGAGTCACCGCAGTTGCACAGACTGTAAGAATTATTAACCAGACTCATAAGAAATTTAAATTATAGCAAACGCATGTGACAGCTTTTGCGCGCCCGCACGGTCTTGCCGGCAGATATTCAGGTCGGCCAGGTCAAGCCAGGGGCCTGTTATAGATGTACACATGTACATTTACATGAGGGCATTTGTGACAGGGGAATTTCCCATGCACGGTCGACAATTAGAGAAAAAGTAAGTAAATAAGTACTAAAGTAGTTATGAATACTTACTAACGTACGACATAAAAATATTTTGTAATACAATCGATTTATTCATGCGAACCAACATCAGCTGGCGCAAAACAACAGGCTTGCACTAAAAGGCGATACGATGGGGGTCGAGGAGGCTAATTGACGAAACAATTGCCGTGTTACCCATGACAGATTGCAATCGATTGAGAGCTGTGTGCAGAACATATGCGCTCTGTGCAACACGCGGTTTGGTTGCAAAATAGAACTCCCCCGATATTGGGAAAGGATTCGCAGCCGTGTTGGGTCCTGTCAGACGGATCAGCAGCAAGAAGGGTTTTAAGGTTGCCATTGGGCCTCAAATCGACTCGAGGCCCTTGCCGCATCCAAACCAGACGGCAGACTCCCCTGCTCGTTAGCTACCATCATCGTTGGAAGGAAGTCCGGAATAGTCTAGACTTGCTAAGTCTATTCCGTCCTGGTTGATAATGATTAGACATTTCACTGGAATTGCGTTTGCTAGGCATACTTGATACTTTGTATTTTAGACAACCAATCGTTCTACAAAGGCCTCAAAAAAGTGCTCTGTTCTGTGAGTTTTGCATTCGTTTGGTGCATGCATCGCTTTCGCCTTCGAGCTTGCATTAGAACGACTCTAGCGTCTGTCTTGTCTGTGTCCTCATTCGGTTATTCCATGCGAATCGAGAAATAGCGTCACCAAGCTCACAATCGTCGATAAAGTTACCCTCTAGCGTTTGGATCGCCTCACCCCAAAAAATAAAATAAAAATAAAATACAAAAATTCACGCTTTAAGCATTCCCATGAAGATTATACGTTTCGGTATGTGAAGATTGATACAAATGGAAATCAACCATGCTAGACACTGATCCGAGCAAACAATGATAGATAAGAAAAACATTTCCTTTTATCCCTTGTACTTTTCTCGCCGCTCAGCTAGGAAAAAGAAAAAGAGACCTGTCCAAATAGAAAGATAGTATGTGTGAAATCAATACGCCATGTATAACTCCGACGCCCCTAAACGCATCATACCAATAATATACCACAAAATAGATAGAGAAAAGAACCCGCGTAGATATTTCAGCTGGTGCCTTGATAATTTTTCTCTACTGCAAAATCAACCCCCATTTACACTAAGTAAACGAGGAAAAGGTAAAACGACAATTATGCCACTCGCTACCGTGGAACAGGTGTTATGAATATCACTATTGATCCAAATTAACCTGCCGCACACCGGATCTCCCTTATGCAAAACCCTCCGATTGCTGCCATTGCACACAGCAGTAAAACTCACAATTTCATCTTCGAAGGAAATTTTGTTGTCTACCACATATGGTTCTCACACGCCAGATCCCCTTATGCAAACCCCACGAGTTCCAACCATTGGTTATGTCGGCGTTTCGACTCGAGACTGGAGCGTAATAGTATCCTGTAATCTGATGTTTAAGACTACTTAAGGTACATAATGACTGAAGCATGTTCGACATTAGATTATTGCATCGAATGTGGCTAACCGGGTGGTGTTTGGCTATTCAAACCGGTCGTTGATTCCTCAGTCTTCCAAATAGTCGTGGGTTCTTCAGTCTTCCAAATAGTCGTGGGTTCTTCAGCCTTCCAAACGGCTTCCGACCCATCGTTAGGGACAGGTTGTTGAGCCCCTTGACTGTTCGGATCCGGGACATCATTCAGTCCTTGGTCGGTCATGACAGGTTGTGAAAGTAGCATCGGGTTCTCCATGAAGTTGAGACCACTGTGCCCACTGTGTGTCAAGCAACCAACGCAAGTACATCCATCACCGCACAAACATGATCCATTTTGCTGAGCGCACGTACCAAAATTATAGTCAAGTTGAATGAACGCCGACGGGGATAGCTGAGTGGTTTGCATTCCGAGGATGTCTTTCTCCTCTGACATATTGTCCAGCGCAACGTCACCGAAGACACCAGCACCCCCACCGGAGGAAAAGCCTGCACTCTCAGCTGCTGAGCGTGCGAATCCATGAGTGGTAGGGGAATGCTCCTCTGAACCGTGGTCTTGGTTCTGCAATGTCTCATGTATATTTCTAATATACTCGATGGTGGCTGAATTGTACGGATGAGCAATGCACATAACACAACTGCAGTTTGGACCACATTGACATTCTTGGCCGTGAGGTAAAGCGTATTGCAACCCGTTATTGTTTGTGGGAGGACAGCAGTTCCCTCCGCTGAATTTTGGGGCATGCTCGCCAGCTTGGCTAGCTCGCCGAGTGTTGTCGGCTTCTTCTTGCGGTTGTTGCTGTTGCCGTTCGTGTAGCTGCCGGATAGCATTCATGTACATGAGTTCATTTTGGTTATCTCTCTGCGCCGTAACAATCGTATAAGCTGGGTTTTGAGTATCTTCGGCAACAGAGCCTAGCTGCGGGTTCCCATATTGCATCGCACCAGGATTCATCATGACGTTAGGAACACTCGTGCTGCGTCCTTCGGGCCCCTGGTTGAACTGTCGCATATCAACTTCTTGATAAGATCCGAGAGAGGCTCGCTTTCGAGGATATATTTCCATGGTATGTCTTCTAACGCGTTGATCTTTTGGGAAATCGCTATACTGAGTATTTGGGGGCAGCGGTTGGATGCCGGGGAAGGTACTAGCGGTAGCGTCGATAAAATTTTTCGGATCAACAGACGGGATACCAGGCTCTGCTTTGCAGCAGCTCTTTCTCGTCTGTGGCTTGGCTATCGGGACTGAAGCCATACCCTGTGGTACATTACTAGGGTAAAACTGAGGACCACCGGGAGAGCCGAGGTCCATTGACGGTGGAAAGGATTGTAGGTTTGAGATGGTATTGAATGCCTGTGCTTGCCAGATTTGGTTTTGATCCAGCGGAGACATAGGTCCATTGCTTTCCATGTTTGGGAGGAAACCATTCGGGAAACCGTAGGCCATACTATTCATAGCATGTTGTTCTGCAGGAGTTACGGGAATGGATGATGTGTGCGAACCTGCTCTTGATCTATCATATTTGGTGCCTTTGTCTTCGTTCTTAAGTTGCTTACCCATGCCGGGAGGTGTACCACAAGGACAATTGGATGCTGTCCTTGGGATAGCAACCCTGGCAACCTCGCAGCTGCAGCTGCCGGCTTCGTGGGGACATGATGAGAGAGGTCGGCCGGGTTTG
Source organism: Dactylellina drechsleri (assembly GCA_036971345.1). Classification (NCBI taxonomy): domain Eukaryota; kingdom Fungi; phylum Ascomycota; class Orbiliomycetes; order Orbiliales; family Orbiliaceae; genus Dactylellina; species Dactylellina drechsleri. The sequence goes on along the minus strand of JAJTUB010000017.1, from coordinate 742,803 downwards.
CGAACTTTTATCAGAATTCTATCGTGGTGATTACATTTTGTAGAACGATGGCCTCTCATGCAAGGTTCACTAAATGACCGAAAAAAAGGCGCGAACGTTAGCAAAGCCGGAGCTTGGGAAGGATGATTAAGGTGCAATTTGCATACCAAGCAAATTTGACGCCATCTATCATGGGCATCGTTTGAGTTGGTTGCGGGCACCAGAGGATGCCCGGGTGCGTCAGCTAAATTGACTTTGGGAGAGAAAGCACGTCCACGGAAGGTAACGTTACAATTGGACCGTCGCAGCTCTGCAGGAGATAGGACCGAGAGGTTTACGATGTTACCCTGATATTGATCGTCAAGGATGATCGTTGGCTCCGTGGATTGCGGGCGTTTTTCCTAGCCAAAAAAAGCAGTTTGGAAGTATATTGTTCAAGCTGCGTCTATCAGGCACACGACCCTACTCGGTTCGGTGCGTGCCCGGCGGGAGCCGATCGATACTTGATGGGAAAGAAAACTCAAGTAGCGTCGAGGTGGTCCTGGTGACTGCAAGCGCGCGGGGAGCCAAATAGATTCGAGTCGATTGCGAGAAGGTTTTCTTTGGTTCCGGCGGGCGGGGACGACTAGGAGACCGGGGTGAGGAGGAGAGCCCAGGAACGACCACAGCCAAAGAGGGGCTCCAGAGGGTATGAGGGGGGAGAGAGAGAAAAGCGCGATGGTTGATTGAGCGGGTTCGTTCCGTTCTTTCGTTTCGCTCGCCAACTAGCCAACCAACCACTGCGAGCGACGGAACTTGGGTGTTCTTTTGTGTTGCGTTGTTGATTTTGACGGGCGATGCCCGGCAGTGTTGGTTTGATTTGATGTGGCGGTGCCTGTGGTTTTGCGTGTATGGCGTTTGCTGACTAATCGATCCAGCGGCTTGGCTACTAATCAGAGCAGCTGGCCAGGCAGGAATTGGTGTGATGGGATGAGGATAAAATATTGAATGAAGGGAGGGGAGAGAGAGTTATTTTGTACTCACCTTTTGGCGTCGAACTTTTCGTCATTCAGAGATAGTCAGAATCGTAATCTCAACAGATCTCGAGGATATCTGTCTGAAAGTCGATGCTACTGAAACATTTGCGCATGCTTCTCGATATCACGATACTCGATGCAACATCGTCTATCAAAGATTATTAAATTTTGCAGATGGCATACATGTGTGCATACGGTACATCGTGTTCGCATCGTGCCTTCGTAGGATGTATGTTCGTCCGTATTGATTCAATTCATCGCATACTTCGAGGAGACTCTCGTACGTCAGCAAAAATATTTTTTAATCCCATGCAACCTCTAGAGAGGTGCAAATTAGTTGTACACCCTATACATCCTCTACAACGCGAGCATCCCACCAACAACCCACAATTTCAAATCAGTGATACTAGCACTAATTTAATAACCAAATATAAATAAAAAACTGGATGTCTTGATTTTCAGTTAACTGACTTGGAGATTTCAAACTTTTCACTACTACCACTACTACCACTACCACTACCACTACCACTACCACTACTACTACTACCACTGGATGCTGGACTAGATACTGGACCGGATACTGGACTGGATATTGGACTGGATACTGGACTGGCACCGCCACTGGCACTATCATCACCTGTATATATACATTTACTAGATAGTAATAATATTTTTGTCCATTCGTACTATGTTGTAGAATCATCACCACCACCACCACCACGACGCGCCTGCTGGTGGTGGTGGCGCAATAATAAACAAACCACTGATGAGGTGCCGCAATCACGCTATTTACGCTAGTTAGTGCCTTGCAACCTGATTGCCTCCAGAAGAGTGACAAGATACGCGAGCATCCTGTGCATCCTATGCGTAGCGAGCGAAAATAATTTTACTGACGTATTACATATTATGGCATTTCTTTCTAGTGATAGTAATGGATAATATGCGCGCAGCCGCTCCGACCCCAAGGTAGCACTCGTTCGTAATCGGAACTTTAATTTTTTGTCTTGGGACCATTCAAAAATTTTTTATACACCGACTTTGTTCCTTTGGAGCTTAACACATTTTTTGCCAAGCCTTTCCGGGTTGTCGTTGTGGTATAAAATTTTTCTACCACACGACATGACGAAACATCGCATATCACACTCACACCTCCCACACACTCATCATCTCTGCGATCCTAAGGTCTTCATCATATTATTTCCGTGAATAACATTCTGGCGAGTGTGTGTTTAACGATTGGAAATAAAAATACAAGGATACATATACCTAGTCTCGGAACCTTTCTTGCGCTCGACATATACCTATTTCATCGTCGAACTCGCTTCAAGTCCAACAACCCACCATGACTCGACATCTCACATGTCGCCGCTCGATTGTGAGTGGTGAGATTGCTGCCTCTCTTCGCTGACATCTTGTCAGATACACTTTTTACTTCCATCTTCCTTCTTTCTCTCCTTTCAGCTCGTATCACGCGGCCACGTCATGATGGTCATCTGCTCCTTACTCTTGGTGTTTTGTTCTAGTTGACAAAGAACGAGTCTCGAAAATCGTTTCAGCCACCGCACGGTTCGGAAAGATGACAAGACAAAATCATGTCTAAGGCGCATGCAATGCTCATAGCAGGCCAACTCGAATGTCTTGAAGTTCACCGATACGAGAACAATCTTCAAGGAATTTTCCAGGGGCTACCGGTGCCGATTCCGCTATCTCCAAACTTTGATTTCCTTCATCCCTTGAGCCTCATATCTCAATCTTTCCCAAGTCTTCAAGTTTCTCTTCTACCTACAATGAGTAGGTCGAGCCACTGGGATCAGGATTGCCGACCCCTCCGTGATAAAACCAATATGGCACCCCAGGACCCATCTGCCAAGATCGGCCCTTCTAAAATTCTGGGTTCATATTTTGATCTTCCCGCAAAAGGCGCCCAGTCAGGATCTCCCTTTAACGTTAACAGTGATGCACAATTCGAAGCGGTGAAAATCCTGCACGAGAAGGAAATATCTACCGGAAATCAAATTAAGCTTTGTGTCGGTGTCGACGCATCGGTAACCGAACTGCTTCGGCTATCCAAGGAAAGCGGCGAACTTAATCGTCGTCTTTTAAGAGACAGGGAAGACTGCCTTGCTAGGCACCCGCGGGAGGAGGCAGAGGCTCGGGAAGTCTACAATAAGGTCAAAACAAACATCGTCGAGCTGCTCCGAACCCCGGAGTTCCACGCTTTATGGCCATTCGTCTTCGTTTTCAGCTGTTACGAATTTACTAGCCACCGGCGCAATTTTCAGCATGGACATTGCTTGTACCTTATGGTTACTGTAACTTCGCAGCAAGCATGGGAGCTTGTGGACAATCTGCACAAATTGTTGTCGAGCGTCGTCAGGCGAGTAAGCCGTGAGGGTGTCCTTCACATTGTTGTGCAGGAAATTGACAGTCAGAAGCCGCTGCATGACGGTCCGCCAAGGCTGTTAGAGTCAAACAAAGGGCCGGGTTTACCTAGAAATATTGATTACCACTCTCGGCCATACATGGGCTCATCCGTTGGACCTGTGAACTCTGGAATGAGCTGTACGGTTGGAGGTTATGTGACTAACCGAAACGGTTCTATATACGCTCTAACTGCAAGTCATGCTGTTGGTGAGCCAAGTGAAAGTGTCGTCTCGCCTTCGGTCTTTGACCTTCGCGCTTGTTTCCGGCAGGGTCGTGCCAAGGAGGAAATTGCTTTGCAAGAACTCGAGTACAACCTTAGAACCATCGGGCATGCGCATTCACAGACTCTTGATTCTCGCAGAAGATGGGAGATATTACAGGAAGAACTTCTAGCATTGACTGATAAGAATGGGTCCGTTCCTCCTAATGCTCATTTCGGTGTAGTTGCGAAGAAATGCGATGGCGGCTTTTATACTCAAATCGATGGCATGATCTCAAAGACTCAAGTAGACTTTGCCTTGATTCAATGTACCGGGCCGCGTATAGGGTTCAATATGATTCCGTATGCATTACCAGATGGTACAACAGGTGCCGTTGAAGTAAACACGGCTCGCAGTCCGATCCCAGGCGAACCAATCATCAAAAATGGACGTAAGTGTGGGAAGCCTTTTGTTCATCATAACCCCAGAATACTTAAATTTTACATTTTGGTCTTTAGGAACAACTGGACTTACCTTTGGAAATGTACTAGCCGTTCACGCTGTTTGCGGATACTTTGAACCAGATGAGGTGACGACATTAGAACATGGAGAAATAGTTCGAGTGCAGCCTCATATATTACAAAACTGGTGCATCACAGGTCGTCGCAAAACTGGCACCGATGGGCTTTTTGCTGCCCCAGGTGATAGCGGGGCTTGGATTTTGGCCGAACCACCCGCGCCTCAAGCAACAGATAACGACTCAGTACTCACCACCCATACACCGGTCCTTGGCGCGCTTATGCACGGTTTTATATCCAAAGAAGGAGTTGATCTGATTATGTTCCAACCGTGGGAGGTTATAGGGGAAGGTTTCAAGAACCTTATGGGTGAAGACTGTGCTCCATGCCTCCCACTTTCGGATCAGATCGACCTCTTTCGACAGCAACAAGGTCTTTCGTCTGGCTGTGGTATTTGCCTTCAACAAAACGATATTCGCCATCATATTGATCATTGTCCGGAGCGCTTTGTCTCGGAAGGGAATAGAAGCTTCTTCGTCAGAGGTGAGGATGGAATTAGAGTGCTTGCTGGCTTTGAGCCTGTGTCTCATCGCCATCGGCTGCACCAAGTCGCCGAAAATTAGGAAAATAGGCAAGATCTGACTTGCAACACCCTTGTTATCACCTTCCCCAGATCTCATGAGATTGTGAATATTCAAAAGTAAGGTATGACCAATTTATTCTTCCTTTCCTATTACCCTCTTACTTTTTCATGATGATTTCCAAATTTCAATGCATAGTTCACCTGAGGGCTTCCATGTCCTATGAACGAAGCAAAATTTATCCATCTTTCGCTCCTATCTGACCAATAGAAAGAACAAATAATTGCATAACTGTTGATTTACGCTTACAAACAAACATCCGACACCCGATCGTTGAAACCCGTCGCTAATTATTTGAGTTTAAAACCCAGGATCGAACTCTTGCGGAAACAAATAACAAAGTAAAATCGACTGTGAGAGGATATATAATGTTCTTTATGCTAAGCGTAAAATAAATATCTGCAGAGTGGGATGGTGCGGAATGGTTGTGTCCAGAATATATACAAATCGCAAGCATTTTGCAAAAAGAAAATATAGTATTGACGAGAATGTTACACCATTTCCCCAAACCAAAATATCGCTTCTCCCAGTTATCCAATTCTATAGAATAATAATAGAAACCCCACAGTTCTTCTAAAGTACAATTCGGGAAGCGTGAAATCAATCCTGCCAATGGCACTTTGGGCATCGTGATCATTCGAGCGAGTATTTATGCTCTAACACTTCTGGTGCCAGCGGCGCTCTTGAAGCTGGCATCACACTCCGCATAGCCTCGCCCTGCCCCAAATCCAAGGCCAACCCACGCTGGGAATGCTCTTCGCTTGAACAAGAGGACTGAGAAGACAATTCCGAAGCCAAGGCCGAGTCCGGATTTTATGATGGCATTTGAAAGGCAAAGGTCCCACTGTATGTATCGAACGGCGAAGGTCAGCATATGTTATTCCAAACGTGAGATAATCAATTGAGCCTCCAGACCTTATCGTTAAGGAGTGTTTCCGAGACGGGAGCGGATACCCGGCTGACCACCTGCGAGGAGCTGGAGGGAGAAGATTCTGTTGTTGTCGTCATGATGGAAGCGAGGTTTTGGAACGTGGGATGATATCACGGATTGCTCAATTGCTCCCGAGATGGCAAACAATCGGTCGATGGTGCTTCCGAGGGTGCCTCTTCGCGTTGGCACTGCGTGCGAGGGGTGAGTGGATGGTGATGGGACTTTAAAGTCGTCGGTCTCGGATGTGGGAGAGTGGTGGTGGTTTTTTTTTTCCCGCTGTGGTGGCGTCAAAGGCACAAGCGTGATTTAATGGGCCGAACCGAACCACCAGGAAAATTTAATAATTTTTCCCCCGTACAGACAAGGTCCCAAACATATCCCAAACCCAAACACGCTGCCCACACCGCCTATTTTTTTCGCCGCATCATGGTCCTGTCAACGGCGACGTTGACAAAATCACTCCGCGACAAGTCAAAATCGCTCTTAGACTTAATACCCGCTGCAAATTCACTATACCGAGGGAACAGCGCCGTTTTCTTTCCTCGAAAGGAAGAGTGGCTGGTGGAATGGCTTGTAGAGCGTCTTCGCGACGAGGCGTCGCCAGAGTTCGTCTCAATACAGATTACCTATCTGCATTAAATAGTAACAGAGTGACTGAGGACTAATAAGAATAATTTTTGAATAGTGCTCGATTGTCGCTTGATATATGGAATACCCTTTACGATCTTCTGAAAAGACCAAATCTTGACCTTGATACTACGTCCTCTATTCTCAGAAAACACAAATTCGTGGATGTTCTCATTAAAACACTATCGGAAGTTAGTGCAAGGTTCTATGGCAGTAACAGCGATGGGATTAATTTATCTAGCAATGGTGGAACAGATGATGTTGATATGCAAGATATCGCTTCGTCTACTAGTTCTTCTGGAACCGAGCTAGGGAGCCCGTTAGTTCGTACGGCATTTTTTACTGGAAATCATTCGCAGGAAAGACGAGATCGGATCAGGCGGGCAAAACAAGTTCAGCTCTTGTTAGGCCCAATATTTGATGTTGTAAGACTTCTCAAATCCTGGCCAGACAAGATCTCCAACTGCGACGCAGAAAATCCCAAGCGACGAAGGTTGAATACGATGACTCCAATATTCAAATCTTCACTGGAATTGGCTGCCCTTCTCTGCGAGTCATTTTTCCAACTACTTTACAACTTGGTTTCCCGCAGCTTTTGGGTGGAAGAGGCGTCTTCTTGGACAAGCCTGTGCCACTTGGTTTGGAAGGCATCTTCCTACGGTATCTCTGATACTACGAAAGTAAGTTTTGCAACGATTACAGGTCAGGGATCCAGATCGCTAACAAGAATTGAAACAGCTTGTCTCACTCGTATCTGAAAAATTGTTAGTTCCGATAGCAGCTATACTTACTCTTCAAACCATACCCAGAGAGATTGAAGCCACAGCCTCTTGGTTTTTGGAAACGTATATTTTCCAGCCGGTTTCTAGTCCAGAAAAGAGATCGGATCTTCTACAAACCTTAAAGCTGCTGAAGAATGCTTGCTTGGAAGAAAAGGCCCAGTCGCCACCCACACCGCTCATTCTTTCTCTTCCCACTATTCTCGAGTTAGCAATTGCAAAAGCGGGCAGGGATTACTCGGTCCAGCAACGTAAACAAACCGATGGTTTTGTAAGCACGTTGCTATCTTGGATGTTATCAATCACCGACACTCAATCTTCGGTACAAAATCGACTCTTAGAAATCGCAATCCACAATAAAGTGACACCTGAATCATCATCTCTGTTGGCATCTATCAATTTAGCACTAAACACCACGCCTTCTATTGATTGGGTGTTGCTACGAACTATCGCACAAGTTAATTTAGACGCTATCTTATTAGATGCTGAAGATAGAGTTTTCTCAAACCTCTCCAACTTCGACATTAGAAGCGACGGCGAAGCTGTATGGCTCTTTGTTGGCCAAGTCGTAACAACGTCTGTAGAGTCCCGAGATCTAGAAAATTTCCTTGACAAGTGGTTCGGGATTCTCAGTAGACCGGATCGACGATCTTTTGACATATGGAGATCCGATCGTTTCCAATCGCTAATATCTTCAAATGTGGAGACGGGCCTCACTCATAATCGGATACACATTGTTGTGAATAAATACTTAGAACCTCAAAAAGTTGAAACGTCGCTTTCAATCATAGATAGTATTCTAAGAGGTATTACTCGAATTGAGACTATTGATAGACTCGGCTCAGATGGGGTACCAACTGTGTTATTTACTACCCTCACGACCCAGATACTACGACATGAGAGGGGATCACAATGGCAATGCATCCGAGTCCTTACACGGTTATTGGACATTTGGCCAACTCATGATTACTCGGATTGTATAGACGAAACCAAGCGACAAGTAATTAGGAGAGCAAATATACTTCTAAGAATGGGACACACTTTGGACCCGGATGCGTCTAAAGAATTGTCCCTTTTGCTTGCAATATTGTTTGTCTTGCAAGAACAATCCCACATCTTAATCGATGAGTTGCAACCTATTTTCAGGGGGTTTATTTCCATATTAATGGATAGTGACATGACGAGAGATGGGAACGATTGGAATGGCAGCTTTGACACCATATCTTGTGCGTCAAATGCAATAGTGTCATTTGCGATTACTCTTGCGAGACGCTTCATAACCACCTTTGCGTAAGATTCTCTAAAACTTCTCCTAGGCCTGCCTATGCTAACTATTTGCCAGAAAATTCGATGAACGCCTTCAGCGAGAATTCTTAACGCAGTTCTTGAAAGCAACTTCTCGGACTGATGTATCTAACTCTGCTACTTTAAGAAATGCATGGTACTTCTTTTTCCAAGATGGCTCCAACGTTTACGAAAACATAAAGACTAAAGGTAATATATTAAACATTCATTATCTTGTCAGTGTGTCTATAAATTCTGACAATCGAATGATAGACTCTATATTCGTCGTTATGCTCACAGCATTGAAGGAAGAATCGATATTGCAACGACAACTCCCTCTGATCCTAGATGTATTGAACCGTTGTCCCCTGAGTGCACTCAAAAAACCTCAGCGTGACTCTCTAATCGAAACTCTATTTCTTATTGTTAAAAAGTCGAAGGATCAGAGTCTTAGTCTCAATATTCTCGACACCTTGACTCGGTTAGCACGGGTATCTACGAATCCAACCTCTCTAGTGAGTTCAGTCGGTTCACATGAAGGTTTATATGAATTTCTTATTCTCTCAGGCGAAATCCCTGATGCCACCCTCGAAAAGAGGATTATTCTTGTCAAATTAGTCTTCAAGTAAGTTCTCTTCGCGATCAGCCATTGATGATGAAAATCTAACTGGCCGTGGTAGATATCTTACCGAATCTCAGCATCAAGAGAAAGCGGAGACATGTTTCAACATGGCACTAGATCTTGCCCTCGAAGTACTGGGAAATTCTAGGGACTCGAGTGTTTATCCGCGCGCTTGGTCGTATTGTATTGTCCAAGGAGCAAACGTCAGCAAAGGCAACCATAGCCTTGAAACTAAGGCTCGTCAGTTGAGGGGAATGCTTCTTACGAGATTGATCGAAGTTACCACCAAACAAGTTGATAGACTCAATAATGATATTGATTTCCGGCAAGCATCATTAGACCTAAATTTTTTGGAATCGGTGATTGCTCGAGAGAAACCGAGCTCAGAGGAAATCGGGATACGATCTGAGGACGCTGAGCAATGGAAAATTAGTTTTGAGGGGTTTCTGGAAAAGGCCGATATGGACAAGTCAGAAAGTGTCACCCTACGGCTTCTGTATTCCGCACAGCTTATTTCTATTTTGACAAGCGAGAATGGTAGACAAGTGACAGATATCGCTTTATCCCTTGCCAACAAAGGTACCACCAACTTCTAAAATTTTTCTTGGATATCATCATACTTACTGTTCTTTAGGATTTTACGAGCAATTCCGCGACAGCTTTTTGGTAGCAATATCACGGTTAGAGAAATTACAACTAGGTGACGCTTTAAGCGTCGTTATATCTCTCTGTTTCTCTAATTCCTATAATACCCCGCCTTCATACTACAATGTTTTATATGATATAATAAAAATCATGATCAGTAAGTACCATTGTTTTCAACTCTAAAACTTTTGTTAATAGTTCAAAAGGCGATAAATCTAGTGACCATCGACTAGACGCGCAGGCATCTTTTTTGCTTTCACAAATTTGCGTTGCAGCACCCACTTGCAGTTCTCCTCAAATGCTTTCCACGCTTTTAGATCTCACTGAAATACTTTTGAAAGAGAGGGTATATATACTCATCGCTCTACGCGTTCGCCTTCCTTTCTAACACGTCTATTTACAGGTTGCCTCAATCTCACAGTTTAATCTTGAAGAAATTCTCGCTTCCCTTGCACTTGTTCTATCGCCACAGGGTCCAGAATTCGAGTACTCTACCGTGAATACTGATCAATTCGTCCTACCTATTTCCTCCATTATGGCTGGGATAATGAGTGGTCGGCGGTTAAGAATAAGGAGCAGGCATGGTCTTGCGATTGCAGTTCTAGAAAATCTCCTAAGCTTGCTTTTCCTACCCAGGTTGGCTGGGCGGAGGAAAACGGATATGGAGATACATCCACCGTGGCTGCGCGGACTTGGAAAATGGACGGTATCCAAAGATGCTGCTATAGCGTTTGCCCGGCTCATAACAATGCTATGTGACCCTTCAACGTCAAGCGTCCGAAAAAACCGAAAATCAGACGATCTTTCGTCTGCTACGGTAGCAGCGAGGAAGGCTGTGGAACCGCATGTCCCTGGATTACTGAGGAAATACATCACCCTAGATATCTCATATCATCTGGCATCGGAGGTTAGAGCGGCCCTAATGCCAGGAGTATATGCCATGTTTGATGTTATGCAGGAATCAACTTTGAGATCTTTGAATATGAGTTTAGATGGTCCTGGAAGAGTACTCTTTAAGGCTTTGTACGAGGATTGGAATAGATTTGGAAAGTGGACTGGCTGATTTAGTTATGTATCTATAGTGTATCTATATAAAATCTCTGCTTTGGGGAACATTTTCGGACGAAATGGGGCTTTCATAATTTGGCCCGATGATCTCCTGTATCTTTGATTTCCTTCGCAGCTCTTTCTCTTAGTATTTTTCTCAGGATCTTGCCAGAGGGATTCTTTGGGATGGCGTCAATCCAAACAACACCACCGGTGATTTGCTTGTAGCTTGCTGCCGCCTTTGACATGTACTTTAGTACATCTTCAGTAGTTACCTTTGACTCTACATTTTTGACTAAATACGCCCTTGGCCGTTCATTTTCCGCCCAGTTGATACCAATAACACCAGCATCTGCAATCTCCGGGTGTTCTAGAAGAACAGCTTCAAGTTCGGCTGGTGCTACTTGATACCCAGAAATTTTGATGAGTTCCTGAATCGTATCGTGTTAGCAATCAATAAAAAAAAAATAAAATAAAATAAAAAATAAGTTGGAAAGGATTTCAAAGCATGGTGTTTGAGTACCTTTTTGCGGTCTACAATGTACCATAAATCACTGTCATCAACGTAGGCTATATCTCCGGTCTTTAACCACCCGTCCTTTGTAATTGTTTCCGCTGTTGCCTCGGGCCTGTTATAATAGCCTTTCATAACATTTGGCCCACGGACCCACAACTCGCCACGCTGGTTTCTTCCCACCTCGTTTCCAGATTCATCAACTACTTTAACCTCGCAATTTGGTGCAATGTTGCCGACACTTCCTCTCTTTGGATTTGGGTTCTTTTTGTTATCTTTTTGTACGATTACCGCACATGTAACTTCGCTTAGTCCATAGCCTACATATACACCAAAACTTGATCGATCAGTCTCCGCCGGCGGCAATATACAGCAAATATGGAATGATATTATGATTTAACCTACCTTGGAGGATTTTAACATTGTTAAATTTTGCTTCGGCGGCTAGGGCCGTTTCCGCACTTGGTCTAGTTAGAAGTTTGCTGAAGAATTGTCCCGGTAGGAATTATCTTGTGTGCAACTAACCTTAAACTCGCAGCTCCGCATCCGATACTTCTGACGGAGGATAAATCTGTTTTGTTGACCGCGGGGTGTTTTGCAAAGGCTACGATGAGAGGTGGGGCAGCAGTTACGGTGGTAACTCTGTACTTCTCGATGCATCTATGTAATAGAGAACCCGTCAGCAAAACTCTTAATTTCTGATTTTGACATGAAGTTCAACTTTACCTTAGATAGTCAACAAAATCAAACTTTGGCATCACATAGACTTTGATTCCGCGTTTAGGACTCTGGAGGGCAAAATAATTCATTCCATAGGCATGATACATTGGAATAGCAGCAAGGAGCACGGGTGTATAATCCAATTCATCTTCAGTCATACTGAGAGACTGTGTGCAATTGGCGATAAAGTTTCGATGTGTAATTTCCACCCCTTTCGGCATACCTGTGGTACCGCTGGAATAGTTGATGGCAGCAGTTGTATTCGCTTCCTCCCTTGTACTAAACTCTTTCCAACGAAAGTCGTCTTTTTCGGCACATAGATCCGCCCAGTATCCACCAATCCGAAGTTTTGTCCATTGATCTCTCCTAGTATCCTTCACGTTATCATCAAATGCGTAGATGTTTTTAGGATCGAGACCAACTATCCTTGCAGCCTCCAAGGCTATCGGAATTGAGGTTGGGGTTACAAATAACACTTTTGCATGGGAATCCTTTATTTGATAGGCGAGTTCGCGGGCCACAAATGTGGGATTGGCTCCCGTGAACACACATTCCGCACCCACGATTCCCAAGAGTAGGACCGGGAAGTAGATGTTATTGCTTGAAAATACAAGAATCTTGTCCTGCGGTTTGAGGCTGAGTTTTGTTTGAATACCAGCGGATAGCCGTTTCGCCCACGACCGATACTCCTGGAGGGATATATGCTTGTTCTCAGGGTTCACTGAGTCTAAATAGAGAGATTCATTGGACAGTTTGCCGTCCGGGCTTCCAAAGAGCCACGTGAGTAAGTCGATATCGGGTATATCAACATTGCTAAAGGGGGACTTAAATGGCATTGTTGAATCTTAGATTTGAAAATTCGAAATATCGACGAGGAATTTACCGCGAAATGTTCAGTAAAACACGGAAGTAGTCCGATATCCTACAAAAAGCGTAGATAATATGTGTACGAGAGTGTGGGCAATGTCAGTCAAAGCAACATCTTATAAGCGAAATGGAAATGATGAACGTCGCAGGCCGCATGCTGGGAGCCGAGGATGTTAACGGAACTGGACGCCGGCATTGCATTGCTTAAACAAGGAATGTCTCAATCACCGTATCAGGAAGTATCTGCATTCAACAGAGCCAATGCGTTCCGGCCCACATGTTTGTGTGTAATTGTTTAAGCCGTGGGATAACCATGGTTTTCCCCACGGGATCTGGCAAGATCAAAGCGGGGAGCCTATCCAGTTTCTCGCAGTCGCATGTTGGGATGCTGTTGCATTTCCCAAAATGGATTTAGACAACACTCTTCCAGAATCAAAGTGGATTTCCCTGAGCAGGGCTGTTTACTCGATCTTCCGACGAACCGCTCAAAATTACTTCTAGTAGTAGCTATATCTAGCTTGTTTGAACTAATAGAGTCTGACTCTGGAAGGCCAAAGATACCCTATCTCTAATTGAGAGTCTGAACGAACGAAAAGAAACTCAAACGAAAGCAGTATCGACCTCTTCAAATGAAAAACCCCTGCTCTTCAATCCAGAATCCTACTCTGCGATTTTAGGTCCGAAGGCGCAGCTTGAATTCAAAGTATTTGAATCATAGCTTAGAGGAGGCGAGGATGGCGTCTTATAGATGCGGAATCTTAAAACTCTTTTAGACCCAACGCCAATCAATAGGTACTCTTCCCTTTGCAGGGTCTGTAATCATATTGAACGCTGCTGGTGACAGATCCAAATCATACTCAGCACATCCTCCACACCTATCCACCACAGTAATTGTAACTTCGGCCCGTTTTTGGACGGAATGACCTAATTCGCTTTGAATCATGACGTTTCCATTCTGAATATGGCGGTTTAATTTCATTGCTGTCTGTCCCAAATGTTGTTCGGTCACCTTCGCAATTTGTGCTGTTGAATTTCCCATTTCCACCTATTGGAGAACGAGGAAAGAAGCGCCGGCTAAATCCTCCTTTAGGCCGTACAACAATCTGGCGTCCACAAAAGGGATTATTGTTGCTGTTGGCGGTTGCTTTGCTGTCGAAAAGAGTATGTCCGATAGCAGCAATAAGGTCAGAGCCCGAGTTAGTGATTCCACATGAACCCAATCCAGAATCGTAAAAGGTAGCATCTCCAGAGAAAGTTTGTCCCATGCCGATGCTAGAGCCGCCATTTCTCCCACTTCCACTCTCACTACTCGGCGTAGGGGCAGATGACTGCGAGCTCGATGGTGATGTACTTTCCGTGTTTCTAGCGGTACTAGTTTGAGAGCTAGCCGATTGAGAGCTAGCCGAAGAACTCGGTGTGCTTGAGGTAGTCGACGCACTCGACAAGTAACAACTTTTCGAGAAGAGGAACTAGATCATGCATAACATAAGTAAATTAATATCAGACATTCATATAAATTGATTCTGCTTGCCTTTGGTCGGCCGGGACCACGATAACACCCCCACCAGGATCGTTGTAAATCAGAACTTTGACAGAGGACGAAGGCGCACCGGACGATGGCGAGTTTGTGACAGTGTAAGGAACACTTGTGAAGGTCGTAAATGTACGGCCACCAGAAATACTCGTAGATACTCCCACAATCGTTGTCGAGGAGCCGAGAGTTATGGTCTCGCCGTTCGATGTCACAGTTGCTGTAGGCCCGATAACCGAAGTAGCCCCATCTTGGATATGAGTAGATCCTCCCTGAACAGTAGTTATGATACGACCAAAGGTGAACGTCGCAGGACCGTTTGTGTTCAGAGGTAAGTATGATGTGGCTGGAATGATAGATCCCCTCGAGAATGCGTACGTGATACCTTCCGGCTGTTCGTATTGGATGGTGTATAACTGGTTCCCGATCCGAGTAACTTCTTGGATGGTTCTGGTCATCGTCGGAACGAAAATTTTCGAACCAGGAAGCGTAATACCCTGCCGGGAACCGTTGGCACCAACGATGCCATTTCTCTGCGCCGTATACGTTTAACTCGATTTGAGACGCTGATTCCGACTGCCAAGGCGATTGCAAGTACGATTAAGAATATTAAGAACATCAACTTGTAAAAGTTCTTGCGGCGAAATCCACGGATATACAAGCTATGGGGTTTCGAGGTACCCGCAAAGGTTCTTGAACGAGCCCATTGCCGCAGGCTTGAGTTAGGATGTAATCGCTCAAGAATCCCAATAGCAATTTCGTGATCAATGTAGCACTACTGTATCCAAAGAATAGCGAAAGAGCAAAGAAATAAACGAGTTGGTTGAAAACTACAGCTAGGATGTATGATGCAGCATATCGGAACAGGTGGCTTGGTGCAGTTTTGGACAATTTTTCAAGGGCCATAGTTTTAGGGCTCAAAACAATGTTATTAATTGGATCGTCATTTTGTCAATATGGCAGCCTCCCTTCTGCTGTGGGAACGAGTTGACCGAGATATAATTGATTTTATGATGGCGATCAGCCAACAGGTTGGAATATTATTTTCGAAAGTAGGATGCTTCTGCACGGAATTGCCAATGAGAATCAAACATTGCTAAAGCCAAAGCCCCAGCTGCACCATTCCAGCCACTTTCGGGCCCCAAAATGATAAAATCAGGCTGACTGCTACCGGTTCTTATAGGCATTAGCATCGAAGCTCTTCGCACAGCGTCATCATTACTTCCCCAAATCAGAATTCCAACTCTGTCCTTTCCTGTAGGAAATAAGAGCACCATTCCAAGTCCTGGTCTGTTTTTGTAAGTGATTTTTTCCCCGCCGTGGAGCTGTATATTAATATCTCCACTTTCCGTCTGGCTTACTGGGAACATTGACCTTAGCTCCTCGGGAAGGAACGTTTTATCGAACCTCCCGAGTACTACAACATTGCCCTCTTTAATCCGCTCTAGATCGTCGATTATGCCAATCTTTGTGTCTGCTGAATAATACTGATAAAGATTTCGAGATACTTCTAGTGCTTTTTTGTCGTAAAGCGAAGACAGTAGGGTGTTATTCTGAAAAAGGATGTTAATGCATCCCCTGCTGTTAAACAAAGCGGGTAAACTTCCTAGTTGTAATCCGTGTCTTTCGTTGTTTTTCCATGAATCGTCACCGAAGGAAATCCATTTTCTATTTTTGAACAGAAATCCGATCCGATTCATTACCTCAGGAGCCGTGATTAGTATAACATTACCGTCTATTTCCACAATAGAAGGCGTTGTCAAAGTCCGCTTCTTTGCTAAAGTAAGTTCCAACTCAAAACGCCGAATATTTGATGTTGTAATTTTCCACATAATGCTCGGCCCAACCATGATTTCGACATTAATGCGCCCCAAAACGGTCGGATCAGCAAGTTGGAGTGCTCTAAGACCCCCTCGGCTCGTCATTACACCTGGGTTTCCGATCACAACTGAAAAATTGCTCCTTATTTGAGGCAATGGGCGGACCTTACTGAAAAACTGAGAAAGAAAGTCTCCCAAAGGTGGAGTTGTCATGATTCCTTCGAACCAATGATTTGCTCGGGGAAACTCGTGATATCCTGGATTGGATATATCTTCTAGATGCGCCGTTTCATGTAATATCTCGAACATTCTCCTTGAATGAAACGGTGGAACGTTATCATCGTATTCACCATGCCCCTGAAATATAGGAATGCCTGCCAAATTTTCAGCTAGTAAGTCGGTCCGAAAGGCGTTATTCGAACTTTGCAATATGGATACCGCTCGGGGCTCTAGCTCTTGCCACAGATCGTAAGGAACATATGCTAAATCAATTAAATTAGCACTGTGGTATCCTTGCTAAAAAGACCTGGAAGGGAATAGCCTACCTGAAATGGTAATGTAACCAGAGAGTGGTAATGCACCAGCCGCTTTATCATTTCTATGAATCAAAGCATGCCATACACCTTGACCGCCGTTTGAATGACCAGCAAAAAATAAACGCTGACCATCAGCATCCGGACCATCCCATCGGGTTTGAATTTTCCATTCTCCTATTGCTGAGATTGCTGCATCGATGTCTGACAGGCCCCAGGTATCTAGTAAAGTCAGTTTTTATGTTCACAAGCTTCGAAGAAGGTGGACCTAACGCCAATCATCCCCGGCCCAGGTAGTAACTCCAGAGGGAATTAAAAGCCAGGCGCAAAGGTCAGGACGGTCGTCGAACGTCCTCTTTGAAAAATCCGAACTCGCCTCGACACCAGCGCCGTGGAGGGAAACTATTATGGGGAGAGGGCCCAACTGCTTGCAATGGCTCCTGAGCGAAGGCGGACGAAGTACACCGTATGAAACAATGCCTGAGGGGTGAATATATGTATACTTGTGAGGTTTGTGGGTTCCTTCAAGTGTATTAAGCGGTATTGTGAATAGTTTCTCGAAGTTTGCATTCTTGTTCACACTATAGCTTAAAGTAGCCTCAAAACTTTGTAGAGAGCGTTTTGTATCAAATCGCATTTTTATTGGGCGGGTTTGCCCAGGCGAGATACTAAGTTTCGTTTCCAATTGCAAATCTACGTGCACCTGAATAAATTAGCAATGAGTTTTTCTAGCATTGTAGGTCGTGGAGCTAGGTAGTCATGACTCGCATACGTTCTTAGATTGCACCTCCAATATATCAACGGAAATACGGCCATTGTTTCGGACGCCAACTGTGGCGAAC
Source organism: Dactylellina drechsleri (assembly GCA_036971345.1). Classification (NCBI taxonomy): domain Eukaryota; kingdom Fungi; phylum Ascomycota; class Orbiliomycetes; order Orbiliales; family Orbiliaceae; genus Dactylellina; species Dactylellina drechsleri. Next base: position 725,263 of record JAJTUB010000017.1, on the reverse strand, counting down.
TCGCTCGCAGGCTTGTCGTTTAATATGTCAGGAAATACGAAAGTTTCTTTAACGATTGATAAAACACCGCACAGATATTCAGTCGTGAGCTCAACGTCGACTTGAGGTGGATTTCTGCCCCCAAACATGCGAATATCATTGAAGACCCGGATGCTAATGACATGCCGCTTTATTTGAGGATTGAGGTTTAGGAGAATTGGTGCTTTTCCATAACCGTAAACGTCCCCACCGAAGTAGTGCTCTCCATCTACCCACACTTCCAGAACGTTTTTGGTTTGCAGGGCCACAATGCAGTTGCTTTGACCCAAGGGTGGGTTGAAGTCAAAGTAACCTCTCGCCCATGCCTGGAATTGCATCCCGGCCCAACCAAATTCTGTCACCATTATGTTCCAATTGATTTCTGGAAAGGATACCGTGAGGGAGACTGAGTGGAGACCTTGTGATTGAGCGGTCTGGATCCGATTCTCAGTCCACTTGACTGTTCCATTTCGAGCCAGCGAACTTCGAAATGTGGAGGTCTCATCGGGTTCCAGAGCTTGAAACCCTCCGTATCTTTCCAAAGGGTCAGTGCCCCACTCACTCTCGCGAGTGCCGAGCTTGAAGGGGCCGCAGAGGTTCCAGGTTTGTGAAAAGAGGATCACTGGTGCATCCTGGAGATCCAGATTTTGTGACAATAAGAGTGTCGATGCCGCTATTTTCAGGAGTAGGAAGAGTGATAGTGCCCGCATAGTCACCATTATGACGGGTATTGTTTTCACTTTGCAGCAGATTCGCGCAATATGTGATCTTTGTTATACGTCATAAATTCTCCTGTCGTCACAGGCGCATTTTGCAGATGCAATCGCCAAATTAAATGGCGCAGGCCGGTCCCTGCGACGAACCCTGCCAGAGACCTGGATGGTCGCCGTCAACGTGCCAGCGGGAGAGCAGTGCGGTACAGATAAGGGGGCTGGGGAAGTGTTTCTTCCACTCTTCTTCGGGTGAGTTCTTGAGCTTCGTGACGATGTGTGACGGGAGAAACGTTCGTTCGGTTAGGTCACCCTGCGCTTGCCTTGCCTTTCAAAAGTTTGAGGGGGAACGCCGCATCGTTGTAATATATGGCAATAGGTTAATAAGAGGCCGTTAATTGTTTCGGTTCACGATCCACAAGCGTTTCACCCGTCCCAAACCCCACAGCCTCCGCGATTCTTGACGGTAACGGTGATGACGACGATGGCTGTGAAGGCCTCGTGGTTAGCTGTATGCTAACGATGCAAATTTACATTTTGGTCTTCTCGAGATCGCGAGAACCCAGACACGCAGGTCAGGGCTCGCGCTCATTAACAACCACATCACAACACCACCTTTGGATGCCATTCAATATATGCATATCCATGTCATGTTCACGTCGTGTATGTGGTGCCCAACTGCCAACGTCAAAAAGCGGGACGACAAGGATAGCAATTGCATGATGGCTCTGAACACGAGGTCCTATTTCGATTTCTTGAAGCATTCGCGTGGATTGGCAGATGAATGGGATCCCTGCTTGAGTGATAGCTAGCTTCCAGGGTGCTAGATAATCCCAAATTTGTTTGTAAGATTGCAACTGAGGTCTCTCAAGCCTTGATCCTCGTCGATATCAAAAGGTGTTCTAAGAGCTAACTGTTAACCTCTCAACAAATAAGCCCGAACGGCTCTCGAATTTCCGCAGAAACACCCCCTTGGAACCACAATAGAGATGCACAAGCTTACAGCTCTATGGAAGGAAACGCGAATTCGCGAATAGCGTTTTGAATTCAGGAGCGCGAGCAGCGACTAGAAACGCTCTCGCATTGCAGCTCCGTCTCAACGATGCCATATGCACCTGGCTAGCACAATCGAGAGTAACCAGGGAGGAAAAAAGAAAGAATGAACCCGGACGAGAGCTATAATACTAGCAATTATTGTATTACAAAAACTCGACTAGTCCCCAATGAGGATGTCCTTTCCTGCTTAACCCGATGACCAGTTCTGTAAACTTGATATCCCAACCAACTCCAAATCGGGGTTTCAAAACTTGAATATAGTGATCCATTATAAGAGATGTATTGAATACCTTTAACCGGCCCCCCCAAGAGCACGTAAGCTTCCTCAGGCTCACGCTCGCACTCCGTGAGCAAGAGCATAACATTATTAATATTAAAGAAAGAATGAGCCCGCTGTGTGAAAACAAAGATGAAAAGAAACTAAAAGGAAGCATTTCATGCTTCTTTTCCATACCCAGAGCGAATCATACTATCGACTTGCATCACCCCCGCTTTCACTCCGTCAACAATGTATACCGACTTCCCCAAAGGTGCCAGAGCTTGGTTCACGGCGTCGTCCAAGCCCGCCATTCCAGCGCACTATGAAATTAGAAATACCTGGTTAGCATTATTGTTCCTTCTCTTCTTTTGCTGAACATAAGTAGAGAAAAATAAAGAAAAGCGAGAGGGAAAATGCTACATTCTCCCATCCCACTTCAACATAACAAGTCACGTATCATTGAATGTTTTGCTAATATCAACTTAATCCTTCTAGAGTGGAAATAACTTACTCCCAAGCAAATAGCCCGGACGTCTCCTCGACCTACTAATCGGACAACCGCGTCTCCAATTCTCTTTTTCACTTCCTCAGGGCTAGTCGAGTGTAGTTCATCTGCATTTAGGCCTGTGCTTTCGACGCCTTCGAATCCATGGCCCTCCTCACCAATGAAATTGCCCACGCCAATGCTGAGCAAATCTTCCCAGATCTTTCCTGTCGTTATGATACCCCAGGCTCCGGTCCCTTTTAACAGCAGCGCATGGGTTATGCTAGCCTCGAAAATACCAACGACGGGTTTGTGGGTGTACTGCCGTAGTAGGAGAACCAAAGGATGCTCTGAATAGCAGGCGACGACAAAGCCCGCGTGGTGCGGGAGACACGAGATCAGCGCTGGGAGGCAGGCATCGGCTGAGAGAGCTGATGTTTCGTTATCGTTTATAGACGGTGGAGCAGGGGCCGGGCCGGTGAAAAAGGACAAAATAGTCTATCGACAAAAAGAATACTCGTAGGGAAAGCATCAGCACTCAGACCATGCTTCTAGGATATTTTATTTCCGCACAACGAAAGCAACAACAAGTCGACGCGGTTGGATACAACTGATATTTTACACATGGATTGGGTTTGTTTGGAATACGCGAGGGGAGGGGATTTTTTCCTTGGAATTACACCTACATCAGCGGGAACGAGAGGCGCCAGCATTTGCTTCAAAGATTCGGTTATCGAAGCTGTCGAATTGGGGTTTATCACTAGAATCGACCTCGGCGCCATGTTGGAGTGACCGTTGGGCAAGAGGAACTGGACTATCATATTTTCGTACACCTCCTTTAGCGCGAGACAGACCAAACGTTGATTCTAGGTCCGAGGAATTTTAAGGGCATGGGTTTGGGGAAGAATATTGCAACGGTTTGCAAAATGTCGGGGCAAAAAACAGGACATTCAAGCTCAAAGCGCAGGACAAGACTTTACCAGCTGCCGGCCAGTCGCCCTCTCACGAGCCTTACGTACCTGCGGAAATAGCGGCAGATGCGGCTGGGTTGAAAATGTAGGGGGAAGGTTCAATAAAGCTGCAGAAATCTAAGAAAGGCTTTGTCACACGAGCGCGAGCTGCAGATTTGGCCAAGCAAAAGTCGAGCCCAAGACGGGATTTCGTCGAGTGAGTCTGGTATGTATGAATCCTCAGAACACACGGTTAAACATTATTTCCCTGATGGTTTTCATCTCGTGGGAGAAAAAGAGTTTCAAAACGGATGGTCAAAATAAATAAAAATGAGCAAATGAAAAAGAGAAGGTCAAAGGAACAGGTAAGAGGGACGCAATACGATGACTGCTCGCGCTAAATCTTAGAGCCCAGTGCACTCGCTCGCGTATCCGCTGCTTCTCCGCCCGTTTCGCCCTTCCTTCAATCCCAGCTGCAGAACTTGCAGTAGGTCCAGCCAGCTTCGGTGTGCATTACTCGACCTCTCAGCCAGCCTCGGCCAATCCGATTGAGTTAAAAGGTGGCAGGTAATCCGAATTGATGGTTCTAGCAGAGTGTTCGGCTCACCTTCAAAGCGTAAACTCAGCAGGAAGGTCTGTGCGGAAATGGTTGGTTGTGCTGGATCGGATCGAAGCTGAACTATGATCTGGCGAATTACGCTTCAAAATCTGGAAGAGAAATATTCAGTGAGAGGTTATGAGACGAGGTTTTATTTTTGGACTTACATCTCAATCTCAGCTGCAAGTGACATTCCAAGGTACTTATACTCAACTGCTAAGGTGAGTCGCTCGCGTTTCTTACGTTCCATTCATGTTTTCGAACTAAGTACTTAAGTAATTGATCGAACACACTTTTAATTTAAAGAAGAAAAACAAAAAAGTAACTTTAAAAAGGAAGTGTAGAAAGGGAAACAAATAAAAAATAAAAAAATAAATGAAAATGAAAAGAACAAGAATCTCTCTTTAGTTTCTGTGTCTATCCGGCTTTCCCTACTTCCCGCTCTCCACTAATAATAGCTTACCAGTATAGAATGTCGGACCTAACAGGATTGGTTCGAAGGCTCCCTCAGGGTATTGATTTCTAGCTGGAGAGTTATAGTACTATAGTTTATGTGATCCCTGGTATAACACGCATGACCGGATCATTGCATGATGTCTCGGAATACACGATCGTACGATGACTGACCGCTAAATACACCAAGAGTATTATCTAAGCTTGAGCTTATGTCTTCATAGTCGACCTTAAAGTTCGAACTCGAAAGGAAAAAGAAAAAACAGGAGATTGTAAACATGCTAGGTCTAGGAGCTATTCGTCAACAACGTCGGTACAATAAATTCGTTGTCCAAGGTAGAATTATGGTTCATTCTAAAACTACGGATACATGACAGGAACATGAGCCGGCAGAGACAGGGTGGTTAGGAATAGCCGTCTGCCTATAACTTTGTCATATTCAAGTTAAGTTTCATGATTTCAGCGATTATTTATTTTTATACTATATCTGCATGAATTTTACGAGCTATATAGCTATACACCTATATCGCTATAATAGGAAGCTATTATTCAAATGTCAGAATCGAATTACAAGCAACTCCCCGTCTAAGATTCTCGCCGCGCGCCGCTTCGATACCTGAACAAATGAAATTGATTAATCGAATCAAGAAAAGCGAGCATTACCCCTCCTCTCACGACAGTAATTGGCAATTGGCGTCGTCAGCCCAAAAATCTCACACTGTCGGCTTATGACAGCCCGAGCTCTCAAGAAATTCCGACGGTACCGCGGCGTTGGTAGGGCAGCTGCAGAGTCGGGGCTTGCTTAATGGAACCACTTGTTCACAATCAGTGGGTCGAACAGCAAAGTGTGACGAGGAGCTTTCCATTAGGTCGAAAAAGACGGAATCTATTGACGAATTGGATTGGCCTTTGCGCACTAGTCGCTGCGGGCTGGAGTGGAACCGGGATGCACCAGAATTATTGTGACCCGTTTCTCGGGAAGCTATCTCGCATTTCAGATCCAAGGCCCTGACCAAGATTTTGAACAAAAAGTGGCTCGAATTCGGGTGTTCTTTCCAACTTTCTTCTCTTGCCGAATAAACACTCCCCTCATCCCACACGAGGGCTTTTTGCAATGACCGGATCATGGAATCATCCTTTACTTGCACGACCGTGGATCCAGGCTGCACAGCTTCGCTGGTTCGAGGCCATCCTCACCCCTGTGAAGTGTGGCGGGTCCGGAGAGCCACAAGTTCTCCGTATCGCGAGCCTCAGATTGGAGTATTTGCGGAAGATCAGAAAAATCAATGCGCACTTTAAACTCAAGAATACTTGGCTCCGGATATTGGTGTTCTCGAAATGATAACCCCTTCCCGAAGGAATAATATTGTCCTGGATTTCCTAATCAGCGTCAGCAACACGAGTATTATATCTTTAGCATGCGGAGAGCCCCAGTGCTGGGCATAGGCTAGCCATATTATCGTTTGTTATACGTATTATAAGCAAGTACAGACTAATCTGTAGCGTACAGACATGTTTTCAGGACTAAAAAAAAAAAAACCAATGAACTCTCAATGACATCGGGGCGTTTCAGCCTGACGTAAAAATCGCAATTTCTGCGGATTAATAATATATTAATATGTTACAAGACCCTGCCCTCAGAGGGAATACTTTGCCCCTCGCGCGGGATCTCTTTGAGAAATAAATATTGCATCGTCGGAGACAAGAGAAGAAGAAAAAAATACAAGAGGAAAGGAAAGAAATCCCAGTAGAAAACCGGCAGACGAAAATCAAAGCCCTCTCCCTATGTCGGGTTTTTGCGGTGATGGCAGGTAAGATTTATAAACGGTCTGGATATAGGGAAGCTACCTTCACTATATCGCTTGTTTGTAGGGTATTACCCGGCGCTTTTTCTCCAGGGCCAGGGCAACTAACAGGCATAAATTGAACGGAAAGTCATTAATAAGGTATTCTATTCCGTGAATCCAGCCAGGCCTTACAAAAAGGTAGCCATCCACCCAAAGGTGTCGATCTGCTGCTTAGGAACGAGTTTCCAATAACCCAGCACGATTTTGAGGCCAAAAACTAAACACGAACCCAGTAATATTGGTACACAAAAGAGGCTCAACGGAGGGTAAAATGTGATAGATTAATAAAAAATGAGAAAAGACTGTTCAAGTTTCGATGATAGGATGAACGAGCCGTCCCATGTCAAGCCATACGCTTTGATTCCTGGCCGGCTTACGCAGTCCGCGAGCATCATTTATATTTATCGGAAGCAATTAAGACCGCAAAGTCTAAATCTATTATTTATGCATACAGGTACGAAGTTAGTCTAGGGAACGGATACTGCCATACGGAAAAGATCGAAAGACGAACCTGATATAGGGCCGGACGCCGTGCTTGTTGGTTGTAACTCCACCCCCCGCATGTTTCCCACCATACGATTTCGAATAGAAAAAACCCATTGTGGTTTAAAAGGCTCCTTCAATAATGGTTGTTTGTGAGTTGAGATTTTTAGTGCGCCAGGGTATTCACAAGAGAGGGAATTATGATGTAGAGCAGCTCGATAATTGTGAACAGGATGAACTTAAAAAAGATGTTGGTGTATTCAAAATTATTTTACAAAACCAAAAACATCGCAAAATGATTAGTCAAACCTTTGTATTTATATTTTTGAGTATTCATCTTGCTATTCCCCAATGCAGTTGCTTAGGGGAAATAATGGTGATGACGAAGGCCAATGTTTTGTTTGTATGTTAAAAGAAATGTATGTGTGTATCATACATTGCGTAGGCCAAGCAGAATAACAAAACCAGTGCCAAAGGCAGCTCGCTGCGGCCACGTGACTAGTCTTGACATTAGGCGACTTGACGTAATAAAGAGGCGTAAATGCCAAAGTGAAAATTAAGAGTGCTAGATTAGCTGCGAGCAATTTTTTTCTAATTTTATTTCGTTATCTTTGGGGAGAAGAAGGGCAGTGAACCGCCCCGGATTTCAGATACAGAGCCGCAGAACGTCGCCCAACCAATCCTTAGTACAGGGATCCAACGTCAGTCGCTTTCTAGAATATCTTTTCGCCTAAACTTACCTAAAAATTTCCTAGAGGGTATCGCGCACTTACTCTACATACGTGATTGCATCGATTGGAAACATGTTTATGGATGAGAGCTCCTAGTCAAGGAAAATACTCTGCGAAATAGCTATATGATGTGAAGTTTAAAATATATTGAGGTATAAATGGTCTTGTATCAGTTTCTTTGTCATATGCTAATTGAATGGATCTGATGAAACGAATTATGTCAATTGAACCAGTGAGGTCGGTTCTAATATCAATTATCCAAGTATTTAATTACTTTCAGTAAACACGTTACTCATTCTATAACATCCTATCAACAAACTGTAGAAAAATACAATGTGCTGGTATGGCCTCCACCTCTACCTTGAATGCAAGCACAAATTCTACTCTGCACTTCCGGTCCACCGATGTAAAGTCGCAATCAGGCGTACTGTAGACCCGACAGCCGAAATGCCCTGCATCGCCATCAAGAAATTGAGACATACAAAAATGGTTCGTATGCCTGGATTTTGCTCCAACTGTGAAAGTAAGCTTCCGTTTGAACATCAGAATGTTGAAAATAAAGAGCCTTGCCGCCGAAAGGCTAAAGAGCGAGCGAAACGGGTACAATCAAAACCAAAACGTGCTGATACGGATCCACGAAGAAGCCGGAGGGGTTTAGATACGAAGAAACCCCGGTGTAATAGGGAATGTTGAAACTTGAAGCAACGAGGAAAACAAAGGAACGATGAAACATATGGCGTCTATTTCATATTGGTATTATGACAATACGTAGTATCGCTGTCAGAATTTGGATATGCACAGATGGGTTTTATTATACACAAACTGAGATAAAATCAGAAATCGAAAGCTTTTGACACCATTCGCCCCTCCCAATCCTTTAAAATGACCCTATAAGAGCGAGAAAAAAAAAATAAAAAACAAAAACAAAAAAAAACACAAAAGTAAAGGGATATCCTCCGTATCAGTACTTGGAGGATGTATCACAAGTGAGAAGAGGCACCAAAACGAGACAGAGTGGTTTTAGTAGATACATTCAAATCACTATGCGAGGCCAAGTTTTTATTAAGGCCACCTTCCAAGATAGATTATGCAATTTCCACCGCCACCTGAGATCTCCATTACGGCCGCACATGTGTTTATGTGTTGGTAATCGGAAGATCTTTGAATATGATCGGTTCCGTGAGTGAGAGTTCTCCCTTCTAGGCAGCACCCTTTCCGGATCCGCGGCCGCTTGTCTTTCCAATGGCACGTGCTTTGAGTCGTCTTATCGAATCTTCAGCACTAGCGCCAAGTGGACGAGCAGCAGCCGGGTTGATGTTTGAGATTTTGGAAACCGGGGCGATAGTATAAGTTTGTGGAGTTGCGTCTGGGACGCGAGTGCGGTTGGTTTTGAGCTGTGGTGGCGCCAAAGCGTCCGGTTTATCTTTGAGGCTGCTGAGCTTTGGTTTGGCTCGCTTGAGACTATGTTTAGGAATTATGATTAGAACATGCTGCGGGGAGAGATTGGAGCGGTGTGAGCGTATATTACCTTTGGTCATATTCCACAGTTTGAACTTTGCGGTATCTATAATCGTTATGCTTCGCAAGTATAGGACGAGACCAGTTTTCATAAAGCTTTTGGGCTGTGAAACGAATGTGCTGCTGTGGTCGAGCATCTCGAATATAGAAATTCAAGAGCTTGCCTAATCCACTCATTCGCAGCACATCGTAATCAATGTCCTGCATGTCGAGAAGAATTTGGAATAGATCACGCTGAATGTCATAGGCTGGGAGAGAACGGTCTGGAAGTGGTTCCAGCCAGAAGCGGACAGCTTCAAGCAAGTTACCGTCGATGATTGACTTTAATTCCTTTTGGCGGAAGGCTTTCAGAACCTCAGGGAGCATTTTTAGCTTGCGTGTGGCAGGTCTGCCGGCCTCTTTGTCACCGGCATCGTCCCGAGCCGCTGCTCTCATACGGTTTGTCAAATCGGCGACTAGATCGTCATAAAAGGTTGAATCCTGGATAACGAGTTAGAATATTAAACCGAGGTTTCGGATATATGGGATAAACGTACACCGTCGTGTTTTCTCTTTCTTGTGGGCGCTTTGACGGCCTTTTTGATCCTCTCGTCGAGCGCTTTCAGTTTCTCTGTTGATAATTGTCCAAGTTAGCGGACAGGATAGTTTTCCTGAGGAACTGACGGGTATTCGGGACAGAACATACGTTCACTTTCAGTGAGAGGCTTCTCCGGTCGAGCAGGTAGTTCGCCTTCACTATCATAGTCCCTTTGTTCTCTTCCAGGATTGCGAGATCTCCTGCTGGGCTCGTTTTTCTTCCGTCCACTAGACCCTGCCCCTCCGGCCCGTTTGTGAGCTTTGAGCTTTTGCACAGCATCATTGTCAAGAGCAACCTGCGGTCTATCCTGCCGAGAGATCAGATCGTCATCAATGTCACTCAGGTCGCCGAGGTCGTCTTCGTCGTCCAAGTCGGATAGATCGGAGAGATCACTGTCCGCGTCGGCGAGGTTGTTATCCTTGTCGGCAGAGATGGCGGCTGAATCGACAGGGGTAACATCGTCTTCGGAGTCGAGACCGTGAGTGATGATCTTTTTACAAGGTTCGTCGGGCTCTTTGTCGCTGATTTCAGCATCTGATATGTCGTCGAAGCCTGGGGTGGTGGGCTTCGATGAAGCATCTGCCGTAACTGGGTTACCTCGGGTGGTCATTTCCGACATTTTGCGTCAAGTGAATGTTGAGGATAATGATCCTCCGGAGAGCTGATTCGTCGTGATACGGAGAGCCTGGGATGAGCCGTTGTGGACAATGATCGGGAAAGAGGGAAGGCTTGGGGACGCGTCGGAGAATGGGACAATCGAAGTTGACGATTGATGAAGGAACAACCAGCCAAGGAAGGAAGAGGAAGAGGAAAGCTGAAGCGGCAAACTCCTTCAAACAACACCTGAATTTTCTGCCGACTTCAAATTTACCATCGTCTCGTCATCACCAAGCACTTATCCCACAGCTAGAACTGCTTCAAGTCCAAAAATAAAATAAATAATACACTAAACCGCATTAACTCCTCCTCCCTTTCCTCAGCAAAATGTTTGGCGGTCCAGGTATGTACACTCAATGTCGGGTGGAGAACTGGTATATATACCCGGCTAACTCCAATATCGCAGGACTCGAGCAACCTCCCACCCCGGAAGAAATCAAAGCCGCTGAAATACAAGCCTCTGCCACCGTCAAATCCGGCGCGATCACCTGCTTAGTGCTCTATCTCAGTAAGTCGCCATGATCTATTCAATTATGAATAACTTGAGTCTGACCTTCGTAATCTAGCACCTTTTGCTCTCGATTTCGTTCGAAAGCTCATATAACCATCCCGAAATCACAAACCTCGAAATCACAAGAGATGAAGAATTAGATATGCGATATAAGAGATTGGACTCGCAGCCACCATCCCAAGCCTCTCCATTTTCATAACTGCGCTGTATTGAAAAAGGTATTTACCATGGTGAACATTCCGCAGAGCCCAATCTCCAACATTAACCGATTCCATGTATATATGAATACTATTTATGTAAATTACTTCCACTAATAGACCGAGATTATATCGTACAAGATGCGACGGCGTGCTTGCATCAAAATTACAAAAAAAAGAAATACATGCATTTTCGTCGGAAATTATAAGCCCCTCCCAACGCCAATATCGAACGCAACATACAGCACAGACGCGCTCAAGAGCCGCAAATAATCTTGTCAGAGCAAGTAAATACGAATATCAGATGACGGAAGCCAACGGCGTCGTTACTAAACGTGATAATGACGTTATGCAATCGCTCAGATGGAATTCGGTCGCCAGGAAGGTTAGAAAGGGCGTGGCGAATGTGTATGTATCGAATCTAAGCCATCCTATCTACCAAATTGACGATCCTTCATTGCCTGCTTTTCATTCTCCCATTTCCCGAAAACCTCCTCGAGACGCTGTAGCTCTTCTTGCAAACCTTTGATACCTCTTTCGTGTGTTTGTAAGACCTAGAGAATATTTTGTTAGTATAACATTTATTAACTTTTGTGCTAAGCTCTGGAAACTTACAGTTGCCATTTTTTGGATTTGTTCCGGATCAACGGTAACAGCAATCTCATTTATTTCGTGCTCCATCTGTTTTGCTTTTTGGTTTATAATTTGCATCCTAGCCCATATTTCGTTCATCCGTCCGTTGACACCAGGATCTGAGACGGTTTTCATAAGTGCTTCCAGTCGTTTTCGCAGTTGCTCTTCCTCCGGCTGTAGGGCGTAACCTCGATTCTTCAACACCTGAACTTTGGCGCTCAACGATAGCGTTCGATGAGCGAGCTGTTGGTGCCGAGAGACAGCCTCCGCAAGTTTGATCGTCGTTTTGAGGTCATGATCTCGTGATAGTTCCGTGAGTCTGTTGTTGATCCCATGAAGCGTTGCACGATAAATGGTTATTTGATGCTCCTGCTGCTGCATACGGAGCTGGAGGTCGTTGAAACCACGAACTAGAACAGGCACAGCCCTGATTTTAGGAAAGTTAGAGCCATGCAATTTTTTTAAAAAATTAAATAACTAGCTGAGAAGATGCTTACTTTGGGTTTGGGCGTTTCCGCATGGCGGCATCAAATTTAAGCTTGTCCTCATTAGGCCCAGGCTCATACGAGTTGGCCAGAACTTCATTGTCCACTTGATTATATAAGTATGTTTGGAATTGACAATTTGGCGATTGTACGTTCCAAGCCTCCCAGATCCGCTGTACCTGACCTGACACTATCGATGCCGGGGCTGTAAATTCCTTGTTAGAATATACTTATCTCTAGGGAAAGGATATCTAGGGGCGAACGTACTCTGTGCTTGCGGCTGCTGCATCTGACTCGTCGCCGTCCTCCCGAATCCACTCTGTTGAAGACTACCTCCAAACATACTGCCTTGGCCGATTTGCTGTTGCTGGGCTGGTTGCTGCTGGCTTTGCCCGAAGAAACCAGTGTTCTGTTGGGGCTGCGGTTGACCGAATAAGGACCCTCCAGCTGGTTGCTGCTGCTGCTGCTGAGGCTGTCCGAATAGAGTGCCAGGTTGCTGTTGTTGCTGTTGCGATTGACCAAACATTCCACCTGTGGTGCCGGTGGCCGCTGCTGGCTGGCCGAACATCCCACCGGTGGCAGTAGTATTGTTGGCGGTACTCTGACCGAAAAAACCACCGCCAGTAGCTCCTGTATTCGCTGTACTTTGGCCGAATAAGCCTCCTGTGGTCCCCGTCTGCGCTTGTTGATGAGGTTGTCCAAACAAACCAGTACCGGTGGAAGCGGGAGGGTTTGAATTTATGGGCGGTAGAAAAGGCGACGGCCCTTTGACACCCCCAAAATTCCCTCCCTGGCTGGGCTGCATGGCTGCCGACTGTCCGAAAAGCGACATGTTTATGAAGTCTTTGTTCTGTCTCGAAGAGAGGGAGCGATAATAGCGAACGAGGGCAACGACAGAGCGAAGCCTGTAACGAATACTGCAGGAGCAAGTACGTGCGCTGGATACCACGATGATAGCGACAGTACGCACTGGCAATGTCCGAAACCGGGTGAAGAAGGGAGGTTGAAAGGATCCGGCTTCAGGATCGATAACGAGGATTCGATTGAGATGTTTGTTGGATGGTTTCGAACCGCTGCGATGGACACACGCGTTTCGTTTCGCCTGTTGCGACGACCACATTCATTTTGGAACCAACGTCAACCGCAACACATTTTCGGCTCCAACCAACCGCCGCCACTCCTTCGAGCAACCTCACGCATCCTCCGAGACGGCCGTCAGTGCACGGCATACCCCACGAGACTTCAGCGCCCAATTGACTCGACCGACTGATTACCCGCAGCAATGGCTAGCAGAGAACCACGGTATGTATATGCGATCAAGTCCTTTACGGAAAGCATTTACTGATTCTACCTCTTTTCGACTGCAACAGATTCAGCCAGCACGTCCTGGTGGATGCTGTCCCGCTGCCCGACGATATTCCCAAGGTCGAAGAGGTAGGCGCCTCATCGGCCCCTCTGCTCTCAGCTGCATTCTTCATCGGCGCACGCTGCCGGCCCTACAATGACGACTATATGAAATGCAAAGACGAATCACCGGGCCGGGGCGAAATAGATTGTATGCGGGAAGGGCGGAAAGTGACCAGATGTGCAGTCTCAGTGTGCGTTCCCCACAGACATATAAAACGATACGCCTTGAAGGGAGTTTATTCCGATGTGATATATACGGGTCATTGACTGACGGCCGAGCTGCTACACAGAATTGAGGATCTGAGAGCGAATTGTCTGGGCGAGTTCAGACTTCATTGGCAATGCTTGGAAATGAAGAACCATCAACTGTGGAAATGTAGAAAACTGGAACAAGGGTTGAACGAGTGCGTCTACGGGAAACTGGTAAGAATCAAATTGGTTCCTTTATTGACGAGCGAGACAATTATTGCAATACTGATAGTTTCCTGTCGCTACAAAGGGGCTCGAAAAAACTATTCCTGGGGCGCCTGAGGGCCAGATACCGATTCACTTACGAACAAAAGTGAGGTACACTTGAAGTGCTTCGGATGTACAAAACCCCTTGATCACCGCGGGTGGAGACTATGGAGCTGAATTTTTGCAGGTTTAAAATTTAGAAACTTGGTATATATTACAAGGCAAGTGTATCTATTACTTTTGTCGGACCTGAGGCTGTTGTAAATACAAGACAGGTGAAAATAACCCTGAATGAGCTAGTCCAAAAATTCATAACGCGTGAAATTACCCGAATATAAGCCTCAAGTTTAGGTTGATATTTGTGAAGAAGACTCAATCCTCTTCCATCTGGTTTCTCATCTCTTCGATCTTTTGCACCAATTGATGCCTCTCATATTTCTCGGCCACTTTCATCGCCATGTCTAGGGTCCGAGGCTGTCTCATAAGCCCTACTATCTCCAAACATTTACTTCGTTTTTCTTCTTCCTTGCACTCCAGTGCCAACATTTGTAAGAGGGTCTTGTCGATGCTAATATTCCGTCTTGCCACCTCGCGTCTCTCATTATCTGCATCTCGTGTGTGTTCCACAAGGTCTTCGGTGAGGGAGACCAAGATTGATTCTCTGACAAAGGATTCCTCGAGCTTGCTCATCGTATCATTCTTTGATGCATCTTCATCCGGTGGGTTCGAAACTGGCACTCGGAATTCGAATTCGCTGAGCAGCGGCCGCGGGAAATATGGGTATTTCTCACCACCCTTGAGAATGATACAGCAAAATTTATCCTGCGATACAGCCACCGGCCAGTAAGACTCTTCTTTTCGACCACCAACTCTTCGGTCCAAGTAATTTGTGTCCAATATTGGTACCCATTGTGCCTGTCCGGGGGTGCGCCAATGTTGCAATACGAGCAGAACACCAGTACTTGCGTAAACCATTGGGTTCTAAAAATTGGGTTAGCATATATATATATATATATATATATTATGCAAACCTGAGCCTGGCCGCATTTGAACTCACCCCGTCATCAGAGAAGAAGATGTTCTTTATCGAAGCGTTCTCCGGAAGGGCCACCACGTCGTTATTCTGTATGATTTCTCCCCTTCGAACGTTTTCAATGGAGTACGTCAGTTGTGTGCGCCCGTTGGCTGCCACCGGACCGTTACCGAGTATCATAACATAATCTCGCCACGAAGTACAAGAGACAACAGGAGTGTGCTTTTGCCGATATACTTTGATCGGAACTCCGTATAATGAATATATTCTCACGTATCCATTCGCGGTACAAGCGACAACATAGGAGCTACTCAAAGCGATCGCTGAAAAGCGAATTTGTTAGTAAATCACACGATAAACGGCTGCTTACAGAATCAAACTTACAAGCTATTTCTTCTCCGTCTGGGAGTCGAGTTTTCCAATCATGGCGCACACCCCATGTTTCGTGCTCCCGATAGAAGAGGAGGGCAGGATTTCCTCGTCCGGGTGGCGAAGCAAACAAGGAACCATTTTCATCTAGATGAAATCAGCTAAACGTACCTTTGATAGGGATTATTCATGTGAGTGACTTACTTAGAACAGCTTTATCATATAATAATGGATCTGTAAAATGGAAATTTCGGTACTGTTCTTGGTCATAGAACTCCACGGTTACGGTATTGTGTGTCTTTTGGTCCACTGTCCATGCGAATCCGATCAAACTTAGGAAAAGATATCTCCGATCCCCTCTCCAGGGTGTGCTGCCAGGCTGCATTGGCTCATGGATGTCGGGTTCCCATGAGCCGTATGCATGCCGCTTCAAAGATGGCATTCCAAGACCTCCCGTGTCGGCGATTCGCTTGCCGTTCTTATTTTTCCCGCCATAGCCAGCACCATCGTCATCTTCCAGCCAATCATCCTCTTCGTCGTCATCTAGAGCACCTAGAATATCGTCAACAGAACCTCTTCTCTCGTTCTTTCCTCTATTATCCTTAGCTTCGGTCCTCTTCTCAATACGGACAAAGTCCGCTCCAGCAGGAAGAAACCCAGGGGCGGGTTGTAGTGGCAATTTCAACCCCTTCTCGTGATCAGCCGGTACGGCTTCCGGTTGCATGTTGACAGTCCCTTGATTCGTGCCGAAGGAGATGATATTCTCGGTTGGATGCCATGATATCGATGTTATGGCTCCATCAAAACGATATTTTGCGATGGGGTTTTGATTTTTCGATTCCCAGATTGTGACATTGCCTTTAGTATCCCCGCTGGCTAAAAAGCCCCCGTTTTTCGACCAAGCCAGAGCGGATATGTCATTTGAGTGACCGCCTGTGAACACCTTTTTGATACCCCAATCTTGCTTGGAAACGACTGCTATATCCATGTTATTCTGACCAACGACGAAAGCTCTGCCATCGGGATGCCAAACTGCCCGGGTGGATATCTCGCTGTCGACATCGATCTCTGATATAACACCTACCACTTTGTGAAGCAGGTCAGGACTCTCCGTTGTAAGGGAATATATGTATATTATGCCGTCAACAGATGAGCATGCG
The DNA here is from genome assembly GCA_036971345.1 of Dactylellina drechsleri. Taxonomy (NCBI): domain Eukaryota; kingdom Fungi; phylum Ascomycota; class Orbiliomycetes; order Orbiliales; family Orbiliaceae; genus Dactylellina; species Dactylellina drechsleri. Next base: position 708,671 of record JAJTUB010000017.1, on the reverse strand, counting down.
AGTAAGGAGCCAATAGGGTCGAATGTCAGATGTTTTATAGGTTTTGAATGATGGCGTAGGATCATATGCTTGGATGTGTCGTGGGTATCAACGACTTTGACATTGATGTCGCTAAATTGGATTTGCGAGTGAGCATAGTGGGGGGATAGATCGTGGATTGATAGGAACATACTCTCCACAGGCAGCTACCCAGTGACCGTCAGGAGTAACAGATACATCTCTGGCTGGAAGCGAAAATCGTGTGACAAGCTTATCCATTTCATTTGTCCGTATCGAGTATGACTCCACGGTTCCATCTTCGCAGGATATGTAGAAGTTTTCATTCTATGCGTTTGATATTAGATGAGAAGTGAGAGTATATGGGCTAATCCAAGAGCTAGGAGCTTACGGTGGCAGAGATCCCGGTGTTCGATCCATGGGTTTGGTCAATGTTATCCGGCTCGTCTGAAGATCCGTTTGTGAATTTTCGCAGGAGATTGTTCAATCCCGCGGTGAGGAGGTATCTTCCATCTGGTGTATATGCGACAAAGGTGGGCCCCTCGGAATCTATATTTTATATCGGATAGCTCTAGTATCAGAAGGCGAAGCGCAACAGGTCAATCGAAAGATATAAATAGCTTACGGGCGTATTTTATCTGTGCATCGGGCATGGTGTGCACGTGCGATTAATGAACGAAAGAAGCTCTGATGCAAGGAAGATGATATCGATTATCTAAGTGTCTCTTGGATTGGGCATGCGCATGGAGATTGTGATATGATTGTAGAGCTAAACATGGGCCAAACGTGAGCTGCACGCGCGGGAGACGCGACGAACGAACGAACGTGAACCAGAAGAACTCTCATTGGCATTATTTTCGTGCGACATCCAGCAGCAGTGTCCACACGTGCGCTCCGTGCGACTGACTGGGACTCGACTCAGATCCAATCCACAGCTGGTGCGAGCTGCTCCTTGGTCTTTCTCTGAGAGCTTGAATCCGCCCTTTAATTAGCACGGCCGAGCTACGTTTGAAGTTCCGTTCCTCGGTTCGCCAGCGGAAGACTTCACCTTGGAAATGTAGTGAAACTGCATATATTGGGATGGTCAACGGAGATATAACCGGATCTGTCCATCCGCATATAAGACCATCGTGCTATTTTGCATTCACCGACAGCCAGAGCAGCAGAGCACGTCTGCCAGTGTCCATTACAAGTATCCGATAAATCAAAAACGAGCGAGACGGTCCTTCATTCCTGCCACGGCAATCCCGATCTAAGAGATCCACTCCTCTCCGCCCAACTCCACGCCTACCCGAGCTAGCTCAATACTTCCCTAGCCGGGTCGCCGGGGGGGAATAAAATACACGATAGAACTTGAATGTTGGCATGTGAGAAGGAAGAAGAGGAAGAACCTTTGGGCCCGGCAGATGGGTCTGTTGACGATTACGAGGTCGCTGACCGGACCTAACCCAGCCCAAACCGGGGGCTGGGCTGGTTTCGCGACCGAGAAGAATAAGCCGGGGTAAAAACCCACCGCTCTCCTCGGGACAGCCTTCTGAATGAACCTCTGTCTCTTCGTTGGATATTCGTTACCGCAACCACCACAATCATCATCACCCTCTCTCTCTCTCTCTCTCTCTCTCTCTCTCTCTCTCTCTTCCCTCTCCTTTGGATAGACTAACTGTCTTGTCTTTCCTCTTCCTCGCCATCCGTTCATTTCAGTTGGCCAAGTAATTTATTCGGTGTGTGTCCCGGGACCGAAACCCACACCTCCCCTTTCCTCCTCAAGACAAACAGCCGCGGCTTTCCCCAAATTCCAGACCGCATTCCAGGTGAGGAAGGCCATCACCCCAGAGCTTGAAACCCACAAACATGTGAGCCGTCCTAAAGATACTGAGTATCTTCAACTAACCATTAAACCCCTGCATAGTTGCCTGTATTTAAACCAAAGGCGCTCCAGCTAGTCTTGGGATTATTTTCTGGGGAAATTCCGGAGACCCTTTCGGCTTTCAAGCGCAACATTCCTTCGTTGTTTTTCTTTCCGGATATCGATATCGATAATTATAAACGGTTCCAATACCTCCTTTACAAATATCGTTTGACAACTCCGATTGCATAAACATCATCTATAATATTTTTTTATCTTTCAGTAAACGATGACGGACATTGCGAAAGCCGAGCGGGTCAAGTACGCCAGTGTCCCACCGAACGGCAAGCCGCATAGTATCGCCGTCCCCGGTTCCGCCAGGCCTGGTTACTCTGCCATATACCGCCATTATGCCCTCGGTGACGGCCCCCTGCTCGAGACGCTGGACCCTCGTGTAAGGACCCAGCACGAAGCCTTCGAAACTGGTTGTTCGATAAACCCAAATTCCAACTGCTTGGGTTGGAGGGAGTATGACCGGGTCAATAAAACTTGGAGCGCCTTCAAATGGATGAGCTACGCAACGGTTCGACAGCGCAGAACAGATCTCGGTGCTGGTATACTACGACTTCACCAACAGGCCGGTTTGCCCAACCGCCAAGTCGGTGTTGGTCTCTGGTGTCCCAATATGCCGGAATGGCAGCTCGTTGATCTCGCAGCCATGGCCTACAGCAATTTCACCATCTCAATCTACGACACCCTCGGTCCGTCGACCACTGAGTTCATCATCAACCACGGCGAAATCCCAACCGTCGCATCTACTGTTAACCACATTCCTACCTTGCTTGGATTGAAGGACAGGCTACCCTCTCTAAAATACATCATTGCCATGGACTCTATCGACGATGGGGAATTCCCTGGTAGCAGAAAGCAGGATCTTTTGGATGCATGGGCTAAAGAAAAAGGTGTCCAAATCTTGTCTTTAACAGATGTTGAAGCTCTAGGGCAGAAGCACCCAAGGCCACTCGCTCCACCTTCTCCTGACGACATAATTACCATCAATTACACATCAGGAACGTCAGGAACACCCAAGGGTGTGGTATTGAGTCATAGGAATGCTATTGGCGCTGTTACAACATCCATGATTTGTGCTCCACAATATGGTGACAGTGTTTTGCTGAGTTATATGCCTTTGGCACACATCTACGAGAGAGTTTCCGAGCAAACCGCTCTTGCAGCCAACGCCGCAATTGGATACTTTCACGGAAACATTCTGGAATTGGGAGATGATATCAAGATGCTACGTCCAAGTATGTAGTCTTCCGTTAGACTTTGACTCCAGATTTCTCAAAGGTTGCGAGTGTTAACTATATATATTTAGCTGCGTTCTGCTCTGTACCCCGTCTTTACAATCGCTTTTATGCTGGCATCAAAAACTTGACAGTTGACGCCCCAGGCTTTGGGGGGAACTTGTCGCGTCGCGCTGTTTCAACAAAACTCGCCAATATGAAGTCTGGTGGTACAAACAAACATGTCATCTATGATCGTCTGTGGTCCAACAAGATCAAAGCCAATTTGGGTTTCGATCGTGTCACAACCATGATCACGGGATCTGCCCCAATCTCCCCGGAAGTCCTTCAATTCCTTCGCGCATGTTTTGCCAACGACTTTTTCCAGGGTTACGGTCTCACCGAGTCCTACGCCGTTGGTTCCGTCCAACTATTCGGTGATTATTCTGCTGGAAACTGCGGTGCCATCACACCAGCCCTTGAATTTTGCCTGATGGATGTTCCGGAGATGGATTATCGCTCTACCGACAAGCCATACCCACGTGGTGAGATTCTGCTTCGTGGAACCACACGATTCGTTGAGTACTACAAGTCAGCCGAACAGACTGCCGGAGCGATCGACTCGGAAGGTTGGTTCCACACCGGGGACGTCGGGTCGTTCGACAACCTCGGCCGTCTTTCCATCATTGACCGTGTCAAGAACATCCTGAAGCTCGCTCAAGGAGAATATGTTGCTCCCGAGAAGATCGAGAACGTATACCTAGCAAACCTTAATATCTTTGCCATGGCTTATTGTCACGGCGACCCGCAGCAATCTTGCCTCGTTGGTATCTTTGGAGTTAACCCCGAAACCTTCGCGCCATACGCATCAAAGATCCTCAGCAAGCCCATAGCACCGACAGACATCGCGGCTGTCAAGGCGGCTTGCCAAGAAAAGGCCGTCATCAAAGCGGTCCTGAAGGATATGGACAAAGTCGCCAAGAAGAGAAAGTTGACCGGATTCGAGAGAATAAAAAACATTCACTTAGAAGTTGAGCCCTTCAGTGTTGATAACGAATTGCTCACACCAACGTAAGAGCCCCACCAGAACCCACTGTCATTCTCATATATCATGCTAACTCTGTCATTCTCGCAGTCTTAAACTTAAGCGACCTCAGACGGCCAAGAAGTTCAGAAGCGAAATTGATGCTCTGTACGCCGAAATTCTGAAAGAAGCGGTCCCTATTCCGAAACTTTAAAGATTTGGACTCGTATTTATTTTCCTACTTTGTGCACATTGTTTCTTGTAAATCTATTTTTCGAATTTTCTGGCAGCCTACAAGGAAGGTAGAATGGCGCGATAGTAGAATACTTTATACGGTGTTTATCTTGAATATATTGATTATCATCTTTATAACTTGGAACAGCAACCTTATGCTTTCCAGCCTGACGCATCATAATGAAATAATAAGATCTTTGAGAACCATCTGTCTCATATATCTATTTTCATTAATATTTTTATATTCCTACCCTGTTTGATCGAAAACTCGTACCAAATTTTCGTCCTATAGTACAATGATATCACTACAAAAATTGTAATTTGGAGTACATGTCTTCAGCTTCCGCCAGCTGAAATAGTGCCCGATTACCAGTCTCTGAACATCATTACCTGACGATCAATTCTCATCAATTGGCCGACAAGCTTCTCCTCCACTCGCTTCCATTTAGCCAAATCAGCGAGCTCCTTTTTAGTCAACAGCTCCTCCTCGTGGCCCCTGACATCCGTTCTTTCCGCCTTTGAGAGCAGCATGGCATTGACCTCCCTCTCGTGATCTATCCGCTGCATGATCCGACTCATCGACTTGTAGAAATCATTCAACATGGCCATCTTCGACATCTTTTCATCAAAGTAGAAGAAATAGAATGTTCTAGCGGGTAATCTCTCTGCCGTTTTCGGAACTTCTTGGATGTGAATGAACCCACGCTCGTGTAAGGCACCCAGATGCGCACGTATATCCTTCTGCCGTAATAATGCCGTATCCGCGAGACCCTTCTCATCCATTTTGCCGCGGTCTTTGATTATTCGAACAAGTCGGGTGGCTATGCCCCCGAATCTTTCTTCGATGATTTGTTCCAACTCTCGGGTCCGTAACAGTTTGCAGAGTCGCTCCGTGTCAACTGTCCATCCACCGTACTGCATGCTTCCCTCGTGTTTTGTGACGAACCGATTTGAATCTTCCGCTAGTAACGCCAAGTGTTTTCGGATATTTTGAAGTTGCTCCTTCTTTTCTTGCGCTGCCGAGGAAAGGTCGTGCTTTCTATTAACACCGGTGTCGACTTCTTCAACATCAGCGTCAAGGTCATAATCGTCACTATCACCTTCGGAGTCTTCGGCTTCATCAAAGTTGTCGGATCCTCCATTGGCCATATGCCGTTTGTGCGATCCTCCGTTTGTCACTGGGGGTCCAGATGCGATAGAGTTGACAAGGTCAATTTCTTTACTTAAAGTATTCCCAACATCGAGGGTGGAGACAACAGGCTCTGTGTAGACATGTTAGCAGCTTTCATCACATGTCGACACTTGGTCATACTCTTTCCCACTTCGACCAATCCGTTTTCGGTCCGGTGGTCTGTGATTTTATTCTCCATGTGCTTCAACAATTCCGCGTATATTATCGAAGTGACTTTTCCGATTCGAGATTCCACCCAACGAACAAGTTCTTCGTTTCTGAAAATTGCGAGAAATTTGGCATTGTTGACGCGTAGCACAATTGTACCCTATTTTCATATGTTTAGATATGTATTTGAGATCCGGGCTCATAGGGAAGGGTCTACACACATCGATCTCCCATTCTTCTTCATCAGAGCCCTGAGCAGAAGAAATCTTGGTGCGCTTGCGGGGTCTCCCTTCCTGCCGGTCGGACTTCCTCTTTAAGCCGAAATTCCGGTTGTCAAGCTCTGTAGAGAGTGATTCCATTCTCTCAGCGACCTTTTCGTCAATGGCTTTCTTCATCTTGGTTTGCATCGCCGCAGTTATGCCTGTTTGTTCGTTGGTAACCTTCTGTCGAATCGCATTTTCGGTATCGATTGTCGGATGCATGTGATGCAATTGGACGGGTATCAAAAACTTTTCTTGCATCAGAGTAACTATATGTTTCGAAATCTGAACCGCACTCGTGATCGGAGTAGTGCCCGTAGCCTCAGATGCGTTAATGGTAGACTCATTCGGTAGTGTGCCGTTTGGTTTCGACTTCGTTGAGATTCCATAAGCTGCGATAAAATCTGAGACCCTAGCGTGCCCTAGTAATAGAAAGTTGCTGACTATAGATGCCGCCTATTGGCAATTTGGTACTCTGTTTAGAGAACTGTTGAAAACGTGGAGGGTGGATGAAATATCTTAAGCTTACATCGGTTCCAAAACGCTCTTCGATGGTTCGGACGATTCGGCCGGAGTGTAGGAGTTCGTATATCTGAAGCCAGTTACATTGATAGTAGGTTGTATCGCGACCGCCATCGTCATGAGTGTAGTGCAGGATGAGATGTTGTTGGATGAGGACGACCAATGTCTGCTTGACAATCTTTTCAGGGATTTTGACCCGTCTTACAATCGTGTGCAACGCTGAACGTCCATATTCGAGTAAAATCGCGACGACCCTCTGAACGGATCGCCAATTCAAAATGTCAGAAAAAATTGAAAATTAAAGAGTAGTTCCTAGAACCGATAGGTATATAGACGAAGGGAAGATATCGGTTATGAACGGTTGCAAAGAGAAGTTACGGACCGAGGAGAGTTCGCCATATGTGTCTCTGACGAGAATCGTGCAGAGCTCGACCGCGTTCTATGATTTTTGGTTAGCTACAAATGGCACACATGACAACCGAATCAGCAAAATATATGGGAAATGGGTTGGTTACCTGCTGCATTATAGCTATTACGTACAAGTGAATAATATTAAATACTGTTTTTAAAGGTAATCGATAGATACTCTCGCTATAAGAAAGGCATGGTTGGGATTGAAGAGAATGACCTTGAGCGGTCGTTAATTGGGTATGTCGGAGGTTGAAGGGAGGATGACGAAGAGAGGAATATGAAGTTTGAAATTTCGGATCGGTTGACGAGGCTTGAATATGGCGGTTAGTGAGGACGACGAAGGTATGTCATTCAGGTGAAGATCCAGAAGAGCCAATTGGGCGCCGTGCGAGTTGGACAGGAGATGCGTGATTTGAGGTGATGATGATGAAGAAGAAGACGAAGACGACGACGACGACAACGATGGCCGTGGAGAGATGAACCAGAATGGCACGGTGGTTGATGCGTCTCAAAGCGGTCGTTCGATGAGTCTTGCGTGCCCGCGCCCAGACAAACCCGCCAGAAAATAAGAAAAATTAAGAAAATTAAGAAAATTAAAAACTTTGAAATTTTGTGTTGCGGGGAGCGTCGAGATCAGCCAATGACAGCCGAGGAAAATCGGATGTCTGTTTCGTGACGTCCATTCGCTCGCTGAGTCCGAAATATTATCAACCCTCATCCCACCCTTTGCATCAAGAGGAAAAGAATCCGGCCTCACGCCGTATCCCCGTCTATCTGTAAGTCCCCTCCTTCTTTATACTCCGCTCTGTGGTCGTCTCAATTGTCCTTTTTTTGATCCTTACATCCGCGCTATCATTGGCAATGGACGCCGATTCGAAGGACCGGCGGAATTATACGCATGTGGATTCGATTCGTTGACCGCGTGACTGTCTGACTGACCGGTGCATACTCATTCTAGTTCCTCTCCCTTCTCCCCTCCTCTCCCTACACCCTTTCACCTTCGCACATTTGGTGATCCCAATGCTACCCGCACGAAACACCCTCACTCGCGGGGCTTCGAGACAGTGGCTGAAGTCCTCTTCGCTGTCGCCTATCCGACACACCAGAGCCTTCGCCTCCCCCGCCACTGCGCCTTTTACCTATCAGGTCTCTGATGCGGCTGGTACTAAGGTGGTGTCCAAGGACACCGGCTCATCGACCGCCTCTCTAGCCGTTGTCATAAAAGCCGGCAGCCGATATCAACCTCTTCCTGGTGTCTCTCATGCGCTCGAGCATTTTGCATTCAGGGTATGCCCGCTCAAACACCAAACACCCAAATTCACATCTTTACCTTATCAGACTGGATCAATTGGCTAAAGGGATCGATACCAACGACATCTGTTTAGAGCACCTCCAAACGATCAGCCTTATTCATCAACAGAGAAGTTGAGCTTATGGGTGGTATCTTAGAAACATCTTTATCCAGAGAGAACATTGTATACAAGGCCAAGTTTCTGAGAGGTGACTTGCCTTACTTTGTTGAGCTCTTGGGGGATACCCTTACCAAGACTTTATTCCATGGTACGTATCAACCGGAAACCTGCCAACGACATGACGCTGACGATACTTCCTTTACCCTAGGCTACGAATACTCTGAGAGGATAATACCGACTATGAATCATGAGGTTCTCGTCCATTATGCCGATCCCAGCTTTGTTGCATTGGAAGCCGCTCATGCTAGTGCCTACCATCACGGCCTCGGACTTGACAAATTGAGCCTCGTCAGGAAAAACTTCGGTACCCAAGAAATCGCCAATTTTGCCGCCGAAACGTTCACCAAAGAAAACCTTGCCGTTGTTGGATCCGGTGTCCCTCATGAGGAGGTTATCAAATACACAACCGAGTATTTCAAGGATCTCGGCGCTGGAGGTCAAGTTAAGGCCCACGCAGCAACTTACTATGGTGGCGAAAACCGCACATGGTCTAAGAACGGAAATGCTGTCGTTATTGCATTCCCAGGCTCGGCTGGAGGACCGGGTTTCAAGCCAGAGTTGAACATCCTCTCGTACATCCTCGGTGGAGAGCCAACGATCAAGTGGTCTCCTGGCAACTCTCTTCTTGGAAAGGTCATCCAGAAACACCAGGGAGTCTCTGCGGTCTCCAAGAACCTTGCTTATTCGGATACCGGTCTCTTCTACATATCGGTAAATGGTCCGGCTCCAGTTCTCAAGACCGCTCTTCCGGACGTCATCGAAGCCATCAAGAGCATATCAAAATGCACAGCCGATGACCTCAAGCGGGCCATCCAAACCGCCAAGTTCGACTTTTATTCCGCCGCTGAGGACAATGCTCTATCCCTGGAAGCGATCGGTCAGAGCGTTATCGCCACTGGTAAGATCCCGCAGGTTCAGGAGTCCGTCAAGGCTCTCGAAAGCGTCACTCTGAATAGTGTCAAGAAGGTTAGTGACTCCGAAGCCCACCGAGTGCCATATAGAAATGCTAATTTGGGTGTAATCTAGGCTGCAGCCGCCCTCTTGGCTGGGAAGGCCGCCGTCGGAACCGTGGGAGACCTCCACGTCCTTCCATATGCCAGCGATATTGGTTTGAATGTATAAAGAAGTTCATCTTAAATAGATCCTTGTTTCTCCTTCCTTTTCCCCCTCAATCAGCGACGACCTTAGTTTCTACCGCTTGCCAAACTTTTCCAAGCTCGTGTTCCATCTTCGTTTATATATAAATTCTCCTTCCAAGTAAAAAAATGATGACTTGTTTCTCCGAGAATTGCTGTACAGTTAATCTTACAAAAACCGATAAATTCAAGAACTGGCCTGTCCGGCTGGATAGGCCATAGTGCATAGCCGCTCAATCTTATTTGGTTTTCGTATATAATCTTTTCTTCTGTTCTGTGCAGCATTACTACAAAACTGCATTCCCATCAATGGAACTCTATCGTTATTGTGCGTTGTGGTGCAAATTTTTGGCCAACCGATTGACGCAGCGGAAATTTACCGCTTGAAACGAACATCCGCCTGAAAGACCTCGGTACGCAAAGAGCAAGCACCTCCAACCGCCCTCCGTCACAACCACTCTTCGACTCCGAATACCATCCAATCTTCCGTACCTCCCGTCTCTCGCATCTTCTATCACCATGGCATTCGCGTGGAAGCAGGCTGGCATGAGGTGTGTAGCGATCTAGCCATCCCCGAAACCCCAGGCAGAAAGACTGAACTCCCGGCATACCATCATGATGGGTTCCGAGAAGCTCACCCGCCTCCGAAACGTCAATTGACTAACGTGTGTTTATCAATCTTTGCAGCTACAACAAGTACCTCTCCATTGCCGCACAAGCGATCCGAAAAAGCTTGAAGGAACAGGCACGCGCAACTGCCGAACGAAGAAGCCAGATGGAGTTGAAGTATTCCAGGTGGGAGGTAGGTTTTCCCCGGCTTTGGCGTCCGAGGCTAGAGATACCAAACAGCAAGAGTCACTACACTCTTGAGGAGAAAGTGCTCTATGTTAGGAAGTAATATGTGCTAATCTCGTGTGTGTTTTCTTCACAGAATGGAAAGCAGGGAGAAGTCAAGTTTCTAGGCACCGCTCCGCAAGCCTAAACTTATGTATAAACCGCCAGAACAACTGGATGTGGACAATAGAACTTCGAATAAGAGAGGGGAGAGAAACATGGTGACAATTGGTCACGAGTGGTGTATATAATGTTGAATTCGATTTTAAAAAAGAATGCTTAGATAAAATAGCCCTTACTCCATTTTTTTTCGATCCTAACAAAGATCTGCTCCTGAAATATTGAGACTTCTCAAGTGATAAAAGCAAGAAAACGTCAGCGGCCTGTCATATTCATTGTTGCTTAGGTATAAGATAAAATAATATAAAAACGCTCTTAGTTGCTTATGTCCCAGACGTATCTCTACGATTGAATCATATTCAAAAGTGCCTAAGCTCACATATGCAACCAATATAATGCGTGCTAGTTTAATATCCTACATTTCCAATTGGTGAAATAAGGATTAGTGAGATATAAAAGTCGTGCATCCGCGATCCAAATTAAGAACGCAAGACAAAGAGTTCCATTCGCCGGTTGTGACACGAGGTTGAGGAGGGGCAGAATTAACCCCATTCGCTTGCGAATCCAACAGGCCGCCTGCACCCGTCAAAAACCCCGATGTCCATACGACCCCCACCAATAACAACCCGAAGCTAAAGTCGTCGCTGAAAGAGCGTTTTACCTTTACGTACAAACATTTATTATTACCATGAACATACGCATCCTGGATTTCTGGTTCCGTCGCTGATAAGGTCCGCACGACAAGAAACATTCCTAACATCGCTTCAACGGCCACGTTATATTCCAGTCCCTTTTCTTCCGCAGGCCATACGCATGGCGAACAAGAGCGGGGGTTTTAGCGACGGTATGAGTTTACGGTTTTTTATTCCAGGCGTCATTGAGGGTCTTGGGTATTTATCGACTGACACCGTTTTTCTGATAGCGTTCGCACGTCTCCACGTGTCGGACAAGATACTGGATGGCCACCAAGTTACCTCGACCATAAAATCGCCTACATCGGCCAACTTTCGAGATGTGACGCAGCTGTTCCGTCAGGCCTGTCAAGGTACAGCCCAAATTCTCAAATTTTACCATAATTTTATGGTAATTTGCATATAAAAACTGGCCATTGACTTGTTAAAAAGGCCTGGAGGTGGGCCAGCTAGTAAAAGACCCGAACTTTACCTTATTTGAAGCTGTCGGCGCTCTTGAGGTTGGAAACTTATACCCCCAGCTTTAGGCACACGTGCTTATAATTTCTCTCTAGATTATGGATCCTAAGATGGATAGTGGTCTTCTTAAATCTGGCGAAGAAGATACACCCGCTGAGATATACCAGCCCAGACTGCCCGAAGAAATAATTGGCATAATGGATCAGTTGCTATCGAGTGAGGTGTGTGTTCAAGCAAACCCAATTTATAGAAAGAAAATTGATAATAACTCGGCTTGAAGATGTCCTGGCATGACGGAGCAGCTTTGTCGCAGACCGTATTCACCTGTCTATATATCGACAACCTTCTCAGTATGAATCCCTCCACCATTGAAGAGGCCAAATTTTCATTGCCGCCTTTGGAGAGCCACCAGCCTGGCACTCCTGTATACCAGCTTCTTCATTTGATTCTCCAGGCGTATTGCGTTGGTCTCATAAAATGTTGTGACCATGTCAATCGCCAAATTCTTGCTGAACATACCTATGAAGTTGGTTACCTTTCAACTCAAGTCTTATCTGATATTCGTTACTCAAATATTCTTTTGGTAGGAAGAAGACTTTGTGACGCAGACCTACAATGTCTCGCTCTTAGAGTTTGTTTCTGTTCCGGACGTCAACAAGCTCCTCTCATCCGCGATTGAGTATATCGACAGTGCTTTAGCTCCGTGGCCTAATAACATTAAGATGGCACTGAAAGCGCGGTTAGCATTTCGGAAGCTATTTCTAGCAGAATTGTCTCGAGATGTTAAGGATATGGTTGAGAAGCGGTCCAACTGGGATGGGTGCATCACCCTTTTATCAACCATCGGTATAACAAGAAACCTCGGAAAGTCCGTCCCCTCTGTATTCAGTATCGCTGTTCAACGAAAACTAGCCAGCACAGTGCCTCCCCGCCCGATTGTGCAAATCCCATTTGAGGAAGCCTTTACAATAGTCTCGAGGCTGTGCAAGGATGCGAAAGAGATCTTGAGAATTTTGAATTATTCGGGTGCCACAAACTTGATGGTACGCACATTTTCTACAAACAATATACGCCAGTTCTGCTAATAAATCGCACCGCAGACATTCTTTCTGAGGTTTACTGCCCGAAAGCCACAGCCATCGACATATGTTAGGTCATTGCTACAAACCTTGTTTTATGGTGATCACATTGCGTTAGGTCGCTTGCAGATAAGCGATATCCTTCTCGACGATGTCAAAGAGTTATGTCTGCCGGCAGACGATCTCTTTGACCCACGGAATGAACTTTCTGAGATGCCTTCGGACACACGGTATCAAATACATCAACGGATGAAGTGGTTCGTGGAGCGAGCGGGTAACGTGAGTAGATACCTCTCTAGCAAACCTTTTGGGTTTGTCTAACCGTCAAATAGTCGTATATCACCTTGTATCGAACTATATGCCAAAATCGTTCTCGACTAAGGAGGAATCTCTGCCATTTGATTGTCGATTGGGACGCTTTGCAAATAGAGGTAGGCCTCATCCCCAAATGCGAACCACTGCCCAGGGCTGACAGCAATAGTGCGAGGAAATTGATGGAGAGCTCCAGCAGCTTATAAAAGAGGAGCCTGTTTTACACAATGACAATATATCATACGCATTTTCTCTTTCATCTTGGGTTTATCATTACAAATTAAGGCAGATGGAATGGATCATATTCCTCGGATTTGAATTGGAAGTTTACTTGCCCTACGAATTCGCAGGAATGTACTGGTACGTACCCCGAACTACCGGTACGGTAGACCACTGCTAACCGAATAGGTATCTCCAATATTTCTTGCGAACTCGGCTACAACATTTAGAGAGAATAAGACACTTTATTCATCCGAGTGTTGCATCAGATTCCCCTCTAGCAAGCACAAGATCAAACGAAGCGTTGGCATCGGCCCAGGATGTTGCAAGTGCTCAAGCAACTGTAAACTTCACACTTTTAGAGGCGGCGGCGCTACAGGAACTTTGTAGTGCGATGATTTATGTGAGCCTCAATTCAAATGCACACTCGGTTGAAATTGACCACTAAGTAATTGGGTATAGCTGTATACCGCACTCGCAAGATTAGGTCTTGTGAAGACACCCCCACAACCTTATAGTACTGACGCACTGCGGTATGAGTTGCGGATGAAGCCATTCATCACAATTGGCTGCCCGGATGTCATATCATTTGAAGACTTTAAGAGTCTTGTGGATAATCCAGATATTGAGGTTGGTCGTTCTCAAGAATAGCCTAGAACCCTAATTTCAAGAGCTAACAACATTTATTATCTTCAGACCCTTGAAATGCTAGAGATGGCTACGGAAAACACAAAAGAAGGGAGGAAGAACTTTGATCTATTGAGTAAGATGAGTGCTGCTTCGTCACATGCGATGCTCTGTGAGGAGGGGTATAGATTGGTAAGTCATAAATTTGGATTCCAATAGCAATTCATAAACATATAGTCTAATCTTTATGTTCAGAATCTTAGGGAATATCTTCGATCGTGCATTGGGGCTGGTGTTGCAATTGTGGTTCTCATCAAGGCAATCAAGACGAATACTCTGGCGGATATGGAGATCGAGATCGACCGGGGCTCTTACCATCCGTGGTTTCCGGTTCCGCGAATCTCATCGAAGAAGCGCCCTCCACTGCCGGCTATACCACCTAATATCGCAAGATAAATGAATGTTAGTGATTCTTTTAGAGGAAATGATTAATTGAAGTCTATGGTTATTATAATTCTGTAGGGTTCCAGAAGCAGCAGGCCAAGCATTTATATCCATATGTGCATAACATCATCTATTCATTTAATATAGATCATATATCCCCTTTTTTTAAGATACTTTATAATCAATCTACAAAAAACTAAGTAGATGTAGCATTGGTTGGAGTTAAGCTTTGGGATAGCTAGGTGTTGTTCGGAACCGAGGTTGAAATACGGCACATTGCCGACCCCAAGCTAGAACGGCCGTGGATCGAGACACATGCACAATTCCAGCCCCAATTTTTGCCCTGCTTGCCTGCCATGATATAACTGCAGGAAGAATAAGCCGGGGTGTTTTCGATCCCATCTGATTTGCCGATGCGCAGAGCAGCACAACGACAGACTTTCCAACGTCAACATCGACCTCGACCTTTTTTGATTTCCTATCATTTCCTTATTTCGCTCCTTTGACCCTGTTTTCAAGATACCTCGCCCTTGCATTGTCGCTATTCGTTTCCATTCCGCCGTAGTTTCCAGCCTCCCGTTCAGTGACTCTCCTTTTCTGCTCTTGTCTAAATCAAATAACGGAACACAAAATCAACGTTCAACAACTCGCCAGACAAAAAAACGTTCAATATGTCAGACAACGTTGCTCATGCGATCGCAGGTACGTCTGTGACCTATTAATGTCGAAATCACATCTTAGAGTCGTTATGGTCTTGGGAAGCTTTGAAAGTCACATGCTAACTATGTTATTATCTTATAGGCGCTGGTATGAAGCTCATCCGAATAATAGCTTAGCTGTTCCTCGAAAGGCTAACCGAGATGTGATGAATAATGTGTAGGAGGTGGCATTGCTTCGATGGTGCTGACCTATCCGCTCATCACCTTGTCGACCCGCTCCCAGGTTGAGGCCAAACGAGCGGAGACATCAGTCGCTGACGCAGTTCGTCGAATTATCGCCCGTGAGGGTGTTTCTGGGCTCTACGCTGGTTTGGAGTCAGCACTCTTTGGAATTAGTGTTACAAACTTTGTCTACTACTATTGTAAGAATTGCTATTCTCTTGGGTTCTCGAACACAAGTCATGCGGCTTAGCACGTGCTAATATTATGGGAATTTTGTTCGCAGGGTATGAATGGTCCAGAGGAGTTTTCGAAGCTGCCAATGTCAAGAGAGGCATCGGCAAGAAGTTATCAACCTTGGAGAGCATGGCAGCTGGAGCGCTGGCTGGGTCAGCTACAGTCCTCATCACCAATCCTATTTGGTATGGTTACTCATCACATGAAATCAAAAATATTCATTAGTCAGCTGCTAAAATATCTAACTAAATCAGGGTCGTCAACACCAGAATGACAGCTCGTAAGAGTGAGAGAACTGAGGCTTCTTCGGACCTCCCGACTCTCGAGAACCCAAGACCTAAGAAGGCATTGTCGACCATTGGTGTTCTCCGACAATTGATCAAGAACGAGGGCTTCAAAGCTCTTTTTGCGGGTGTCATCCCTGCATTAGTTCTTGTCATCAACCCAATCCTCCAATACACAATCTTTGAGCAGCTAAAGAACTTGGTAGAAAGGAGGAAGGGCCGCAAGTTGGCACCATTGGATGCATTCTATCTAGGAGCCATTGGCAAGTTGTTCGCCACGGGTATTACCTACCCCTACATCACCGTAAAGTCGAGGATGCATGTCGCCGAGAAGGCAGACAGAGACCCCAGTGTCATCCAGAGCTTGAAGAAGATTGTTGACGAGGAGGGCGTGAGTGGGTTGTATAAAGGCATCGGACCTAAACTGGTTCAGTCTGTCATCACCGCCGCCTTCCTGTTTGCGTTCAAAGACGCTTTTTACAATCTGACCGTTCAAGCAAGGGCCAGAGCCAAGATTTCGAAATAAGGATTGGGTTTAGACCAAATATCTTCTTGATAAAGACCGTTGGCAGAGTGGTTTAGGCGAACGCCAAGCTTCCAGATCTTTTTAATTTTGTATCTCTCAGGGTCCAAGGAGCGGCATTGTTGAAGAATATACAAAGATAACGGGCTGGCAGACGGAATACTCATTCTTCATTTTGGTATATATTACGCACAACTACAGGTTAGAGGGGGCTACGTGGGGTTTATCCTTAAAAGAGGGTGTACTGTAACATTAAAGTTAGACGATCATGGCTTCGCGCTTGTAATTGCAATCCGGCTCATCCATATTGACGTAAACTGCCTTCATTTTATCAGCTGAAAATTGCTTATTGCAACAAAGGAGACACGGGAAGAAAGAGCAAAGGCCAAGATATCGTAATTATTGGAGAGGGGATTTTCGGCTATCGTCTTGACAGAGGGAAGCTTGGAGACACACGCCGACCGTGCACTGGGGAGGCCATGTCCGATATCCCTTAATCCCCTTCGAATAAAGTGTATTGTTCATGGGCCCCAGATTTTTTCTCTTTCGTTTACGAGGCTTCCATCACGACTAGCCGACACGGACAGCGTCCACCGCGAGATGTTTCTTCTGGGACCCACAGTTAATATATTTTCCTTCAAGAGAAGAAGATCGAAGGCAAATTGATCGACCCGTGAACTCGGTGGCCGTCAACCAGGATCGCGTCCTCAGGGTCCTGAATTCGAAATTGGAACACGCAGTTTGGTATTTTTTCTGTTGGGCTCACTCTACGGCAGATGTATTAATTCCTGTGTCTTCGAATGAATTTCTAGAATTCCTACCCGTCCTCTGGCCGACGGAGCATTTTCAGGGACAATAGAGTTAGGATGTTCAATATAGGTCATATGGGATGTGCATTCGGGTTCTATGACAGGTTCGATTCGACCGAACGATGGGATGAAAACAGACAATCGATTGAGTCGCCCAGAGCCGCGCACGCTAAAGGAGATCTTTAATTTCACGAAGAGCAGGCAAACGAACGATCGAATCTCCGGGATTTCCTGCCTTGAAGCAGATTTTTGATCGTTTATGCTAAATGCAGAATGACGATGCTTGAATAAGTTTTGCTCGAATCTTGGTTTCATGACCTGTGGAGCTGCAATCTGCAAGCGAAGGAAATTAAACTTCAGCGGAGGAAAGAAATTTTTTCTTTGGTTCTCGAGCTCGGGTTCGTGATGAGGGTGTGGTTGGACATCTTGTCGATTGGCTGGTGGCCATGCTGTGATTGGATGTTGTTGGCGTTTCATGATGATACATGCTAATAAGCAAGGGAAAACTAGCCTGGCGCTACCAATTACTGTAACCTCTTCGTTTCCTTTCCCGTTCCCTTCACCAAACAATGTTTTACGAGGCAAAAGGTTAGCATTGACTTGTTTCCTCGTTTCTTTGGGTTGTTAGTGGAAGGAAAGAAGAAAAAAGGACCAATTGTGTCGACTGAGCTGAGCTGACGGAAAATTCGATTACGTTTAACGTGATCCATGGAGAAGTGAGACAGTTCGGGAAGTGAGACAACAACAACAGCGAGTTCTATTGAGAATAACTACACAAAATTTCATTCTTCAGCGGTGTCGTAGTCACTACCACTATTATTATAATCACTGTCGATTACAACAGTAGAATCATTGTTTTCGCCCTTCTTGGCCTTCTTGGCATGGTTCTTACGGTTGGCCTCCACAACTTTCGCATCTAATTCAATTGCTTTTTCACCCCAGAGGTACTCCACCTCATGGTCATTCAGGACCCTGGCACCTAACAGTCGTGGTCTCCCAACTCTATTCTGTGATACCTTCTTATTCGCAGCGCGTAACTAGTCGGCAATCGCTGATAATATTATATTTTCATTCATTATACGCTCTGTGAATTGTCCTAATTTGCATACAGTTGCAATAGTTGGTGAACTGAGTAGATATCCTACCTTATCTAATAACGAGTCCACTACCTTCTGCACTGACTGTAGTCGCGTTGGTGTAGCTAGTTCGCATGGTAGTAGTAGTAACAGTGGTGGTGGCGTAACAGGGCGTAACTTCGACAATACCTTATCAGGATTGTATGGTACCAAACCAGCACCTGACCACGCTGCCTTCACCAGTTCAACTGAAACTATGTTACTACACGCTTCCGCCAGTAATTTAATAAATAATTGTTTGTCAATCCCAGTTATCCCATTGCGCATGGCGTCGTCTACCGCATTACTGTACTGTTTGCCGTACACTGAATTGAAACCAACGTCTAATGGTTGCAACCGGTGGGTACTATGAAGTGGTAAACAAAGCGCTACAATCGAATAATAAACACAATAACTAATGAATTCTACACTAATATGACTACTATGACCATCCAATAATAGCATACGCCATTAATTGTCGTGCACCTTAAGAGCCGTCAGTGGTTCAAACAGCCGGTCCAACCATTATACGCCTAAATCCTCGTCTGTCCACCCACTAGGCGAAGTTGCAAACAGCCAGCCATCCATCGAACAATTCATGTTATTAATATACTAGTTAAATTAATAATATTTACCCTTAAATATAACAAATAGTAGCAATATCATACCTCTGGCACCAATACATTCAATACTCATAATCAATTCACAATTACCAAATTGCTTGCTGAAGCAACTAGTACCGCACTTTAATATAATAATCTTAAAGGATTATACCAGTCCCATCATGAATCCCTTCTCATCCATATTAAAAAAGGTATTCTCGTTAATACTGTAACATCATTTAATATCCATGAATAGATTATAGAACCTTTGAATTAAATTGGGATCGTCCACCTTAACTCGTTCGTTATCAAGTGCTTGTGAGTATGCAGTACATAGTTCAAAATGCCTGTCCCTGAAGCAATTTATCCATTTTATGCCCAGTTTGCGACCTGCCATCTTCTCTGCTATATAGTGTATTATATCTAACCTGGTTGGAAACCCCCAATTGTATAATCTTATTATCCAGCGCACCAGCGCACACTCACCTTTTATTGTTACCATTATTTGTTTATAATGCGCTGCGGACCGGTTGCTAGTCTTGCCATTGAGGTAACACACCAACGTAGCATACACTACGTTGTACGCTGCAGCAGTAGCACGGATTATCTTGTAATCACCCCGTCTATACACTGCCATAGCCAGCTTGAGGCGCTGTTCGCGGGGCACCCCAACGGCCTTACTATTTCGCTTATTACTAAGGCAAGTACGGCATATCATGATGGCTGAATTAGTATTTGAATTAGTAGTTGAATTGGTAGTTGAATTAGTACTTCGCAGTTGTAATTACAATCGGCAGCGATGATGGTGTTTTACGCATTATTATTATTTATTGTTGTTGTTGTTGTCTCACTTCCCGAACTGTCTCACTTCTCCATGGATCACGTTATCATGCGAATATTGGATTTGTCAAAAACCTGCGACAAAGTTTACAAGCATTTTTCGTGATAGGCAGAACCGAACCTGATGCTGGCTTTGAGCTGATTGCAGATGCTGAAAATGGTACAGGAATCGCATGAATTCGTTACGTGACTTCAATTTCTAGTACGGATCCATTTGCATGCATTCGTACGAAAGCTGGAAGGGATTCGAGGCTAAGTTGGAAAGCGCGATAGGATTCTGGGGACTCAAAAAAGCTTGTCAATTTGTTTTTTGTCCCACAGAAGTATTTAGCGACTCGAGCACTCCAAGGTTCGAGTCCGTCCGTTAGTTCACTGACACAAGATAGGGAATATGATGATGATATTCTGTCAAGACGGTGAGGAATGGGGTAGGTCCGAGATTTGCGTCTCAAACCGTGTCTCTCTATCTGCTATCGAGTGGAGATTGGTATCGACAATGTCAAATACCAAGCATCAAGAACTAAGAAATGCTCTCAATCAAGAAGCTCATGATTTCAAAAGAGGATGACAGATTTGGTAGTTTGACGCTTGAACAAGGAGCTGCTGAAATGGCTGTGGCGCCCCTTTTTTTTTCTTTCTCTCCTTTCACGAAGCCGGCTGATTTTAGTTGGCTGCCCGGTGATATCGATCTCTTCCCGGCAACCTGAAACGAGAGCATGCAGAATGACCGGGACCTGCTGAAAGGGCTAGCGAATGGCACTTTACCCCGCAAGACATGACGAAACCCTGGCTCTTCCAGGAACAGAAAAACTACACCGGCATGGAAGCGATATGTGTGATGGGCGGCAACTTGGTCAAGCAGGCCAAAATGCAGGAACAACAAGCACTAGCCTCCGTTCGGGATCGAAACCGGGATCACGACGTGGTGAAAAATGCTACCCTTTGCTTTGTTCTGGCTTGGTTTTAGCTGCGTGGCTGTTTGCTTGGCCACTCTTCTGGAGGATCGAGACCCGTCAATTGTCGATATTTTGAGATGCTTTGCTCGCTCCCCTCTGATGGCTTTTTTCAGCCCTCTCGACCATAATTCCCCGTCTCCGTGGCGGGGATCGGTGGACATGAAGAGCCTGCTGTCGACGACGAGCTGCATCATTCCGAGCCGAATCTGGCCACCGATGAACGACGGAGCGGACGACCCTTGCGCCCTTCTGTCGATGGTGTAACAGGCCAACTCATCACAAACAGACGGCATTCACACGGGATACATCTGGCTTTCCCAACCGATCGATCGATCGAAAAACCGTTTCACCATGCGAAGGATGCCAGGCGCAGGCCATGTGGGCACAGTTGATTCGGGTTCTCCTCGAGCTTCGACGGAGCACAAGCACAAGCTCACACAAAGTTTAGCCACACAGAGCACAGCTCTGTAGCTCGATTGGCTATTAGGATGATATCATCGCTTGGAGGGGTAACAAGCCGTAGATGCTCACAGATTTTCGTTCCGTTTCGTTTCGTTCTGCTCCGTTGACGCAGAAACAAAAAATATTCGTCGACGCCGATATCATCGATATGAAGGCATTGAATGGCCAGCAGTCGATACATCACGGTCGGAGCACGCGGCAAGCCTGAGCAAGCGCCACTTCCTACGAGAACTAAAAAAAGTTTTTCTTCAATCGTGGTTACGTGCGTCTAGACTCCTGAAGCCACGAACGCCAACCAACATGCTAAAGACCGTATTTCCACGTAAACGTAATGGAAATGTCTTGTGTCTGCAATCGCTGTTGGTCTGGCAAATGGATCTATCAAAACAAACTTGAGCTCCTACATGACAGATTTGACGCCAAATCGTGGTAACAATCGAGCAATCGGATCTCGAATGAAAGAAAAAAGGAAGACGGCAAGTTCCCCGGAGGAGGGAAACGAAACATCGTGGCCTGGGAGGATTGGTGCCCTGAGTTGGATGGGCAGGCGTAGCTCCGATGCATTTGCATTAGTACGCTTTTTTGGTGCGGTCTCAGTTAGCCAGGCTGGTGCTGCTGCAAGGCACCAGGAGTTCATTCGACGAGGGGTTTTTCTTAGTTGGCTCGGCCTGGGGCCAAGCGCACATGTACCGGACAAGACGGACAGGTTTGTGCCCCTGAGCAGCCCCAAAGGTTGGAAAGTGAAAAGAGGAAAAAGAAAAAAATATATTAAAATCGAAGGGGGATCTTGGAATATTAAATGAAGGGATCGAGGCCCAATTGAAGTCGGAAGCCTTGTCCTTTGCGCAACCTATCATCCTCCCCTAAAGGTCACTCTTTCATATCCCCTTTCTGAGACAGACAACCCGGTCAGACGGCACCGTAATAGTTGTTTGCAGCACAGACACACTCTCGTTTCCTTCGGTTTCCACTCTCATTTTAGTTTGGGGAACTTTGACAAGACACTCTCTGCGAGAGTAGCAACCAACGACCAACACCGCGAACAAGGTAGTACTGTTCCCAATAGCGCCTGTTTTAAATAACCAGCCTGTCGCTCTCATCCTCTCTCTTTCCTCTCCTCTTTCTCTCCTCAAACCATTCACCGACGGTTTTTTTGTTTTTCGCAGGCCGGCTTCTGGTTATATCCATCACTGGGTTGACTTTTATAAGCGCTTCATTCTTTCGTGCTAAAGCAACACCAATTACACTCCTTTAAAACAACTTTAAGCTGCTCCCTTGTTTCTCTCTCTTTACTTTGTTATTACGACTCGAACTTCTTGACGAGGTTGTTGGTATCATCGTTTATTCAAACGGGGTCTTATTTTTACAACAGTCAATTATATATCTATTTTGTGGATTCTTTGGATCAGGTTCAATCCATTCGACCAGGTGTCTTACCGAACAGGAAATACAAGAATACCTTGCATCTATACAACCGTTACCTTTTATTAGGATACTGTGAGTATATATTCATTCCTCCCTTTGCGACATTAACATTTGTTACATGACCTTATCTTCGTTTGCCTTACCACTTGTTGCGATGAACTCATGGTTACATGAACTTGTCGATATAAAATATATCGCACGGGTTGCATGATAATCGCCCTTTGAACGCATTGGCGGGTCGCTTGAATCTCGAACTGGTTCGAATATGCAACACGCTGCAACGCATTATTTATGAAGAATGATATATCTTCCATTGTACCTACACGAGCGTGCCTCTTATATCTGTTATTATAAAAAGGTATCTTGATTTATTCTAACAAACCCTTTCTTCTAGAACGGTTCTTCTTTGCATCAAATACTATCGTCTACTTCCTTGACGGATTTGTAAACGGTTATTCTTCCATTTGGTTACGTGCCCGGCCACTCTCCAAATCCTATTCATCGAATCTCAATTCAGACAAACCCCTTCAACTCCTATACCATCAAACTTTTAAAAGATATTCCAATCTATCTCATTCAAGATGCGTTCCGTCATTCTCTCTCTCGCTGTTCTTGCCGCTACTGCCATGGCCGCCCCAGTTAAGGATTGCGCTATCAAGTACGCTCGTGACGTCGTCACTGAAGTCGTCGACATCACTGTCACACAGACTGTCTATGTTACCGAGGGTGCTGTCCCAACCGGAACACCAGTAGCTGTCTATGTCCAACCATCGACAACCCCTTGCGAGGAGACTGCTCCCAAGAAGACTCCTGTTTACAATGCGCCGGCTCCTGTCTACTCTACCTATGTTGAGGTTCAGCCCGCTCCGTCTCCGGCACCAGCCCCAGTTTCCAACGCTCCAACCAGCGAGGATCAATCGTGTCTCGATGCCCACAATCAATACAGAGCTCAACATGGTGCCCCACCTGTGACCTGGAACTCCGATATGGCTAGCTATGCCGAGCAAAACACCCAGAACTGTGTTATGGCTCACACTGGCGGTCCATATGGTGAGAATCTTGCCTTCGGATACTCCAATGTTGCCGATGCCGTGAAGGCTTGGTACGATGAGGGTTCTCAATATGACCCCTCCAACCCAGGTTTCTCCGTAAGTCTCATACTGTTCTACACCGATATTAATACATTAGATACTAACAGCCTTTCCAGGAAAACACCGGACATTTCACTCAGCTCGTCTGGAAGGCAACTACTGAGATCGGTTGTTACAACCGTCAATGCGGTGGCAGCCAGTACCTCATGTGCGAGTATAAGGTTCCTGGTAACGTTGTTGGTAACAACGGTCAATACTTCTCTGAAAACGTTCAGATGTAATAAGACCGTAACTAGGAAATATTTGTACAGCGAGACTCCCTCTGTAACTCAGATATAGTCTTTTGAGGATGGCGCTTTGACATCCCTTCTGGCTATTCTAGACTTTCTTATGTTGATAACTTTTACTCTTATGGAATCATTTCCTTTTCTTTTCTTCATGTGTATTACTATATTTTTTTACTCGACCTTTGCATACCTTTTAGCGTGCGGTATCATAACAAATTCAGGTGCTTTAAGACACGAAACTGTATTGTAAATGCGAAGATGAGATGCCACCAGGTCGAGCAATTTGATATGGCGGCCTGTATATACGGATTCCGGGATAGCGCATACCCTTCCATCGTAAATTTTTCGTGGCCGTCCCGCCTCATGCGCACTCTACATCCGTCAATTCGTCCTGGTATGTCTTGTGTTACGTGTTTCCTTTGCCCCAGAATCTCACCTGGCTGCCATTATTCGCCAAAGCTTCTTTGTGAATCCTTTGCATACGACAGGGGAGAACGGTTTAATTTGCATTCGTTATATATTATCACTCGGAAGGTCTCAATGCGACCGTCTGGTTCGCCAAAGAGTACAGCGTCGTCCGCAAACCTCAAATGCGAACTCAAGAGCGGCTGTCGTTACTGTTTCGGGCGACGAACCTTATAAATTGTTAAACCAACGCCCAACAAGCGCATTAACTTTTTAGAACTGGGCGTCGTTGGGTCGGCTTCACATTCTCTGCTGACCAGAATAAGTTGGCTTCTTCCCTTCCCGCCTTCCTCCCTCCTTACTTTCTTTCCATCAAATCTATTCCTTCCAGTCTCTTCGTTTTCTTCGTCCTCACTTCCCTTCTGACACCCAACACACACCCAGCCAATCATTGGATATCGCTGCAACCTTCGTACCAAATCGCACTTCGCCGAAAAACCACACCCTGCATCACCACACATTCACTCGTCATCATCAGTCATCACATCGGCGGCAAAAATGACGACGTCCTTACCCATCCAAGGCGGCGGTAGCAAGCCAAAGCTCAAGCTCACGAACCAGCTATCCGCCAGTTCTAGTCCTTATGTAAGGCCCCGAAATTCTCCTCGCTTCGCCTTGTTGGTTTTGGCGGGGTACTGATCGCAAGCGGCGGGCGTATATCTTATAGGTCAGAGCACATGCGAGTAACGCAACCGAATGGCAACTCTGGAGTCCTGAAAGTTTAGCGCTCGCGAGGAAGGAGAACAGGTTAATATTCCTGAGTAGCGGTTATTCCGCCTGCCATTGTATGTTTTCTTAGTTCCTTGTTTTCTTTCGTAAGCGGTTGGTATCTAACCTTGAAAATGAAAATAGGGTGTCATGTCCGTAACAACTCTCTTATTAGATCGCACTCTTGCTGCGAATTTTGAACTAAACTTTGGAGTTTCAATAGGTCATGGAACGGGAGAGCTTTCAGGATCCTGGTGTCGCACGGATTCTCAATGACAACTTTATCCCCATCAAGATCGATCGAGAAGAACGGCCCGATATTGACCGAATATACATGAATTATGTACGTCGAATTAGCTTGGAACGATTGATCAAGGGTATAGGAAATGATTTACTGAATGCTGCGATGGCTATATAGGTTCAAGCAACTACTGGATCTGGTGGTTGGCCTCTGAACGTGTTCTTGACACCAGATCTGGAGCCTGTTTTCGGTGGAACTTATTGGCCAGGCCCAAATGCTATGGACGGTCCATCCATGAAAGGCCATATCGGTTTCGTAGAGGTCCTTGAGAAGATTGTGAAAGCGTAGGCTAAATCTTGATTTTGTATATGATGGATTAAAATTGACCAGTTTCTCTAGCTGGAAGGAACAAAAGGATAAATGTCTTGCCTCCGCGAAGGATATTTTGCAGCAACTGAAAGAATTCACGGTTAGTATCTCTGGAGCGAGAGCCTTAGCCATTTCCTGGGACTAAATTTAGAATTAGGACGAAGGACTGAAGGGTCAGACTGCCACGGAAGGAAATGAGATTTTAGAAATTGATTTGCTAGAAGAGGCATACCAGCACTTTTTAACTCGATACGACACAGTCAACGGAGGGTTTGGCACGGCCCCAAAATTTCCGACCCCCGTAAATCTTGCATTTTTGCTCCGGCTGAGCAGTCTGTCTTCTGTTGTCGAAGATATTGTTGGAGATATGGAGTGTGAAAAGGCAAAATTTATGGCCATAACCACGCTAAAGGTGAGTTTGAAGTTGCTAGAATGGAAGAGAATCCCAGATTCTGATGGAAATTATTTAGAATATGAATCGCGGCGGGCTTCATGACCACATTGGAAATGGCTTTGCAAGATACTCCGTCACTGCGGATTGGAGTCTTCCTCATTTTGAGAAGATGCTTTACGACAACGCTCAGCTGATTTCTGTTTTCCTTGATGCCTATCTCCTTAACAAGGACCCGGAAATGCTTGATGCCGCTCTTGATGCCGCAGATTATCTCTGCTATGGACCACTAAGCCATAAAGATGGCGGTTTCTACTCTGCAGAAGATGCTGACTCGTATGCTAGCAAGGGTGATACGGAAAAGAGAGGTGACCTACACTTATACTTAATATTATGAGATAGTCGCTAATTATGACGTTCTAGAGGGCGCATTCTATATCTGGGATAAAAAAGAATTAACTAAAATCCTAGGGGCACAAGATGCGGACATTTGTGCGAAGTACTGGAATGTTAGGACTGATGGCAATATTGATCCGGACAAAGATATTCATGATGAGTTTTTACGACAGGTATTCATTATCTTCCCACCAACTCTCAATTATTTTGATGATAATCTAAGCACGGCCTCATAGAATGTCTTGCAAATCACCCAAACACCCAAGCAAGTTGGAGACATGCTTGGTCTCACAGAAGCGACACTTGTGGAAAAGATCAAGAATGCGAGAATAATGCTGCGAGAATACAGAGAAAAGGAGAGGCCACGACCAAACCTGGACGACAAGATCTTGACGGGTTGGAACGGTCTGGCGATTGCCGCTCTGTCGAGATTAGCTGCAGCTTTGGAATTCCTTAACCCGGAGAAGTCCAAAAAATATCTAGATTTTGCCATCCGGGCTGCGCAGTTCATTAAAGCGAATGTCTTCGAACCCAGAAATCTTTCGCTCAAAAGAGTTTGGCGGGACGGTCCTGGTGTTACTCGAGCCTTTGCCGATGACTACGCGTACTTGATACATGGGCTACTATACTTGTAGGTTACACTGTATTTGGATAGACAATTACTTGTATCAGCTGAGCTAATATTAAACAGATACGAGGCTACATTTGACGTGAGCTGGCTCCGCTGGGCTCATAATCTCCAAGGTGGGTTAAAAATCAGAAATATTATCTTGATTAAATACCATTTGCTTATTATAATTATCGGTAGCGGCACAAACCAAATTGTTTTGGGATGAAGCACAAGGCGGCTTCTTTTCAACAGAGCGAGGAGCGTCTGATCTTATACTCAGGCTCAAGGATGGTACGCATTACCGATTATGTTTCATTCTAAATTCAGAGACTTATTATTCATTAGGGATGGACTCTGCGGAACCATCTACTAACGGAATATCTGCGGCAAATTTGCACCGTCTTGGAAACTACTTAGGGGACACTTCATTTGGTGGATTAGCTTCCAAGACGTGCCACGCCTTCTCGACAGAACTGATGCAGCATCCATTCCTCTTCTCTTCCATGTTGCAGTCGGTCGTCGCATCGAATCTCGGAACAGGCACCGTGATCTTGACAGGAAAGAAAACCGATCCCGAGGTTATCGCGTACAAGGAAAAACTTAGAAAGAGACTATTTATCAACCGATCGATATTATTTATGGACCCGGCTGATAAAAATGAGGATATTGACTGGCTGCTCGGGAAAAACGAAATTCTTAGAGAGAGTTTGAAGGGTATAGAAACGAAGGCCAGGCTTCAAGTTTGCGACAATCGAAGTTGTCAAATCTTGAAGGATGCTGAAGAGCTAGAGCATGCATTTGCAGACTTGGGTTAAAAACAAAATGACAACAGAGGGTTTCTAGAAAGACGCAAAAAGCAAATGTTTTAATGTTAGCATCAATCAGCGCCGGTAACTAAACTAGGGTTCAAGGGTTTCTTTCATTTCATTTTTTTAGATTATATTCGATGGTGCTATTTCTTTGCTTTCCGTTCGCTGCATTTACGAGGGGATAAAGGAGTCTGGCATGTATACAGAGTTCTCGCAAAAAAAGAAAGATGACATTAGGGATATGATTATTCTTCTAGCTAGCTATATGCTCAGAATTCAACCTCTGAGAAATTCCAACATGATAGTTCAAACTATACCATATATCATATATGCATAAAGTGTACACTTGTATAACCAAAAGGTCAATACCGTGATGAGTAAGCGTCGAAGGATCCAGCGGTATGTGATTTGTTCGCACATGCGCCGGGTTGCAAAACATCCCACTTTCGACCCCTCCATTGCATCGACGCGTACCCCTCGCATCTTCAGTCCTGCCCAGCAAAACTTTTATAAACAAAAATGTCGGTTTCTAATGATCCACGAAATTTCTTCCAGTCGGAGTAGGTATAATAATCTTACTGCAAAGGTATTACCGGACTGACATTTTGCTTGCCTAAAAGCCAATCTATTGAGAAGGAAAAGCGTAGAGCTCGCAAACGGAAGGAGTTAAAGGATAGGGGTCGCCCGATCAATGTCCCAACAAAGATATTGGCCTTGCTGCCGGATACTTCCTCGCCAGACCATGTTTACGTCGCAGAAGCCGGCAGCGTCGCTAGAAGACTGAATATTCAAGTCTGTAAGATATTTCCAGTTCTATTTGAAAATATTAAATGTCATGAATAATATTCTAATCAGACGCAATGATTTCCACAGGATCCAAAGGAATCCCAGCGAGTATACAGAGGCCACTCCGCACCTGTCACCTCCCTAGCTCTGAACTGTGATGGATCGATCCTATATACCGGCTCGTGGGACAAGACCATCATTGCATTCTCCGTTAAGGAGAAAACGGTGTTGAACACCTTTCGCGGTCATGCGGATTTCGTCAAAACGTTGCTATACGTGGACCACATACCCTCAAAACCGGTGTTGATATCAGGAAGCTCTGATGCTTCGATAATAATATGGAATCTCGAGACCGGGGCAAAACTGCACACTCTCAAGTCACACCCTCGAGGTGTACAATCCCTCGCTCTGGATCCCGTGGAATCTACCCGTGATAGCGTGGTGTTTTACAGCGCCGGGTCAACTAGAGAGATCAAAAAATGGACACTGACGGCTGATGGAGTGAAAGAGGAATGTGAAATCGTACAGCACGAAACCGGTGTGAACAGTCTCCGCTTTTTGGGGGAAGAAGGCGAAGAGGATTTTTGGACTGCTAGCTCGGATATGACGGCTAAGAGATTCGAAAGAGCCTCATTGACGGCACTGAGTCAAGATGTAAAGAAGGGCATCGACCCGGATACGGAGCTTTGGCACGCAGATTTCGTAAACGATGTCGCGATGGATCAAACCAAAAGATGGGTTGTAACGGCTTGCAGCGATGAGGAAGTCAGAGTATGGGATGCTGCTGTAAGTTATTAAACTCATCTATCAGTTTTCTAAGGCGATTCTAACTTGGAAGACAGTCTAGCAAGTTATATCACAAATTTTCGGGTCACTATGATGTTGTCACTGCGATCGCAGTGATAGGAACAGAGCTTGTTAGCGTTTCTTTGGATGGTACTGTTCGGATATGGTCCTTGAAACCTGCTGATATAAAGTCGGCCGTCGAGGAGGCTAATAAGTCGGAGACAGGGGAGGCGGAGCCTCCTGAGGGCGGGGTCATTGGAAGAAGCCGGTCGAACAGCATGCTCACGGAGGAGGAAGAGAGGGAGCTAGCTGAGCTTATGGAGGAGGATGACGAGTAGATACGATATCATTATTATTTATAATTTTTCCTCTAGTTATTATAATAATGCGACCTGTATAACAGGGGCTTTTAACGAAGAGCAGCGGTCCTCGAATCAGACCCCGGTGCAATTCCAATGCAAGCGAATTTCTTGAAATTCCAACACGGCGCAAAATGTGGTCGTCATTTTCCTTCCATTGAGCGACTAGCCAGTAGCTTGTAAATTAACACCTAATGCTTTAACGACCGCTACTATCTTTAGCTTAACCACCGCAGTCTTTCTAACTCAACAGCTGCCTCTTGAGAATCCGAGATATACGACACCCTAACAACCCATCTCACCCGGCTACACGCACACACCCATGCGTTGCTTCAAAGCTCGCCAGGCATCGCTCACCGTCTGCAGACGATGCTCTCTGAGTACTTCTTGTATCGCCCTAGCATTGCCGTTGCGCATTGAGACTCACAATCCCGGCGGTATCTCCGTCGCATACCCCTGCGATGCCCCAATACGAAGTTCATACCCGCCCTCGCCTTCGAAACATCTGTCAGAAACGTGGTTCGCAGACCGGCCGCCACCCGCACCGATGCTCCTAGCTTCGGTTCCACCAGTCGCAGAAATATTACCCACTCTGCCGCACACCCTACGGAAGGAATATGCAGGGACTGCATTGTTCACAGGTGCAGCAATTCGCAGCTCTCGAGCTAAATCAGTTCCCGTGGAAGGCTTTCTATTCACATCCAGCGGTCCGGAGAGTGATAAAGATATAGATCCAGTCAGCCGGCGAAAACTTAACATGGGAAAGAGTGCGTACATCTCAAAGCATCGGACACTAGTCTCAAACCGCATTTTTCAAAATCTAACAAATAGCTGTTTACGAAATATAAAGCAATCGATATCTTGAAAGAACGCCTCCCTACGCTCCTCCAATCACCGCTACCCAGCGACATCCTCTCTCCTTCGATAACCCTTCAGCTCTTCCCGTCCACACACCCTCATCTACCCTCTGTACGCGGTCGGATGGCGTATATAGCAGCGCTATGGACTTCACCGGTGGTATGGGGCCGAATCCCTGGTCTTAAAGTGCGGCTAGAGATCCTGAGCATCAAAATGATCAAAGGTGGCATTCCGCTGGACAAGGTAGACGACGGAGCGTCGAATGCAGGGGGCGAGCAGATGATTGTAAAATGGAGGACTACTTCGTCGCCGAATGGGAACGGTAATGGGAATGGTAAAAGCGAGAAAACGACGGCCGTTAGTGCATCGGATACCGTCAGGCCGGCGTCTGAACCTGGGAATGACAGTCCGACGCAAGCTTCGAAAGAAGATCCCCTATCGGCAATATCCTCTTCACTACCCAAGATTACCCTCAACGGTGACTTTTGCGGGCTTTTCATTTTCGAATTCGATGAGTTGGGGAAAATAAAAACACACATAATCGAAGACGTGGAGGGGGATAGAGGAGAGGCAAAGCAACAGCATTCAAGAGTAATCACGCTTACAGAGTGGCTTCTCAAGAAGGCGAAGGATAGTTTGGAGGAGAAAGCCCAGGTTCCTGGGCTAGCGTTCCAGCGTATATGGGGCGACACACCGCGGAACAGATTCTCTTGATTTCAGTTGGCTGGCAACGGCTATGGTAAGGAGTTGGAACCTTGACGAACATACATGTACACAGAAGGGACACGATTGGGTTTTCTTTGTTTTTTGCCGGAGTTTTTATCTGCTTGTTTTTTAAAAAAAGCGTGTTTGAAATTTTGATATCCTCTCTGCAAAGCTGTAAATACTAACACCATCAATATTCGGACCGAAAAAGACCAGAGCCGCTTGGGATTCATGACTTGAGTGACCATTCAATAAACCTTTTCCGATTGGCGTTTATATAAACTAACAGCTAAAGGAAAAACTTTGTAACAATGAATGAAGAGGAGCAAAGGTAATATCGACAGTGAAATTTTGTGAAAAGGAAAGAGACAATTAGGAAAGGAAAGACTAAAAAAATATAACCCTAGTAGTAATAGCAGAGCAGAGGAGAAAAAGCACAAGATATAAGAAGGGAGAGGAGACTTCTAGGGTTTGTTGTGAAACTAAATGCCGCCTCTGCTTAACGTTTCTCCCTTCCAGGTAATTCTCCCTAACCCATTAAAGTGTGAACCACACCCAAATCTTCCAAGCAACATTCCTGAATGGAATATTCAATATTAAAAAATAATCCGCCGCATCATCTCAAAACCAAAGAATAATAGGTCGAATGGCATGTGACCATTTATCCGTATATCCTCCATCTGTCGAACCATTTCAGGTACGCGTAATTGGCAGCATCTCCAACCATACCGAAGCAGATTGGGATGAAGTAGAGATAAAGTCCAGTAATAATGGCATACGCAACGCCAAAAGAGGCAATTCGGGCATTGGTGGGGAGCATCTTAGTGAGCCAATCGAAACAGAAACCAAAGACGAGAATTCCGAAATAGAGAGCGGGGTAATAATGGTGAACGTATGTAACACTAATGCACTTTGTTAGCCTCCCGCTCAAAATGCGAATTGTAATTTTATCTATGTGAGCTTACCGAGCCATGATAACGAAGGGTGTGAAGTGAAGAACCCATCCCATAGCTGGATACAAGCCGGCGAGCTTGATGTGGTCGATTTGTTCCTGAGTGAGGTCGGCGAAGCCTCGTTGCCATCTAACAAGGTAGGTGAGGATCATGAATCCGAGAACAAACAAGCTGGCGAATGCACCCCAGTATACTGCTGGGTTTCCAAGTAAGAAGTATTTGACAACTAGAACAGGTACCATTAGCGATGGCTTCGTATCGTCAATACGAGTCGGTTATACGTACTGTGGTTATCCCAACCGCACATTCTCAATCCAACGTGGAGGATTGGCCATTGCCATGGCGCCGAGGCCAAATCGTCTTGTTTGTCTGGGTCGGGGACGAGAGCGTTATTGGAAGTCATCATAGCGACGTTCAAATGGACAAAGTCATTCCAAAAGGGAGACTTGAAGGAGTCTTTCTTTGCTGGGGGCAATTTTTCATTCCAGTGACTTTCGATATTCCAGTGGGTGTACTTGTCTCTTGGGTGGTTTTCCTTGACGCAGGTGGTTTCGATTTGCTTGAAACCCCACTGTGGAAGATTGACATTACCAGCTCGGAGATAACAGTTGAGAACGGTGTGTTTTAGACGGAAGGCAGTGGTCAAAGTCCTGATCTTGCTCCAATCGCGAGAGGCAGCATCGCTGACTACCTCTATCTTCCAGTGGTCCTTCTCATCACCAACAGTTGTATTACCGTAGCAGGAAACTTCGTAGTCAGCCTTGGTGACAGGGGCGGCGATAGTGTGAGAGTGGAGGTTTCGGCCGGTTTGCGCGTGAATAAGACGGATAACATCATTATTCTTGATGAATCTCAAGGGTTCGCCAACCTCGTAGTCCTTTTGAGCGCGGTTAGGGTAGATGAACCAGTCATTGTTGGCATCCTTGTGGTGGTAGCAAGTGATCTGCTGTTGTTGAGAGCCCTCTGGATAAGTTTGGACGTGAGAATGAAGGAGACCACCACCATATCCCATATTCTTGATGGTAGCTCGCGAGCCAATGGCAACTTCGAGTGGACTGTCATTGAAATCGGTACCCTTCAAGTTTGCCTGGAACAAAGAGCTCATCTGGGCATCACCAGGGCCACTGTTTTCAAGGATGATAAAGTGGATCTTAAAGCTGAGCATATAAACACAGAATGGCAAGATGATCAGGCCACAGATACGGCTGATCCAGTGGACGGCATACGTTGTAACGGGCATCTTTGTATCGGCGAGTTTGTTCCAGAGGTCTTCGGCAGTATAGATACCGACGAGAGCTGTGACGAAAAGACCCACGAGCTTGACACTGCTAACACACCCGATTGAGAGACCACTAAGAACGAGCCAAAGCCACCATTGAGTCGAAAACTCGCGGTTTCGGAGGCTTGTGAGACGGGAGTAGCAGAGCATGGTGGTGAAGGTGAAAAAGAGCAACATTGAGTCCAAGAGAATGAAACGGCTGATAGTAGTGTAGGAGTTTTCTAGATATTGTCAGTTTTGAGATTTACGTTCACCTATCCCAAAATCAGTGTACATACCGCAGAGAACCATCAAAGTGACGAGCCAGGTAGCGTATCTGGAGAGCTTCAATTCCTTGGCGGTGTAGTAGGCAACAGGGACGCAGAGAGCACCGAATGCGGAGTTGAAAACCCTCATGAAGGTATAATTGACATCTTCAGGGTAGGTTTCGCCAGATTTGAATTCGAAGGAGCCATTGTAACCAGCAAGGTAGCCTGAGAGGCCGACAAGCATCTTTCCAAGAGGAGGATGTACATCGAAATAGAACTCTCTCTTGAGGTAGTGAGAACCGAATTTACCAAAACTGTCAGAATAAAGAAAGAAGCATTAGCTTGCTGCTGATATAAGATCAGTCAAGAGCACGGTTATGATTCTACGTACTGTGCCTCGTCCCATGTCACGATATTTGACAATCCAATCTTCCAAGTTCTGGTGAAGAATGCGGCAAGGGTAAATATTAAAGGAACGATCACGTCTTCAAAATCGTCAAAAAAATTCTAAATGGATGAAAAAAAAATTTTTTAGATCAGTGATTCGGAATTGAATTGAATGGAAAGGACCAATTAGGCACTACCTTTGTGGGTGTGACGGGCTGCTGCTTCTTCGCAGCATCGGCGTCGGGGCTTGTAGGGCTCGTTGGCAGTAAAGGCGACTGTTCGCCAGCAGGACTTCTACGTTTGAGTTCGCCATCGGTTTGGTTGGCGTACCCGGTTGTAGCCATAATTGCTGTGCAGCCTTCTCAGGCGGAATTTCTAATAAAGTTGGTCCGTGTGTCTTTAGTGCTCAAAGCAACTCGCGTCGAAATGTTAGCAGTTGGGCCGCGGGGTGTAAGTACGTCATCTCTCTGTATGGAAGGGACTCATGAAAACACGTCCAATTGAATGACTTACCAATTCAGGGGACAAAATACGTGATGGACAGCTTATTAGATGGAGGATGGAAGACAAAGGAGAAGGAGGGAAAGATGAAGAAGAAATCACGGCGTTTGAGGTACGTAGTATTGTAGTAATAGTGGTGGTGGTGGTTGTGGTGGAGGGCGACTTTAGATATGATGGGGCTTTGCGCTTCAGGCAATCTGGTCACTTCCCATCAAACAAGTGCACCCTGACGATGGAGGCAGTGGGATTGGTAAATAGCGACGAGACGAACCACTTTGATTTTTTTTTTTTTAAGGGAGACTTGGTCGGTTCAGCTAAAAGCGTATGTATTAATTAAGTATTCTTAGGACTTGGATACATCTCTTGGTTACCACTAATAACACCAATAGATAGTTTTTTATTTTTTTTTTTATATATTAATGAAATTAAGATATTATTTCCCCCCCCGAGATATCATACTATCTGTCCTTACGTGTACCCATCACTCGCCTTTTCGCTGCGTGTAATTTTGAGTATCTTTTTTGATGTCCCACTTGCAGGTCCCGTGTCGTCCTGTAGCGCTCAAATCGAACTGACAGTCGCAATGCCCTGCCTTTACTGTACCTGAATTCAATCCACTTTCTATGAAGCTGAAACGCCATATCAATTAAACATTCCAGGGAATATTTTGATCGGCCAACGAATTATTCCCTCTTCGAGATGCATCGGTGCAGAAGTCTCACCGCTTTGATCGCGTCTACGCACACTTACGTACGTAGCTGAAAGATCGAAGTCTTTTGCGTCTGTTTTCATTCAATCCAGCTCCGCAATGGACATTGTGGGAGAATCGAAAGCAACGCTCTGGCCTAGCTCGCAAACATGTAAACATCGCATCATCATCCATTGGGTTGCAGAAATTTTCTTCAAATCTTCGGGACCGATTTTATTTAATTTTTATTTTCCCGTCCGAACAGTGAGGTTAACGTTGGGTGCAGGCAACCCCTTTCGGCCCCTCCAACTTTCCGCGATAAGATACGCTTGGCAAGCCTTTTTAGGTATCGACTTGTTGTATATTTGGCTCTCCTTTTGACCAATCCTCGAGGGATTAGGCTGGACGTCTCAAACCCGGCAACTAGCGGCGAGGTCTTCCGACCGCCTGCGTCCACCGACCCCACCACCACTAGATCTAAACGTATGCCGCTCACGTGTTTCGTGAGGAACCTGCAAAAAAAAAACAATATAACATGAGAAATTTCCTCCTCATTGCGACGGAAACACTCAGCATTTCGACGGTAGCACAGGGAGAGATAAAAACCAAAACACCCAAATAAGGCAATGCCAGCGCCTTTAAACGCCAAAAAAAGATAGAAATGTGATCAAGACATGACACGAGCGATCAGATCCTGTTTCAATCGTGCCAGTTCCTCTTCGACCTTGTGCAGTTTCTCCTCAGCCTCAAAGTATTTCGATCTCCAGTCTACCGAACCTTCCAAGGGCGGCTCCATCTCATCGTTGAGTAGCAAGTCGGAGGCACTCCCAGGAAACGAGCCAGGGCTGGGATTGGCGGTCCCCATGTCACTCAACAACATTTCAACTTCGTCGCGGAGTCTTTGCTCCTCCCGAGATGTCGACGGCTGGTCATGATCGTTTGCTAGAGTTACTAAAGCGGATACGGAAGCTTCTATCGGTCCGAGTTTCAATTTCCACGATAAATCGTATTTTTCAGCGGCCAGGCTGCTTCCGGCGTCCTCAGGTTCTTGGTCAATGGTCGCCTGGATCGTCTGGGGTGATGAGGCCATGTCGTCAGTATTTATGAGATCGTGGATGCTATGCTCCTCGTCATCCGTTCCTTGGTATCTCTCAAACAGCGACATTTCTTTTTGTATTTGTTGAACATCTGATATTGAGTCATGACCGCCAGATACCTTCGTGATTGCGACATCTTGCATGTCTAAGGCATCCAAACCTAGGAGCAACGAAAGCTGCCGGAGCACAGTCACTTCAGTTCCCTTCTCTTGACTGGCCTGAATGATATCATCAACGAGAGAATTGGCAATCGCCCTTGCAGTTTCAATACTCGTATTATCTTGCGGCCTTCCCAACAAGCTGATATGAGTAGCGAGTTGTTCTTTGATCATGCTTACCCGTTCCAAAGCCCCGTATGGATTAAAAGAGTGCGCATGAAGGTCGTTCCGTAGGTCGTCTCTCTCCAGTAGAGGCGGTATTTCAATATTGTTGTCATAAATTGAATCCTGAAGCGCCTGGATAATGGGTGGTAAGATTGTTTGATGGGCATCTGATGAGAATTGCAACTGTTCTTCAATCGCGGTTGGAGTCGAAGGAAGGTCAGCTCCTAGAGAGAGATCGATACCTTGATCGCTGAGCTGGGCCTCCAAACTGCTCGGGCTTGCAGGAAAGGTTGAATATGCGGTTTCTGCAGCCCCACGATTTCTGGTTGGCCGACCCCGCGATTTACCTCCTCTAGATGTCCCAAAAGAAGGCCAGGCCGAAGACACCGCAGGTCCATGACTTCGACGAGCGCGTTTGAGGCTCGAAAATTGATGCGCGGGAGCTGAGCGGACCCTCTGAAGAGCAACATGTCGGCTACTGGAATCGAACTGTTTCTGAGAGGTTCGCTGTTGCCCGCTCGGTACCATTGGGTGTAAAGCCTCGAAGGGATTGGGGTATATAGTAGGAAACAAAGATTGGGTGTTCGAGATTCGAATATCTGGCCAAAGACGGGCCTCTGGATGAATATTTTCGAATTCTCGAATGCGATCTTCTCTAGAGAGTGCATGCTGGTTCTCGTCGTAGTGCATCAAACTAGGCTCATCGTGCGATAGCATGTTCGGCAACGTAGCTGGAAGCAGCGGTTTCTTGGATCGTTTGTCTGAAATCTCATTACCGACATAGCCAGGATCTAATAGAGACTGCTCAATTTTCCGGCGTCCTCGTTTGGGCCGGTATTCGGGCATGAGCGCTCGTAGAGCGAGATCTTCCTCAAGAGGAACACCATCACGTAGTTCATCATCTAAGCTCGGGAGATTTAACGGAATCTCTTCGTAGTAAACGTGCGGCCGATCCAGACAGTATTCGAAAAAGGCGTCTATGTGCATAGCATGCATCCACCGCTATGGTGGGTTGTAAGATTTTCACCAGCATTAGTATAAATGCAAGTCAACATTTGATAACATTTGTAGGAGTAAAGAAAATACCTTGAGTCTAACAGCGTACTGCTGGACCTTCTGGGTACTCTGGTCCTGCTTGCGCTCAACCCCGAGTTCCGTGACAAGTTGAATCCATGTCTTGATGTCGCCCTCATCAAATCTCTTGATAAGCTGGTAGAGTTTGAAAGTAGAGAATGTTACACCATCGCATTTAGGAGGCGCTCGAAATGACCGGCGCAGTTCGGCAGTATCAGAATTATCCGGAACGGCAGGGTTGCAACAGAGAATGAATTCTACATAGCTGCCATCGATATTGTCATCAGTGATATCCTTGGTGGGCCACTCCCGCAAGCCTGCAACCCGTCCACTATGTGTTGTCGCTGTTGAATCTTCGGTCTGGAAATCGTGGATGTCTTCGTCAACCAGCGTTGTAGCTTCTCTTGTAATCTCGTTGACCAGGCGTCTTCGATGGAGAAGAGTTTCCTGGTCTTCAATCTCTCCCTCCCCGTCGCCGTCTGTTGCGAACGATAGTCTCCGAATGCTTGAAATTGGCGGCCCGAGAAAGTGGTGGATTGCAGGTTCTGGGTTGTCCAGGTCCCGGATACTGACTGATGTCAAGAGGCCGTCCTGCCGGTGTCTATGGTTCCCCCCATCGTCGCCCGCATGGGCATCTCTACTCATCGCTGGCGTCTATGGCCGCGCGCTGTAGTTGTTCAACGGTGCAATATGGCATGTAGCATGTAACGGGCTGCCTTTGTGCGGATATGATACTGAATTAGGCTAACTGCTCGAAATACCTGACATACATGACCTGCAGGAAGCGAGGGACGAACAAAAAAACCCCCCGTTCGCAGATTCCAAGTCTTGGCCGGTGGTCATTCACTTGAGCCTCATTGCTTTGCTCATGTGATTAATATAATATCATATTATATTATATCTTACCACATGTGTTTTTTGATGTCAGCTTCAATTCAGTTTCACAAACACCAGGGTATCCAATTTAGGCACGGGGAATTTTTGGTTCTTGAAGTATGGAAGCTCGATCGAACAAGTCAGGGAATCTCGGGTATCGATATCGATTAATGGATAACGATAACGGCCTGGCACCTCTCTGGTGCACGACCCCTCGAACTCCAGTGGTGGAAATAATATTCTCAATATTGCCAATCGCTACAAGTTGAGGGACACGATCCACCGATAAAAATTAGTGCAGTGCATGGATGCGTGTAATATTCACATATTCATTGCTCTGCACTTTTAAGACCGGACCACACGGCAAAGCTAAAATCGGATTTGACCTTCTTCTGTGGTCCAGGATGCTTACGGGTTGGGGTTGGAGCTTTGTTATGTTTGAGTTTAGTATTCCGTTCATCCGATATCCCGTTCACCTTTGGGGGACAGACAGGAATTGCCCGCCGGACCACAGGAGCTCAAGTAGACGACCTTCCTTTCCCGACTTTGCAGCTCTGAAGGCGGTTTTATTTCTTTTCTTTTCTTTTTTAACCTCACTCAGTGAGCTTCTCGGAGTTTTACCAGTGTAATTCCTGTTGTCGAGTACCAGCTAGCATATTATATTCATGTTATTTATATTCATAGTCGGACTTGGAATTTTGCAATTTAATAGTAGGCCCACTTGGCGGTGCTTGGCCTTTTCATATTCTTTGCGTAATGCAAAACCCTGTCGCAGTAACTTGAATTTCGAATATTTCGTAGATTTAATTTTCATGTGAACACAAAGATCAAAGAAGGGTTTCAAAAAACAAAGTCACGGGGATGGACGTATAATTTGCATAATCAAATAACTTTTTGTGAGGAAGGAGTCGGCGTCTGGCGGTTTCCCACATTTGGGACAGGCTCTAAATCGGCATGAGCATGTGAGCCCCACGTTTATCCGATAACTCAAAATGCTCGTTCCATTCGTCCGTCGGGCGTCGTGAGGCCATCGATATATCGTTGCATGCTTAACAACTACGCTGTAACCGCAAATAAAGCTAACTGGGACAGAGATGCAAAAATATTGGTTGACTTCTGAGAAACATTGCAAATATCCGGAGGTAGCTGACATTACCCTGCACACGCATACGTCTATACTCTTTTGCACGTTTGTGATGGTAGAGCTCTTTTCTGGTGGCGGTATTTACTATTGATAATCTGAAATCTTATGTGTGAAACCTTCGAGATCCTGCACAACGGACAACTGCCTTCTTTTGAGTTCCTTTTCGAATGCTACAATACAACTACAGCTACGGTATCCCTGGAGTTTCTTCCACGACGGTCCCCTCTGCTCGTTGACCCGCTTTTACAAGAGAGGAAACGTCATCGAATCATATTCTAACATCTTGACCCACGAGCAGACGATCTGACTTTGAACGGACGGCGGCTTCTTCCCCCACCTCTTTATCCCGCCATACCAATACAAATTACTCTACTCTTTCTTTTTTTTTTTTTACTTCTCGGATATACACCCTTTTCTTTTTTATCAAAATCCCTCCCGGTTCGAGAAAATCCTGCCTGGTTGTTAGCTGAAGCGCTGCATCATTACTATAACTATCCATCTGCGCGGAAGCTAATTAGTCGTTTGACCTGGTCGTTTTTTTGTGGTTGCTCTTGGTGGGTAAGTGACGTCCTCAGTTGAGCCCATACCAAACCAAAGGACATCGATCCAACGTTACGATCAGATGCCTTTAATTCCCCCTCCCCCCCAGGCTAAAAAAACACACAGAAAAAAGCATCCTGGGATGCTGCATACATTAAAGGTCTCATATCTCCATGGGGCCCCATATATCATCCTGAGTGGTGCTATTCTCTTGCTATCTCATCTCTCGGAGACCTGGAGACTGCATCCAGACTTGCACCCACTTCCCTCCGCAATCATCTGTAAAAGTCACAGATCCTAGTCACCGTCACCATGTTCCATTATAGAAAGTATTGCTATTTTTCCGTATTACCTATCTTCTAAAAGCACACCTTCACTTTTACCGTTACCGAAAATACCCATTTCCCATCACATTTCCCCCCTTCTTCCCGGCTCTCCATTTTATTACTATTGCTCTTATTATTATCCGTTATGCTTTCTTGACCCTTTTTTGCATATAAAAGAACGGTGTTGTGCATGGCGTTCCTTAAGAGGTTAAGATCGTGTTGGAGTCCGGATATCACAACGCATTTGCAGCGCAGTGGTATCAAATCCGATATCGATTTCTTGTCGTCGTCGTCCTCCTCTGGAGAGCAAAGCAGCACCGACGAGGAGACTGTTGTCGACATCCCCGTCCCCGCCGCTCGCAAAGTCATTGTTGTTGCAGCAAAAAATACAGTACAAAAGACTCACGTATCACCAATGCCGATTAGATTGTTCAACATGCCTTCCATAGACGAAAAGTTGGCCAGCGATGTCAAGGATTCTGGACACAAGAAGTCGAATTCGAATTCTCAAACTGAGAATGAATTGAAGAAGGGAATTACATTCGCATATCAGGATAAACTTCCCAAGCTCCCAATCCCGGATCTCGAGTCTACTTTGAAAAATTATCTAGAGGTTGTCAAACCTTTGCAGTCACATCGGGAGCATCAGCGGACGGTCGCTGTTGTTAAGGAGTTCCAAAAGACGGTTGGTCCAGTATTGCAAGACAAACTTCAGAAGTATTCCCTTTCGCAGACGAGTTATATTGAGCAGTTCTGTAAGTCTACTCATCCTGCGTTATCCGGATTACGCCATGTACTTTACACTAACGATTCTTCCTCTGATAGGGTATGATTCGTACCTAAATTATGATAATCGTAAGTTTAATTGTTCAGCCGTAGCCATCTTCCTTTTTATTTATATTAACAACCCGTTCCTATAATTAGCTGTCGTTCTCAACTTGAACCCATTGTGAGTATACTTCTCAATTCTTGATCTCCTTATTCATATTTTCTAATAGTTTGATGAAAGCTTTTTGCTGGCCGATGACCCAACACCGGCACGAAACAACCAAATCACAAGAGCCGCTTCCTTGGTTGTATCGTCACTCGCATTCATCAGAGCCCTCAGAAGAGAAGAACTACCACCGGACAACTTTCGTGGAACGCCATTATGCATGGTACGAACATCTATTT
Source organism: Dactylellina drechsleri (assembly GCA_036971345.1). NCBI lineage: Eukaryota > Fungi > Ascomycota > Orbiliomycetes > Orbiliales > Orbiliaceae > Dactylellina > Dactylellina drechsleri. The sequence continues at coordinate 666,757 of JAJTUB010000017.1, read as the reverse complement.
CTCACATATCCAGTCATAAAAGCTGATGTATTACTGAATAGTACCAATTTACACGCCTCTTCGGGGCAGCAAGAATACCCACGGAGAACGCATGCATGATGCAAACCGACGAAAAGTCAAAACACATTGTCGTGATGTGTCGGTCGCAGTTCTACTGGTTTGATGTCATGGATGACAATTCGGACCTTATCATGTCCGAGAAGGATCTCGTCCAGAATTTACAAGCCATAATGAACGATGCGCACGAAACTCCGATTCAGGAAGCCGCTAGAGGAGCGGTCGGAGTTCTCAGCACGGAAAACAGACGGGTTTGGGCCAACATGCGCGACCACATGATGAACCATCATGATCCTATTAACCGTGAATGCCTTCAAATTGTCGATACCGCACTTTTCATTCTTTGTTTGGACGATTCGTCTCCTGATACACTGGCCGAAATATCTATGAACATGCTTTGTGGAAGTAATCAGGTCGAAAGAGGGGTTCAGGTCGGCACTTGTACCAATAGATGGTACGATAAGCTGCAGATAATCGTCTGTAAAAACGGAGCTGCCGGTGTTAATTTTGAACATACCGGTGTTGACGGGCATACGGTGTTGAGGTTTGTAAGTGATGTGTATACGGACACTATTCTGAGATTCGCCAAAACCATTCACGGCGGATCGCCCTCCCTGTGGGCGTCGGTTTCTCCAGATCCCGCAAAACGAGACCCAGAGTCGTTTGGGAACGTCAGCACGACACCGCATAAGTTGGAATGGACGATGCTTCCTGAGCTTTCGCTAGGCTTGAGGTTCGCAGAGACGAGACTGGCAGATTTAATCAATCAGAACGAATTCGAAACCCTCGAGTTTGAAGGGTACGGTTCAAATTATATCAAGACCATGGGATTCTCACCAGACGCCTACGTTCAAATGGCCTTCCAAGCCGCATATTACGCTCTCTACGGCCGGGTAGAATGCACCTACGAGCCCGCCATGACGAAGCAATTCTTGCACGGAAGAACGGAGGCTATCCGAACCGCCAGCCGGGAAGTCATCGATTTCGTCCGCATATTCTGCGAGGACGCAGCGGCGAAGACTAAAATCGATGCATTGAAAGCTGCGTGCGAACGTCACGTCGCACGAACCAAGCAGTGCTCCAAGGGTCTCGGACAGGACAGACATCTCTACGCCCTGTACTGTCTCTGGCAGAGAGGTATCCTGGACGTACCAACCAGCGATTCACCATCAGCTGATGGCTACGTTTCCGGAGAGGAACAAGAACTTCCTGTGGGCTCGCCGGGCGGCCAGTCCATGATTTCGGAAATGTCTGCGACGGCATCTAGCGGCAGTGGTAAGACGGCGGCAAGGGATGTTCCGGCGATATTCACGGATTCAGCGTGGGACAAGCTCAACACCACGATTCTGTCTACTTCCAACTGTGGCAATCCGGCTTTGCGGATGTTTGGTTTCGGCCCCGTTTCCGCAGACGGATTCGGAATCGGATATATTATCAAGGAGGATTCAATTTCGGTGTGCGTTAGTTCGAAGCACAGACAGACTAAGCGGTTCGTGGATACGTTGCACAGTTATCTTCAGGATGTGAGGTATCTCTTCAAGCAGACGAATAGGAAGATTTCATCACCATCAGCGACAAGAGCAAGAGAGGCGGAAGCGAGACAGGCGGTTGCTCCGTTGAAGACACCGAAGGGGAAGGAGATCCTCACCAAGACGATGGTGAGTGGGGCGTCATCGCCATCGGAGAGTGATGGCGAGGGAGGCATGCTCGGTGGATGTAAGTATACCCTTTTCAACACTATTAATTGATTGGAGTTTCATGCTAATTGAGATGATAGATGGATATTTCGACGTTGGAAGTTTGAACAAGTTGTTGTCCGAGAAGGAGGAGGTGATGGCAGCGAGTCACGAGGTAGCGGCGAAAAGATCGATTGGGAGGAAATTGCGTTTAGGTGATTATTAGGAGATTTTGATATATATGTTTTACTGTTGATTCTTTAACGGGTATTTGGGGATTGGAAATACATGCGTGTACAGAATACATTTCATTCGGTGGAAAGGCTGTTTTTGGAAGAGGTTTTTTTGGCGTTCAGTATAATCATGATCAATCTATATCTCCGTAGTGTCAACTTCCAACGTTCTCCGTTTCGTGTTGATTTGTAAGTGCGCCGATGGAAGCCTGCAGAACATGCAAAAGAACAAATGCGCAGCAGCATACCTTGAAATATTTATATCCAGACAGACCTTTGGAATGACCCCGATCATGGAAACCTTCATCTCATCTTACTATACGCAAATATACTTGAGTATCTAATAATCATAACGATGGATCCAATAGCAGAGCCTGAGCATCCCACGCCTGAGCTGAACGATAATACTGACGAAGAACACACGGTGCTGGTATCCCACGCTGGAGCCACGCACACCTTCACCTTCCCCATATCCGCCACTCTCCTCGACCTACGCACCCTCATCCACACCGTCTTCTCCGTCTCCCCATCCCATCAAAAGCTAACGAGCCCCAAACTCGGCCTCCTAAAAGATGACACTCTCCCGATCACCTCCCTCCCGTCGCCTCCCAAAAAGCTCCTCCTCATCGGCTCCTCAGACGCAGCGATAGCAGACGCGCAACTCGCAAACTCCCCGGCCGCATCAACACTACGTAAATTCGGCGGCACGGGGCCCATCAAACCCGCACGGCCCACTCATCGAACGGACTGGAAGAAGGAAACCGAACGTGCGCTGTACACCTTTGGCGGCTTCCGCGTCCTGAAACACCTAAAGGGATCCGAACGATCGGAAAATTACCTCCGCAAGCTCGCAGCGGACGCCGGTATCAAAACTGTTATGACGAAGCATAAATTCAGCGTGGGTATGTTATCAGAGCTGGATCCGGCGGAACATACGACACATGAATCGAAAACATTGGGGTTGAATAAGAATGGCGGGGAGGAGATTCTGCTGCGGTTACGAACGGATGCGTATGATGGTTATAGGGATTATAGAACTGTGAGGAAGACGCTGTGTCATGAGTTGGCGCATAACGTGCATAGCGAGCATGATCGGGATTTTTGGGATCTTTACAAGGTTATTCTGAAGGGGGTTGAGGAGGCGGATTGGAGACACGGAGGGAGGACGGTGGAGGGGTATGGTGATGGTGGGAGGGTGATGTGGGAAGGGGAGGAGAAGGAGAGGGAGTGGGTTGAAGCTGCGGATGGAGGTGGTTGGACCGGTGGGAGTTTCGTGCTAGGAGGTAGCAGTGGCAGTAGTAGCGCGAGTGGGAGCTTGAGTTTGGCTGATAGGAGGGCGATGGCTGCGAGGGCCGCAGAGGAGAGGGCGAAGAAGATGAAGGATGGTAGTGAGAAGGCATGAGATTGATATTAGGTTTCATTGTATCGTTTGGTATATTGGCGTTGTAGAGCATTTTATACATTAGCGGGGAGTCAGTTTTTTTGTCGGCGATGGTTATATTTAGGGATAGGTTGTATACTAAGGGAAGTTTTCATTCTTTCGGAGCATATATTACACAATGTCTTTCATATTGTCGTAGGATCTTTTTCAAAGAAGCCTCGAAGAACAGGAGAGGGTTTTGTTTTTAAGAGAGAAGAAAATAGGTCCACTAAGCTAAAGCCAACAGCTGCCGCGCTGAAAAGCAATAATACTACCAATAATTAAAGATATGCGTATCTTGTTATATCTTGTTATATCATATACCGGGTTTCCTTCCAGATTTATATATCCCAAGATTAGTCCTTGTGGCGGTAAAAGAACACCCACGATGAGTAGTAGTAAAACAGGAGGGTAAGTGAGAAAGAAAGAAAGTCGTAAGTCGAGAGGTACAGCGGCGGCAATATATCCTCATGAATCGTCGTCATTAAAGAAACCATTCGAAAAAGTAGGTCCATGCTAAGAAATATTCATGTGAAAAACAAAAGGCGTGTCGTAATCCATTCATCCACCGGTCATCCATCATAACCTCACGGTAACGTCGACACACGGGACTCTCCATTCCCTCCGGCCGAGAAAACTTCTCAACCATTCCAGACCGAGACCGGTGAACTGACCGACTTGAGTGTCGGCATCTCCAAGGGGGAGTTGAAGTCCCGGACCGGGAGCTATCGTGGAGCCGGTGCTGGAGATGGAGGCGTGGGAGAGTATTCTGGGTTCGAACCAGTGACCGTTGTTTGTGTCGAGGAAGCAGCGGTCGGACCACTGACAGGAGGATGTGAAGAGGATGAGCATGATGACGGAACAATATACACTGTATCATCATTATTATGAATAAGTTAGAATCTACAATCACTATTCGGGGTGTACGGGAATGTAGGTATAAAACGTACCAGGGTCGGTGGAATAGATATGTGGAGATGAGGAACATGACGATGAAGGCGGGAGAGGCGGACGTCGGGATGAACAGCAGCGGTAACCAGCTATTTCAAGGATATTGTTAGTGGAGACTGCCCCTATGCTCAAGGATTATATACTGTGTATATATCCATCATACCTCCGTAGGCAAAACATGATGGAAGAAGAGTCTGTCTCTCAGAAAGATCTATCTGACCCCGGGACTAATATAATACAAGGAGACGGAATGAGTATATGTATCGGAACCTGGATTTCTTTTTCGAACGACCGACTGCTCCTATTTGAGATCCGCGGCTGGGAGGGAGGGAGGGAGGGAGGGAGAAAGGAAGGAGGTCGAGGTCGAGGTCGAGGGGTGGTAGAGATCGAAAAGGAGTGTCGAGAAAGTTCAAAGATTGAATAAGATGAGGGTTGAAGTCCGGTGTGCCGTAAGCTCGAACGGTGATATAATGATAATGAATAATGATACAAACATACAAAAATGAATAATAATAATTAAAAAAAAAAAAAAAAAAAACCCCCCAGTTAACCCCGAAATTGCAGCTTGGTCTCTCTTTCGCTCGCTAATTAACATGAAAATTTATAAATTATAACTTTCGATTGATTGAATTGATTGATTGCATGAGTGGGGACGGGGACAAACGTCGCAGCGAGCCATTCCCCATTCTTACGTGCATTTGAAGACTGTTAACGTGCCTCAACCGCATTGGCAGCCATTGAGTGGCATTGAATGGCATTGAATGACATAGCATTCTTCTTCTCCTACTCCTCCCTTCGAACGAGTCATCACCATCATCACCATCATCATCATTGATATCAATCATCAATCCGCATTTTAAAAAAGAAGTCATCGACCGGTGCAGTTAGCTAGCTAGTGGCGATAGGGAAGTTCGGTTAATATTGAGAGACCGAGCGACCCGATTCAACATAACTCATTTAACATTCTCATCGCGCGCCTCTCTCTTTCACTTCCTCTTTCCTTCCACTCTTTCTTCCTCCCTCCTCTCCGCTTCAACCATCACCACCACCAATCATCACTCTACTTCTCTCTTACCATCATCATCAATCATCATCACCATCGCTTCATCCGTATCTCTCTCTCTCTCTCTCATCTCTTCTCTCCAACACCCCCCTCTTCCTACTTCTCTTCCCTGTCCTGTAAACCGAACCGAGTCGCGCAAACCGCACGGCTCTTGTTCCTTGCTCCTTCCCGCTTGGCATAAAAATACAAAGGAGCGACCCTCCCCTCCATCCATCCATCCATCCAATCACCATCAACCCCGTCCGAGCGCATAAATCAGCATATATACTGTCCAATAACCCTCCCGGCGGGTAAGTGTCTGATATTCTATAAAACAGCATGGCTGGAGTCGGAGGCCCCTCCTTCGACTCTCTCTTCGACAAGCTACGCTCGTCCTCCTCTGGCGCTCCATCTGGTGTCGTCAACGGATCTGGCAACCATCCGTCGCGTCCTTCTTCCAATCCTCAATTCACACAGCAAGCCCTCCCTCCTCATCCCGGCTCGATGCCTCCCTCCCAGCGTTCCAGTTACTCGAACCTGCCGCAAGGCTACGGTTTCGACTACGCGCACTCTCGCACCAATAGCAATGATGCGCTCCTGCAGACGCTGGAATCCGCCATCAGCTCTCACCCTTCTGTTCATCGCTTTCAGAGCCTTCATCACCACCATCCTCCCAGCTTTTCTCCTCAGCCTCATTTCGGCTCCATCGACTCTCAGACCATGCAGCAGCAGCAGAGTCCCACTCAGTACTCCCCGGTCGCCCAGCTCAACCGCCAACTAGGCACCGAACACGGCCGCCATGCCAGCGCCGACGACCCCATGGTTCCTCAGAACTATCTCATGGGATTGCTTCACAAGCAGACCAGCGGAAACGTCGGTCAAGCTCATCACGGGCGTCGTTCTGTGGATAATATCCCTCAACTTCCTCAGAGGTTCGAAGCAGTCCGTGAGGGTGCCAGGAGTACTAGTTTTGCCGACAGCCCTGCTACCGCTCCCGCTCCGTCTCGACAGTCCCTCCCGGCTCACGACCAACCGCTCAACGATTTGGTCTCGTCATTACTTTCTAGCGCTCCAAAACAGCAACAGCAGCCGCAGCTACAGCAGCAGCCGCAACAACAACAGACGCAACAACAACAACAACAACAGCAGCAGCAGCAGCAGCAGCAGCTACAACAAGAGGCCGCTGCCGGTGTCGTCGATCCTCGAAGCATCATGTCACCAGCTCCTCGAGAGGTCGCCAATCCAGCTGCCGCTGACCTGCTTCACCAGATCCTCGGACGCAGCAAACCGACCCAGGATGATGCCGGAAACATGGCTCCTGCTCTCACGCAACCGAGCAAGCAAAGCCCAGAGGTATTTAGAACCGTCCCGTTCCACAGGAAAAAGATACCGCTCAATGAGAATGATCCAATTGTAGCTAACCCGTACCGCGACTGGCCAAAGTCACCGATTGGAGGACCGAGCTCGGCTGGAACTTCTATTCCTGACACCGCTCCAGCGGCGCCAGATCAGACAGCCAAGCAGCAGCAACAACAACAACTTCTGTTCACCTATGTCAATCCCTTCGAGCAACTCTCCAAATTGAATCCGCGCAACCGTTCGCCGAAAACTCAACTCGCGATGACAAACGGCAACCACAGCCCTGCTATGGCCAATGCTGTCAACGGAAACGGGAATGTCGGACTCTCGACTCCATCCAATATTCCTCTGCCCTTTTCACCACCTCCACCCCAGCATGCCTTCGAGGAAATGGCAGCGGTGCACGTCGAACCCAAGACCACGCTTCCCCTTGCCGGCGAAGTCGCGGCCTCTGTGGAACGCCACACCCCGCCAATAACCCAGCCTTATGTTGAGGATCTCGCCGATCCGTTCGATCAGGAAGCTGACATGTTTGATGGTGAAGTCGATCCTTTCGAAGGCCAAACCACGCCTCTCGAAGGTAGCGCTGAAAATGAGGAAGTCGTGGACGCTCCTTTGGATGTCCCGGATGTTGCCGAAGACCGTGCTGAGCCGGAGGAAGAAGAGGAAGAAGAGGAGCCCGAGGTTGCTATCGCTGAGATGGTTAATGTCGAAACGACGACTGTGCAAGCGACTACTGTTCAAACTATGGTTGAACCTCCAACCGCTGTTCTTTCTCCTGAGACCGCTGCGCCTGTCGTCGCAGCAGTAGCCGCCGCCCAGCCAGTGGAAAACGCAACCGAAAAGGCAGCTTTCACCATCTACAAGTTCCCCATGAAGCCGTTCTCTCAGATCACATTCAGCGCTGTACCGACAGTCACGGTCCCGAGCGGGAGGTTTAGTGATATCGCCAAAATGTCTCGAAATGCGGACCAAATGGATCGAAATCTGATCTCCGCCTCTCCTTCTTACATAGTGTATGCGACGGGTAAGTCAAAAGGTGGGGTCAGAATCATTCGACAAGAAGATGGTCACGATGTCGTCTTGATGAAAGAGAGCACCGAAAGGACTGTCAACGTAGCGTTGGGCCGAGAAAATCAGGTCCTCGCCGTTGGAGCCAACGGAACCGTTTTGTGGTGCGACCTCGAAGGGCTCGAGGGACCGATGGAGGAATCGGCAATCGAAGGCAGGAGCTTTCTCTTCCCTCCCTCGCCACTCCAGGATCAAAATGGTGGTCTCACCAAGTCGCGCACCCATCTTGCTTCGATCCACCCGAAGGTCTTTGCCATCGGACGTGGAAGATTCATCAGCCTCATTCACGCGGATGCTGCTCGTCAGTACGGCGAACAGGTCGGAGCCATCACAAAGATCAATGATACCGCCTATCACGCAAACCACTCCAGAACGATCGATACCCAAAAGGTTTCGAAAGAATTCTGCTTTTCGGAAGACGACACAACGGTTGTCACCATCGACAAAGCTGGTAAGATCAAGTTTTGGGACGTCAGCAGACTGGTCGAGTTTGAGCAGAGCGAGGATGGAGAAGGATATCCGACGGAAACCGCAAGAATACTGACGGAGCCGGTTCTTACCCGTTCTGCTGTCAGCCCCGGCGAGATGTATAAGGCTACGTCTGTGATCTTTGTGGACAAACAGCAACCGTATGACCGCCGTCAAGCTCTGAGATATTTAATCGTCGGATTGCAGCAGAACCATGTAATCCAGTTGTGGGACATCGCGATAGGACGCGCCGTCCAGGAACTTCGGTTCCCAACTTCTTCCTCTGGAAGCGATGGTCTCTGTTCTTTGAGCTATCATCCGAAGAGCGGCGTGATCATTGTTGGAAACCCCAATCGCAATACAATCTCATTCATTCACCTATCGACTCCTAAATACAATCTCCAAGCATTTTCTCAGGCGGGTTTCATCAAGGCGGTCAGCGATCAATCGCCAAATCTGCCGAAACTCGATGCCACGGCGATAATGTCTTCAATTGTCGAGTATTCTCTGGGCGATAGAGGACAGCTCATCTCACTCGAGGTTCTCGATTCGGCTCCTTCGCCTCAGTTGCCTATCGATGAAGGAAAACCCCCCATTTTTGAACTATACATCTCTCACACTAAAGGTCTGACTTGTCTGTCTCTTTGCAAGGAGGATATTGGATTCGATGGCAACTTGAGAGTCATGAAGGGCTTGGATGCTGTTACTTCTGGTGCATGCACTCTATCCGCACTCTCGCCTCCCAACACGACACCGCCCACTGACCAACAGCCTAAGAGCGAAGATGTGAAGCCTGTCCCCGTTCCGCCTGCTGTCGTTCCCGAACAACCGAAAGCTCAAGCTCCAAACCAACAACCGCCAAAACCAAAGGCCATCGAGGTTCAGGACGAACCCGTTGCCGAGAAGACGGAGGATAGACCACCTGTTGTCAATGGTCAGGGGCGTAAAGCCGCTTCCATGAGCGGGTTGGGTCGTGGCAAGAAGCCTAGAAGGGATGTTAACACCGTCTCGTTCGCAGGGCCCTCTCCTGCCGATAACGATGAGCCTCCATCTACCCCACAACCTAAAAAGAACAAGGGCAAGGACCGTGAGGAAAAAAAGGTCGCCTTGTCTACAGTCAGCATCTCTCCAGAGTTGCTCGAACGTGAGGTCAAAAAGATTGAAGATGCTGTCAATACTTCTTTCAGTCAAGCTCTCTCCCGAGAAATCGGCAACCTTTGTAAGTTTTTTAAGCTCCACAAATCTGTCAGGCCGAATCGAAAAAGAAGCTAACAATCTGGGATAGATCGTCGTTTCGATGAAGACCGCCGGGTCCAACAAGCCGCAGCGGATGCCAAGCAGGAAGCTGTGCTTCGAGTCGTTTCCAATACCCTTAGCAGTGGTATGGAGACTACTATTGATAAGATCATTGTCGCACACATGTCGCAATTGGGCCTCGACCTCAGAACTGCGTTCCTGGAAAATATCCCAACAGCCGTCTCGGACAGTGTTACGAAGCATATCGACGGTCTTGTTCCAAAAGCGATCGAAAAGACTTTGACCTCGAGGGCCGTTTTGGGAACCTTGGCGGAGTCTATGATTGTCCCACTTAGGGAGGAGCTGGATACTACGATCCGTGGTACCCTCGATCAATACCTGTTGTCCCTGGACAAGATGAGCACCGACATGTCGAAGGCTTTGTCCAACCAGGTCATGAAGCAATCCAAGGAGGTGCTCAAGGAGTCACGAAGGGTTCATGATGAAGACACGCAAAAGATCGGGCAGTTGACCGCCACGATTTCAGAGATGGCAAAGACGATCGCCAACTTGGAAGCGACAACAGCCCGTATGATTGAGATGCAACAGCAGCTGCTCAACAGCCAAGAGAAGTTGGTCGCTACGGCGGCTGCCGCGGCTGCCGCATCTTCTGCCGCTCACGCCTCTGTTCCACCGACGCCGATGACTGCGAAGTCTGAGGTCGAAATGATGGCGGAGGAGATCGAGCAGATGATTCGACGAGGCGATTTGGAAGTAGCTATGCTTACGTGGCTCCAAAGCAAGGAGCTCCAAGACTACTACTTTGAAAACGCAGTCGTCAAATACAACCCATACGAGATCGTTCCGAAGGTCAGCCAGGTTGTCGTCCTTACCATTGCTGCTAGCGTCACGGGTAACATGGACACTTATACGGACGACCGTTTGACTTGGTTGGAGGCTTGCCTTAGCGATTTCCACAATATTGTAAGCCCTTTGTCCCTATTAGTGTTTTGAGATTATTATTTTTACTAACTCGAAGGTTTCTAGCGTGAGGAGAATACGCAAACGATGCTACCGAGGATCACTGCGGTGATTCTTTCCCGTCTTCAACAATTCTACATGGCTGTGTCCGAGGATAACCCGGGAGCGGGGATACTTAAGAGGGTTGCCAATCTTAGCAGGGTTACCACTCGCCTGATGCAGTCTGTTCAATTGTGAATGGTTAGTACTATCAAGTGCTATCATGAAATATCTCTCCTAATAATATTGACTTTTTATCTCTTCTAAGAAAGAGAAATGTTTTTGCTTGATTGTTTTATACGCTTATTATTCTTTTTTCTCTAAAAGATAGTTTTTTGTTTCTTTCTGAACATCACGAAGAGATGCCATTTTCTTTCTTTCCATAATTATGACTTAAAAAAGTTACACGGTGAAAAAGATTAACGCGGGAGGAGAAGGAAAACACGAGAGATCAAGAGAAAAACAGAGGGGTGTAAAACGCTCTCTTTCGTTTATCCCTTTTTAAAAATGTCTTTTCGGGCGTTTACCCTTTTGTTTATTCTTTCCTGTTTTTGTTTTGTTTGATAACGCCTTAAAAATAATCCCGGTATGATCATACGAGCGTTTTATGAAATTCCTGCTTTTCATGTAGTCTATTGCAAGCATCCTCTTGTTCTTTTTCAAGCTACTAAACCTCGTTTACGTTGTTCCTTCTTTAATTGCTTACGGCGTATGATTTGATACCTTATAAACTTATTGCATTAATCTTCGTTCATCAATCAAAATATGTCGACGAACTAGACTAATCATAGAAAATTACACCAACTATAGATGAAAATAGATTAGGGGGAATCAATTCGATATTCAATCGCTCCATCCTGATATAATTTTTCAGCTAAACAAGAGAACGCCAAAACGTGCTTTAAATTTCAATTGATACTTTGGTTATCCGTTCAATCTAACGGTGTCGGCGTGGGAGTGGGAAGACTATCTGCCCCAGGTTCTTCACTACCGGTAACTGTAGTGGGAGTGACATCAGCAACAACTTCCCAGGGTTTTCTCCTCTGCTGCGCCGTGTTTTGAGTCGGTGGAGCGGTGTTTAGAGTGTTTGGTATCTCCTTTATACCCGGGATGGGTTTACCGGACGTGATGAGCTCTACAATCTGGGCGAAGGAGGTCGGGTACGGTGTTTTATCATCACCAGTTTCTTCCGTCTTATATCTCGAATCGGTTGTCGTGGCAGTATTGCTATTATCATCATTATCATTGTTGGAAATTTGGATTCGGATTTCGTCAGTAGGGTCGAGCGCGGGACCGACTTGGCAGGACGGGGAATTGCATCGCGGGGCTGATGATTCCTCGCGGTCGAGCCAGGCGCTGTAGAGGGGGAAGGAGATGGGACGGGAGATCTTGCGGGCATAGAAGAAGCATTTTGCTTGGCGGGTCAGCTGGCGGACGTGGGAGGGGTCTGTCGCCGTGGTGAGGATTTGGGTCAGACCGGACTGTATATCATATCATTGTAGTTATATATTAGACTTGTGTGATATAGATATATGTGATGTATGTGATATATATAGATTACCTGAAATTCTGGGTCTTCTTCCCAGCAGTAGTCTTCGAGGGAGAGGAAGAGACGGTCGTCTTCCGGGGATATCTCGAGTTCGAGGGGTTTGGCAGGGTCGGTCTCGTCGAGGACCTGGCTGGCCGGTGTCGAAGCCATCTTTTCAATTCAATTCAATCTAAATTCAATTCGGTTCGATTCGAGTTGATTTTCTTGGGATGTGTTTGATGTTTTTGCAGAGAGAGTCGGGATGTGTTGCGGGCGAGGTTGACCTTGTTGGAAAGTCGAGTCCCGCCTGTCGCCATGTATAAGGACTTGCTTAGCTATATGCTATGTTGGTTCATCAGAGAAACTTGCCATGATGATGATGATGATGATAATATAGTGCTGTAGTCATCACTAGCTATTATGAGTATCGCTATCTGTTAATTCTAATTCTACAATCCAATTTTTTTAATAATGATAATATGACAATAGAAGGTAGGCTAGCAGCTGCGGTGGCTGCTGCACGCACTCAACACATGTGCTTTCCCAACCCACACAAAATGGGTATTTTTGTGCGGTGTTCTTTTCTCCCTTCCTTCCTTCCTTCCCATCCACCATCCACCATCACCCCATCACCACCACCATCCACCATCATCCACCATCATCGCCGTCACCATCATCACCGCCATCACACTTCGACCATCCGACTCGCTCTCATCTCCGCTTCATCGTCTCACGAATTCACTTCTTCCTCTTCATTTCATCGTTGGTTCTCATTTTCTTTTCACGTCGTTTTACGCTCTTCAAGCTTCGCGTCTCTGGCTTTTCTTCTTTCTTGCTGTTTAACGACCTCAATCCTCACGACCACGTAGTTGCTGCAAATATATTTCGTCACCACCAACTTTTCCCATCTAATATCTCAGAACGCTCCAACTCGGTTCAGTTCTTCTAACATATTTCTCTCTTCTCCAACCGGTCATTCGAAATGTCCGAATTCATTGGGTATTGTTTTACCCCTCAATTGCTGCTCTTCACCATATTTTAACTCTCTGCTAACCTGGCCACCCTTTTACTCCTTAGTTCACGAATCTCTTTGATCTCACGCAGCGATATTCGGTATGCTTTCTCCTCCTTCTGAGATGTGCCTCCATTTTGGAATTTATTGTGACTAACGATATACATATTCGCGTTTTGTCTATAGCTACGTTGGAACTCTCCACCAAATCGACTCCGAACACTCCACCGTCGGTCTTGAAAATGTCACAAACCACGGGACGGAAGGTCGATGTGCCGATCCTGCCAACGAAGTCGATGGCACCGACGAGATCTACGACTACATTGTCTTTAGGGGAAGTGACGTGAAGGATTTGCGCATGGAGGCTCCGGAAGCTCCTCCGAAACCCGCTGCCCAACCGTCCTTCCCTAACGACCCTGCTATCGTCAATGTAAGCCAATTCCTCTTCAATTGCTCAATTCTAGTTCCCTCTCTCCCTCAAATGATGAAGTATTTCGGATGTAAAAATTTTTATAAATTGTCAATGTCCTAAGCGCAAAACCATGCGGATATTTCCGTTGCCTTCCTTCTGATTTTTCACATGGAATCATCTCTCTTTATTGTTGCACCGATTCTCAAAACGCTTTGAGGATCAGCCAATGCTAACATGAGATGTAACCTCTCAGGCCCAGAGGCCACCCAACTACCCGGCGCAGCAACCGCAACCGCAACCGCAACCGCAACAGCAACAGCAACAGCCGCCTCAACCGCAGCAGTTCGGCTACCAGCCAAATGGGAGAGGGGGACAACCAGGTTTCAACCCGAATTTCCCCCAGGGCTTCTATCAACACCCACCCCCGATGGGACCTGCTGGGCGATTCTACGGACAGCCTCCTTATATGGGCGGGTTCCCTGGGGCTCCTGGAGCTCCTGGTTTCGCACCAGGGCCCGGGCCGTTCCCATATGGAATGCCCCCAAATTTCCCTGGTCCAATGCCCCCTCAAAACCCACAGGGGCCGCCGGGAGATGCTCGAAACCGCTCTGGCACCCAAACGGGCGCGCAACCTGGGCAGGCACCAAGCGGTCCGGCGCCGCCAAAAGTCGATCTTCCTGCTCCTGTTGCGGACGCGGCGGCTGCGGAAGGTGCGGAGCCGAGCAGCTCTGGCCAACAACAGCCACCTCCACCTCCTCTCGAATCGAAACCTGACGTCGCCACCGCCTTGGCGCAACCTACGGTCCCTCAACCTCACCCAACCGGTCCCAGGAACCCGGCGGGTAGAGGCCGAGGATCTGGTCGTGGCCGTGGTGCTTTCGGGACTTCCCAACCCGGTCACACTCAAACAGGAACAACAACGACGACGACGACGACGACGACCACCGTCATTCCAACCGGGCCCGCTGCTGCCACTGGTGCTGCTGCTGCCCCGGCACAAGCACCTGCCGACTCGCCCGGTCTTGCAGACCTGGAAAGGAAAGTGCAGGCTATGAAGTTGAAGCAGACGAACGGAGCGGCTCCGCCAATTCGGCCAGCAAATAATAATCCTGCGTACGGAGGGCGAGGGCGAGGGCGCGGACGTGGTGGACACGGAGGACCACCTCACCAACCTCGGAAAGTCGATGTTCCGAATACGGATTACGACTTCGAATCGGCTAATGCCCGATTTACAAAGGTTGCTGACGGTGATGAAACCGGCGCATCCATTCCCGATGCTGCCGAAGGCACCTCGACTGAGGCCAGAAAGCTATCAGTCGATCAGGACAAGCCGGCCATCCTGCATCCTGAGGGATATTACAACAAAGGCAAATCTTTCTTTGATAACATAAGTTGCGAGAACAAGGAGAGAGCCGAGGCCAAGGAGAGCGGTCTCGATGGTCGCCCGAATGCCCAGCGGAGAAACGAAGAGGTTCGAAAGAACATTGAAACATTCGGGCAAGGTTCGGTCGATAGCGGATACAACAGACGTGGTGGCTGGCGTGGACGAGGCAATCGCGGCAGAGGATTTAGAGGAAGGGGTCGCGGAGGAGGCCCTTCCCAACCGGTCAGAGCTACAAGCTAGTACAATGTTTTGCCCGAAGACAAAAGGCGCACCAAATCGTCCCCCCACAGAACCAAAAACCTCATTTCGTCCACTTTCATCAGCCACAAAACATTTCTTCTAATCAACGTTAACCTCAGAACTTCGCTTCTAAAACTTCCACAAAACAAACACAATATATTGGTTCACACGCTCACCGACAAAATGATCAGTGGGATGCAGCACCAACTGCTTCCCACCCAACGCTTTACAACCCCAACAGCTACAAAAATTGGTGATTTCTCGAATTTGAAAGCCAAGTTGAATATGTCTAGATGACATGTCGGATATTCAAGTTTTTCATTTTTTCTTTACCTGTTGTAGTTTTAGTCACAACCAACTTTAACCCTTTTTAATATCTTGGTAGTTGGCCACCGTAACTTCATCTTTTTGCTTGTTTTGTTTTTTCTATTGAGGGATGTCTTTATTGTCACTATTTTGAGATTTTTAAGTTATGGAGATAAGGTATGGAGAACAGGAAGGAGTTGGATATCTCACACTCAGAAGGCCAAACAAGAACCAAAGCGATGCAAACAAGCAAAGCTCACATTATTTTCGACTTCACGTGCAGCAAAAGGTGTATAGGCCGACACCACGCCAATCAGATAAATATGAAAACCATTCTAGGTTCTTCAAAGCAGAGAACTTTAGAACTACCTTTCTTCTCCCCTTCTCGTAGATGTGCGAGTGAGTAAAAGATATTTAGTATCGATTGGTCTAAATTATATATGGTACATGCTTGCGATACTTGTTTGTATCCTTACATCGGATTTTTATAATATTTTTAAAAAAGGTTGACGCCAAAACTCCGATATTCAAGTAGTACAGATCAATATGCCGCTAACCGCCATGATATTCCCGCCGGTCTCTTCGTAATCAAAATAGCCGTCTATCTTAGAAGTCAGGTAATCTTGTCCAATCGCCCTCGGTCTCTCCCTTCCGTCTGAATACTACACCCTCCTGAAAATAACCTGCATCTTTCCAGGCTTTCATTTCCGCCCCTCCATATGGACCATGAACCTGTCCGTCCCCTTGACCATCACTCCATTTATATTCCCATTCATCAACTAGTTCTTTCTCCTCTTCGTGGTCGTCCTCTTTTGCAGGCTCAACCCAAGGCTCATCGGTTTCCTTTTTGTATAGTCGCGTGAGAGTTTCCCTCGGCTCGTCATAAATCTCATTGAATCCTCGAGATAGTAATCTATCCGCTGCTGTCGTTATCTTTTCGATCTGAAGTTTTCTTGTCTTTTCTTTAAGGTCTTCGGGCTCCTTCTCATGAGAGTCAACTTCCATGTCGCGGCCTTTCTTCTTTTGCCATGATTTTTTTGGCTTTGCGTTCTTTTTGCCTGTGTTCAACCTTGCCAGAGCCTCCAATGCGGTCTCTCCTCTCTCGAGACATAATATCAGATCTGCGATGAGGTCTCCTGTGATGAGTTCATCCTCTTCTCGTCTCCTCTGTTTGGCTTCTTTATCACGCTGAGCTTGAGCTTCCTGAGCCTTCTTCATTTCCTTCTTGCTAACCCCTTCCATCCATGTATCGTGCACGGCATCTGGGTCTACCGCTTTTCTGACAAAGTTTCCCGTCTCATCGAATTTGCCTTCATCCATCTCGGCCTTCATATTGAACCCTTCCATCTTTGGCGCATTCTTCCTCTTCCCACCAGGTCCAATTTCATCATCCACATCTTCCTCGCCGACTTCTTCCTCATCGGAGTCACTAGAACCTTCTGCTGATTGTTCTTCCTGCCCTTCTATCTCGTCGATATCCAGAAACCGCACATCTTTTTTCGATTTTCCCTTTTTTGGCTTTGTCTCCTCGCCTTCAGCGTCCTCATCCGCATCACCACCAAACATATCATCGTCCCCATCATCGTCGCCAGCTTCCTTGTTCTTCTTTTTCTTTTTATTACTATCCCCACCGTCATCATTTTTACCGCCGCCGAAACCCTCATTACTGCTATCGGAATCGTATCCGTCGAGGTTGACCGCGTTACGTTTGATCCCCCTCGATTGACCGCTAATCTCGTCGAGGTTGAGGATGGCAGCTGTTTCGGCGTCGTAGTCTTCGTCGGTTGTGGAAGTAGCAGCGAGGGTGTTGGGGTTGCGTAGGTCGAATTGAACGTTTGAGGCGGCGGTGGTGTAGCGGCTGGATGCCGCTGTGGCTTTCGGACGCGGACGGGATGACATTTTTGTGTAATTCTTAGCTTAGGATTCTTCAAGTCGGAGTGAGTGAGTGAGCGAATGAATGAATGAATAGTCGGGATGTGGTGAATTGGTGACCAAGCTGTGAGCCTTAATTTTGTAAGCTTGGAGGGCTTTTGGTTTGCGCGCGAGACTGTGCCATTTTATATGCAGCGAAACACAACGAAGTGCAACACCAGAACGATGACTCGAACGAACTTGATAAATGGAATCAATTATACGTTCATGTACATGTTCATACGCTCTTTTAAATTATCTGTTTACTTGTTTATATAGTAAAGAGATATTTACGGGTATCTTATGCCCTATGTACATTTACAAAACAGAGAAGAGGACCAGTCGCAATATCTGTAAAGCTTGAGATGGATACCACATGCTAAAATTCACTCTGAATAATATTTTTCAACCCCGCGATTTCCTTCTCATACTGTTCAACCTTCACCTGACTACCTTGAAGCTTCTTGAGCAACCAAGAAACTCTACCCGAGATCTCTGACGGCCGTGAAGGCAGCTGTCCCAGCACCGTCAACTCAGTCTCATATTTGGCTACATTCGCCGTCTCAAGTTTCATCAGCTCCGTCGCGACATCCATATCTAATTTCGCCTGCAAGACTTTATCGTTCTGCAATCTCCTAAATGCGGCGCGGTACACCGGTTTCCCAGGTTTGACAGCCCAAGGTCTACCATCGGCAGATACAATACTGATCAGTTCGGCTTGCTCGAGTGACTGCAAAACTTCTTCACCACCCTTGCTAAACAACCCGTGCAAGAGAACCTCATTATATCGCAGTTGATCCTGTTGTCCAAACATCTTGATCAAAGCCCACGCTTGCTCCTTGGAGTAATTCCGCCTTGAAGGATCTCCTAAAAAGTACAACTTCAAAATCTCGCTTGCTGATGTCTTGACAATCTCGGATACAGCCTGCGTGGGCATCTCGCCCGTTCGTATTCTCCTTGCAAGGAATTCTAGATCCGTGAGTCGCCCGCCGAGTTCATCGATAGAAACGTCAAGTTCGGCTATTTCTTTGGATTTTTCGTCCTCAGACATGCCGCTTTGGATATGTGAGAGGACGTATCGTTTCGCAGCTTCCGGTGACGCATCGCCTAGCATTATCGTTCGGAAGACTCTATCTGGGAGGCTCTTCGCAAGCTGCTTGGAGAAGGAGACGTCGTTGGTCATAAAGATTACGTGTGCGACATTGGCTTGGACGAGCAGAGCTGCCCAGTCGGAGAGTCTTTGGTATATTTTTTCGCCAACGGCATCGTTTCGGTGGAGAAAGTTATCGATGACTACGACGGGACGTTTTTCAGGGTGGGCTTCTAGCCACTCGTCGTCGTTAAGCATGGCGTCTTTGTCTTCTTTAGTTCGTTCTGATAGTGCGATTTGTTTAAGGGCAGTTCCGGTGTTTTGGAGAATCTTTGAAAATTGAGCTAGGAATACCGTTAGTAGGGTTATGAGAAGGATTAACTACCACAAAAAGCTTACTTTCTAGTGTTTCACTGAGTCCGGCAGCTGTACCAATGGCTCCTTGAGCAGCTAGGTCAATCCAACTGTTTATCGAGTTAAGCCAACCAAACACGGGTCTGTAGCCAACTTGAGCTGCCGTCGCCCTGATAATATTGGCATCTCCCTGCCGTTCTTGGAGAGGTTCACAATCGAATACGAGTTTATGTTTCCAATGCTTGAGAACGTCGCCAAGAACGAGATCTCGCTTCCCCGATCCGCGAGGACCTTGCACAACGATGAACTGATCGTAAAAGAGTTAGTGGGAGATAATTTGATCTAGATATGGTAGAATCTTACGGTTTCAGCAGATTCGAGGAGCCAAGCTTTCATGGCTTCCACATTAACCTTTCTTTCTTCCCATAGAACCGATAAATCCCCAGCCGCTTCCGTTGGTGGTTTTTTACGGATTACCAAGTACGACTGTGTAGTTTCTTTGAACCAACTCCACGCTTTTGCACCAACGCTCAGAGAGTGGGTTATATGCGCCTTTACAAAGAATGTGCGTATACTAGAACCAGCCTTGGTTAGCGAAATAATACGAAAAGCAGGGAAATTGGACGACGTACGGGTCAAATACTGAAACCGCGATTGCTGCGAGAATTGCTGCAACTATGGGGAGAACAATCCTAGGATGATCATTTATCCACTTTCTAATAATATGTGCTTTCGCTGCCGGGGCGTAAAGTATTCTCAGCTGCGTTATCACGCCCTCCGAATTCTTAATCTTTATATCGTGCAAGCAATTCCTCGCAGCGGTGGCACTCCTGAGTTTCCAGAATTGTAGGTATGCGTATCGAGGTAACTCTTTAGAATCTTTCGGCAGGGGTGTGATGTCTACCAGCCTGCCGAACGGTCTGAATGTGGAGTATAGCTGCTCCGCGGAAACATCGGCACCTTCGAATTCGACTTTGAGTCTGTTGACCGGAAACCGATTCAGGTCTTCAAACCACGGCTGCCCTTGTACTAGAAAGCATTTCGAACGGTTGAAAGGGTTGAACCACGGACGGGTATTTCGTTTAGCTAGGAGATCTTGCATGCGTTTCTCAACCTGTTGTGGTGTGGTGTCCGGTGGCAGCTCGAATTTAACGAACGCACCACCGTCTTTGATGCGTGGTATTATTTGCTTGACCTTTGCGGGAAAGTCTCTGGGGAGAGTGTAACGGAGAAGCTTTTCGGCGACGGACATGTGGTCAAGTCGCATTAGAATGAACCTAACATTGAGCCAGGCAGATACGACGGGGTATACATCTAGGCGGTATTTAGTACTTATACATATAAATTTGAGCATTGAATTGATTGCTGGTCTTACTGTCGAAGAATAAAAGGCTTTCATTCGGCTCCAGATTTAGAAAACCGCTTTCTGGGACATCCGATAAAAGCTTTGTGGTTTCGACACGCATGGTTTCATTGGTAGGGAAAGCTGTTGATGTCGCGTGCCGTCTTGGAAGTTGGAATTGAACGGCCCGTCGTCGAGGAGGTGAGAGGAATGTGCGTCGCATACATTGCGCGCGCATCCTCGATATGGCGAACATGGCGACGGTGTGATGAAAAGAGAATCAATTGGTGACGTCGTTCGTGGTATCTACGGATGTCGGTGTTGTTGTTGTGGTCGTTCGAGGATCGCCATAACTTCAACCTCGGGTCGCAAATCGGCAACGAGGTTAGGCCCAGTTGCAAAAGGATGATATCAATTGATATCTGGTTCAATGAATCGCAAAAATGTTTTGAACCCAATGAGAAAGAATCGAACAAAATTTGAGTTTCGAGAAAGCGTGATAATAGTACGTATAATACTAATTGCGGGAGTATAATTTTTTGGTGGTGGGGCCTACGTCATGAGGTCTAATCGATAAGCCCAGCGAAGGAGCAAGCCAATGGGCGCTCCGAACGACCCTCCCCTTCGATAACTAACCTCGTCACACACGTTGACCACGAAAGACCACGGCCCATGGGATGCTGGGTGGGACACCTGCTGCGGCAAGGTCGCTTAAGCTTAAGTCAATCCCAGCTCGCGTTTGGCTGGGGGTATGTTAAACAAGCCAGCTAATTCCCCACTTGACCTCTCCAGGAATCCTAAAGCTTCGCTCACTTTTTACATATACTGACTGATCATCATCATGCCGCAAAATTCGCATTTGCGTTTCGGGGTCTTGGATCTTGGCGGTCCGGCACTTTTGAAGCCAATAAACCCATTACTTAACAAGATGAGATCCGTTGGGTGGTGCGAGCTCCTACGAGATCTGAAAATGGGATGAGCCGTCACATGAAGCTAATTAGCTGAGAGGTGTAAAAAAGCTGCACGGAAGAATTGGACGAGGTCAGACGAAGACAAAAACGAGAATCGATGGTCGCATTCTCTTCTAGGTAAATGGCACACGAAAGTGCAAGCATTCGCCGGGAAATGTCGGGTGGCCGACCGCCTTTTTTCGGTAGTCGGCGATCTGGGTGAAATGCTCGCCCTCCTACCCCCTCGGGCAGCATTCAATTGTTACAGGCCTGGCCTACCTGGTTAGCTAGCTGCGCTGCGCTGGGCGGCCGGGCGATCGAGAAAATTAGAGTGAGAGACATGCATGTCTACATCGGGATCCAGAGCTACGGAACTGAACACGAACAATCAATCATATATAACCAATACAATAATAATATATCACTGTCTTGTGCCGGATAGCCTGTTACGAAAGTATTTCTAAACACAAAACACCAATTACAATTTGAGGCAGCTTTCCGTTTGAATAAAAAGTGGCCAACGGAGAGAAAATGTAGAATAAGACGAACCTTGCATCGGCTGGGCACTAGCCCCAGCGCGTCCACCACCCGGAAACCACCGACATCGGGGTGCCAGGGTTTCCAGTTCCAAGCTTTCGTACATAGCTACTGGAGAGGCGCTCCAGTGAGGGACGAGCTATTACCAATTTTGAACCACTTTGGGATATGGACCTGAATTCTCTTACTCGACCGAAATGCAGGAGAAGAAGCTTCTTTTTTTTCTAATTCTATATCTGATGTTAAAATATATACTGGTACATTGTTAAATCTTAAAAATCATCCACATTTGTCGAATCTACGCTTTAGTTCATCGTCTCGCCTGCATGCGATATTCCTGCCCAGGAAAGGTTTCGGGCACCTAGCTTTGTGGGGTGTGCAGATGATTTCGGGTGATGCATTCGCACACTCACTCAAATTTAGTTAGCAGGCTTGTACTGTGCGGATTGTCCTGGCTAGTGTGAGTCTCATGAGCCTCGAATAAAAAGAGTGTATTCGCAAATATTATCCCTTCCGCGGTTTTAGACCTGGTACAACAAGCTCCGAAGTCGGGTAGAGTCTCAAGTATTCCCTGTGGTTTATACAAAATGTTGGTTGGGTGAACGGTGGGGGAAAAAAAGGGCTTAACTTGAGACCACTCTGTTCCCACAAACGAACTATTAGGAAGAAGGCATTTTGGGAATAATAGATCGATTCGTGATGAATGTCAGAGGTACTTGTTTTGTAAGTAATTTTTATGTAACTGTCACGTACGCATTACCTACGGAGGAGAAGACTACTGGAAAATGCTAAGAAAACGGATCGGATGGATGGATTGTCGTCCTTATCAGACCGCCGCATTTTTCGCTACAAATAAAAACACTTCATAATAAAAAGGCCTCGGAATTGAGCCAATACCCGTCACTGCTTTTATTTTTTTTTGGATTTCGTTATCGCCCAAGTACTGTACATACATGGAAAGTAAGTAAAGTACACGAGCGGTCTCGCCATGGACTACAAGAGCGAGTCGGACATGTGGGGAAATAAAAAAGAACCCCCCCCCGAAATTTCAGAAAGTGTGTGTGCAAAGACAAGACAAGGCGAATAAATGTTAGCGGGACCGACCTTGAAGAATGCTTTGCAGCAAGCAAAACAACAAGGGTCAGTGCAAGCCGCCCCAATTGCAGCAGCTGTAATTGTGAGCTGCAGCTGTCGTGGGCTGCTTCTCCGGGCAGGGGTGCCAGTCGGCGCAACCAGCTCTGCTTTCTTTTGAGGTGTGCGAGGTCCGATTTCCGTTATCCAATTATGTAACCCCCCACCATTTCGAGGATCCCCTGTCGCCTTTGAAGTCATTACCGCCTTTTTTTCGCCCGCTTCGCTACACCGTAAAAAGGGAAAAAATAACACGTACAAAACCTAATAGATCTCCCTCCTCCTCCTCATCCAAGCTCCACCATTGGATTCTCAGGAAAGGGAACAAAATTCTGGTTAAAACCGTAGGCTGCGAGAGTGTGTGTCAATCAGCAGTAATTGCGTGTCGTCGTGACTTTCCCCTGCTCCGTCGCTGGTGTGCCCATAAAATCTGCTGTTTATATTCTGCAGATACCCCTCCTCTCTCCTCCATTCTCCCTCTTCTTCCTCCTCCTCCACCAAAATTCATCCTTCTTCTCCACCATTGATATCAATCTTCAGCTTTCCAAAAAGCGTCTCCGCATCAGAAACCCGAGATAATCTCATTCATCTTGATAGATCGCTTCCGGTCTCCGTTGCCTTGCTACATCGACGTCGAATATCCGACTGGACCTGTGTTGCTGGTTAACAGCGACGATCTCACAGAAGAAACGAAGAAACTTCTGCTAAACCCCTCCTCATCCTCATCCTAAACGCCACTACATCACCAATTCATTCTTATTAGCAACTATCCAATCAGCAATCAAAAAAAGAAAGAAACTGTATCTCACTTTGATTTTTTCATCTAGGACCCTTTCAGCTGACTCCGAATTATTTTTGCAACGGAGCACAGCCTAAAGGGGCCCCACCATCACACATACTCCGTGCTTTTTGCTTTCGATTTTATATTTGCTTCATCCATTCCGGATTTTTCCTTTTCTATCATCCTTCCGAATATCATTCTAAGTCTCCGCAATGGCCCCAGAAATCCCTCGAGGGTATCTTTACGAGTCTGAGGACGCAGAAGTGGTCGAGGAATATCATCCTATCGAGTATGAAAATACACCCGAGAACCAGAGCTGGGCAGGCGCGCTGCCGATGCCACATGGTCTCTATGACCCCGAAGATGAAAAAGATGCCTGCGGTGTAGGCTTTGTAGCGTAAGTCAATGGACTTCAACCTTATTTAAAAAATAATTTTCAGAAGGTAGAAAGATGCTAACCTGATTTTCCATGTATAGACACATCAAAGGAAAACCATCCCACAAGATTCTTGCGGATGGTATGTAACCCAATTGAAATTTTGTTTTCTTTTCGTTTTATTAAATTGCTAATAGTTGATTTGTAGCTCGGTCTTTACTCTGCAATATGACACATCGAGGTGCCGTCGGATCAGATGCTCGTGATGGTGACGGTGCTGGCGTTATGACCTCAATGCCCGATAAGTTCTTACGAAAGGAGTTTGGCTTTTTGTTGCAGAGGACTTTGCCTCCGTTTGGCCAGTACGCAGTCGGAAATATATTTTTCACTCCTGACGCCGAAGAACGTGAGAAGAACAAGGCGGTGTTTGAGGATATTGCTCACTCTCTAGGCTTAAAAATCATGGGATGGCGTTCTGTTCCAAAAGATAGCACCCTTCTGGGACCAGCTGCCAAATCTAGAGAGCCAGCCATCGAGCAACCTCTGGTCATTCTTACAAATACCTCTGGAGAATTTGACGAGAAACATTTTGAGAAGCAGTTATACATTCTCCGCAAAAAAGCCACCCATGCCATCGGTCTCCACAAGTGGTTTTATATCTGCTCCTTGAGCCCCCAGAACATCGTATACAAAGGTCAACTTGCCCCGGTGCAAGTTTACAACTATTATTATGACCTGGTGAATGTTGATTACGAGGTTCATTTCGCCCTTGTCCACTCCAGATTCTCAACGAACACATTCCCAAGCTGGGATCGTGCACAGCCTCTTCGTTGGGCAGCCCATAATGGTAGGTTTTTGGATTCCCGTAATCAGTGCGTTTTGGCGGGTGAGGTGAACTAGTTGCAGATGGGGAACTTTGAGTGAGGTGTAATGTCGTGTGAATGATTCGTAGAACCGCTTCGTTAACTGGTGCCCAATAACCTATAGGTGAAATCAACACACTACGCGGAAACAAGAACTGGATGAAAGCCCGTGAAGGTCTCATGGAATCCAAGAAGTTTGGTGGTGATCTCGAAAGCTTGTACCCAATCATTGAAGGAGGCGGGTCCGACTCAGCTGCATTTGATAACGTTCTAGAGCTTCTCATGATTAACAATGTTCTTTCTTTACCCGAGGCTGTCATGTTGATGATTCCAGAAGCCTGGCAAGGTAACTCATTGATGGAGCCCGAAAAAGCTGCCTTTTATGAGTGGGCTGCCTGTCTGATGGAGCCTTGGGATGGTCCAGCTCTTTTCACATTTGCCGATGGTCGTTATTGCGGTGCAAATTTGGATAGAAACGGATTACGACCATGCCGTTTCTATGTGACTGATGACGATCGTATCATCTGTGCTTCCGAGGTTGGCGCGATTTATATTGACCCGGAACGTGTCATCCAAAAAGGTCGATTGCAACCCGGGAAAATGCTTCTCGTTGACACTTGGGAAGGCCGCATCGTCGATGATAAAGAGTTGAAGTTGAGCACATCCAGTCGTTGCAATTTCCAGCAGTGGATCAACGATAATTTGATCTCGCTGCCGTCAATCCTCGAAACCCATGAGAAAAAAGGAACAGATCTCGCACCGAAGCTTTCTGAGGGAAGTTTGCAAAACGATCCGTTGGTAAAGGCTTTTGGCTATTCCTTAGAACAAGTTAGCTTGCTGCTCGCGCCGATGGTAAGGGAGTGATATTCATACTTTTTTAATCAGCTTAAGATACTAACAATTTCGTAGGGTATCGACTCAAAGGAAGCCTTGGGCTCCATGGGCAATGATGCTCCTCTCGCAGTTCTCTCCAAAGAGCCCAGATTAATTTACGACTACTTCCGTCAACTTTTCGCTCAAGTTACCAACCCACCCATTGACCCTATCCGAGAAGATATTGTTATGTCCTTGGAGTGTTATGTTGGACCTCAAGGAAATCTCTTGGAGATGGCTCCGACCCAATGCTCACGTCTCCGGTTACCCTACCCAACTCTATCTGTGGAAGAGTTCAATGCTCTCAAGAATGTCGAACAAATTCACCCCAGTTGGAAAGTCCACACAATTGACATAACTTTTGCCAAGGCAGATGGTGTCAATGGGTTTGTTCCTGCTTTGGATAGGATTTGTGCGGAGGCTGTGGAAGCTATCAAGAACAGCTACAAGATTATCATACTCTCTGACCGGGAGACTTCAGCCGAAAGGGTTCCAATCTCTGCTGCCGTCGCACAGGGTGCTATTCACAGTTACCTTGTTAAGGAGAAATTGAGGTCCAAGGTCGCATTGGTCGTGGAGACCGGTGAGGTCCGCGAAGTCCAGCACATGTGCGTTTTGGTTGGATATGGTGCAGATGCTGTTTGTCCATACCTAGCTATCGATATTTTACTAAAGATGAATCGCGACGGCTTGATCCGAAAGAAATTATCCAACAAGGATATCATCGCAAACTTCCAGAAAGCTGTCAATGGCGGTATTCTCAAGGTGATGAGCAAGATGGGTATTTCGACCCTCCAGAGCTACAAGGGAGCTCAGATCTTTGAAGCCCTAGGAGTGCACAAAGACGTAATCGAAAAGTGTTTCCAAGGAACGGCCTCAAGAATCAGTGGTATCACTTGGGATGTTCTTGCTGAAGATGCCATTGCCTTCCATGAGCGAGGATTTCCAACACGGCAAGCGGTCATTGTTCCGGGTCTTACTGAAACAGGAGAGTATCATTGGCGAGACGGCGGAGAAGCTCATGTCAACGATCCCGTGAGCATTGCAAACATCCAGGATGCCGTCCGAACAAGAAACGACAAATCGTACGAAGCTTACTCCCGTGCTGAATACCAATCTACAAAAGATTGTACTCTTCGTGGTTTGTTGGATTTCGACTTCGAGAATTCCAAGCCCGTTCCTATCGAACAAGTCGAACCATGGACGGACATTGTTCGAAGATTCTGTACCGGAGCCATGTCGTACGGCTCTATCTCTATGGAGTCTCACTCAACTCTGGCTATCGCAATGAACCGACTTGGAGGCAAATCCAACACTGGTGAGGGTGGAGAGGATCCCGAGAGGAGTAAGATTCTTGAAAACGGTGACACAAAGCGTTCTGCCATCAAGCAAGTTGCATCCGGTCGATTTGGAGTCACAAGTTATTACCTCTCCGACGCAGACGAACTCCAAATCAAAATGGCACAAGGCGCAAAGCCTGGCGAGGGTGGTGAGCTGCCTGGTCACAAGGTCTCTGGTAATATCGCCCGGACCCGGCATTCCACACCAGGCGTCGGTTTAATTAGCCCTCCTCCTCATCACGACATTTATTCCATTGAAGACTTGAAACAGCTGATATATGATCTCAAGTGTTCGAACCCGCGAGCCCGTGTTTCAGTCAAGCTCGTCTCCGAGAAAGGCGTTGGAATTGTTGCATCTGGTGTCGCTAAAGCCAAAGCGGATCACATCTTGATTTCAGGACATGACGGCGGTACTGGCGCTTCTCGATGGACCGGTATCAAACACGCTGGTCTCCCATGGGAACTTGGACTCGCTGAGACCCATCAAACATTGGTGATGAACGATCTTCGCGGTAGAGTTATTGTCCAAACCGACGGACAACTTCGTACCGGCCGCGATGTTGCCATTGCCTGCCTCCTCGGTGCTGAAGAATGGGGATTCGCCACAGCTCCTCTTATCGCTATGGGGTGTATTATGATGAGGAAGTGCCACTTGAACACTTGCCCTGTCGGAATCGCCACTCAGGACCCAGAGCTCCGAGCCAAGTTCGAAGGGCAACCGGAACATGTAATTAACTTTTTCTACTACGTTGCTAACGAAATGCGAGCCATCATGGCCAAGCTGGGGTTCAGGACCATTAACGAGATGATTGGTCGAACGGAAAAGTTAAGAGCAAGAGATGACCTTCGCACTGCTAAAACTCGAAACATTGACCTGAAGAACTTGCTTGTTCCTGCATATCTCAGACGAGAAGGTGTCGCCACCTATAACGTTAGACGACAAGACCACAGACTTCACGTCCGTCTCGACAATAAGCTCATTGACGAATCCGAGTTAACTTTGGATAGAGGGCTGCCTGCACGGATCGAAACCCAGATTGTCAACATCGATCGAGCTTTGGGAGCTACTCTTTCGTACAGAATCAGCAAGAAGTTTGGAGAGAGCGGTCTCCCTACCGATACGATCCACGTCAACCTGACAGGATCCGCCGGTCAATCATTCGGCGCTTTCCTAGCCCCTGGTATTACCTTGGAACTTGAAGGCGATGCCAATGACTACGTCGGGAAGGGTCTCAGTGGCGGCAGAATCATCATCTACCCACCAGTGGCTTCAAGTTTCAAGGCCGAAGAAAACATTTTAATCGGTAACGTTTGTTTGTATGGTGCCACCCATGGACAATGCTTCTTCCGTGGTGTCGCCGCAGAACGTTTTGCTGTCAGGAACTCGGGAGCCATAGCCGTTGTTGAAGGTGTTGGTGACCACGGATGTGAGTACATGACTGGCGGAAAAGTTGTCGTTCTCGGTGGAACAGGTCGAAATTTCGCGGCCGGTATGTCTGGCGGCGTTGCTTACGTGCTGGACATTGATGGAGACTTTGCATCAAAAGTCAACATAGAGATGGTTGAGCTCGAAGAAGTGACAGAGTCTAGCGATATTGAGTGGCTGAGGGGTGCAATCGAGGACCACGAGCATCTCACCAAGAGTGATATGGCTACCAGGATTCTCGCTGACTGGGAGCAAGCCCTTCCGCGATTCGTCAAAGTTATGCCAACAGATTATAAGCGTGTTCTATTGGAAGAAGCTAAGAAGGCAGAAAATGCACGCAGCCAAGTCCTTCTCCTCGAGGCCGAGGCAGCTGTCGAGGACAAGAAGAAAGAGGCCGCTAATGCAGATCGCAAGGACGTCGAAAAGGCCAAGAAACCGGAGACACCCCTTGCTACCGACATTGAGGAGAGCGTCAGTGACGCCAGAGTAGAAAAGAAGCGAGCTTTGGTATTGAACAAGACGAAAGGCTTCAAGTTGTATAGTCGCCGCTCTGAGAAGTATAGGAACCCTCAGACTAGAACCAAGGACTGGAAGGAGCTGAGCAAGCGATTGAATGACGAGGAGCTTCACTATCAGACCGCTCGCTGTATGGACTGTGGTGTCCCATTCTGCCAATCCGATACGGGCTGTCCGATCAGCAACATCATCCCGGCATGGAACAATCTTGTTTTCCAGGATGACTGGAGAGCCGCACTCGACAAACTGAATCAGACGAACAATTTCCCAGAGTTCACCGGACGAGTGTGCCCAGCTCCATGCGAGGGAGCTTGTGTTCTTGGTATCAACGCCGAACCCGTCGGTATCAAGAGCATCGAGTGTGCAATTATCGACCGCGGTTTTGAGATGGGATGGATGGTTCCTTGTCCGCCACCCGTTCGTACCGGAAAACGTGTCGCTATCGTGGGTTCTGGTCCCGCCGGACTTGCTTCTGCTGATCAATTGAACAAGGCTGGTCACCTTTGTCACGTCTACGAACGAGCTGATCGTCCCGGTGGACTTCTCCAATATGGTATCCCAAACATGAAGTTGGATAAGGCAATTGTTAAGCGTCGCATCGACTTTATGGCTGCTGAAGGAATCGAGTTCTTTTGCGATTTCACAATCGGACCCGATGGGAAGAAGACTCTTGACGAACTCCGAGCTGAATACGATGCTGTCATCTTGGCCACTGGGGCTACTGTCCCTCGAGACCTGAAGATTCCGGGTCGTGACTTGAATGGTGTTCATTACGCCATGGAGTTCCTCCAGGCAAACACCAAATCCTTACAAGACTCTGAACTCGCCGACGGCAACTACATCAGCGCGGCAGGAAAGAAGGTTATTGTCATTGGCGGAGGTGATACCGGAAACGACTGCATTGGAACTTCCCAACGCCACGGAGCAACCAGCATTACCAATTTTGAGATTTTGCCCAAGCCATCAGCCAAGCGTGCTCCGGACAATCCATGGCCGCAATTTCCAAGAATATTCCGTGTCGACTATGGCCACACCGAGGTCATGACTCATTCAGGCAAGGACCCGAGAGACTTCAAGATAGTGACAAAGTCTTTCCACGGAGATGATGCCGGAAATTTGAAGAGTCTGACGACAAAACGAGTCGATTGGAAGAAGGATCCCGCCAGAGGATGGCAAATGTCAGAGGTTGAAGGATCTGAGGAGGTCTGGGAAGCCGATTTGGTTCTCCTGTCAATGGGCTTCGTAGGATGTGAGGAGAGAGTCTTGTCGAAAGATGTTGAGCGTAATCCACGAGGCAATATTAAGACAGAGTCTCCAAATCACTATGCTACGACGGCTCCAGGTGTTTTTGCTGCTGGTGACTGCCATCGCGGTCAGTCTTTGATTGTCTGGTAAGTTGAAAACCGATTTTTTTGATAAAGACGGAGAGAGAGAGAGGAAAGGAGAGTGCGCTAACCTGAGTGTCAATAGGGGAATCAACGAGGGACGACAATGTGCCCGTGAAGTCGACATTTTCCTCACCGGCTCGACTTTGCTTCCTACAACCGGAGGAATCATCAAGAGAAAGCCAATGCAAGCCGACCAAGAAGAGCCAAAAGTGGACCACGACGCGATCTAGTCAATTGCAGTCGATGGAACACTACCAATTTTCGGAATTGAACACAGGAATGTACTACCGCCTAGCCAGTTTATATGTACGGATGATCCGGAGTGCATTGTGCTTGGACCAGTTGATGAGAGACCCAGACCTATCGATGAATTGATTCCACCTGCCCATAGGTTTGATATCAGACCTTACGAAGTTATCTTGCATGAGAAGATGAGGCGAGAAGATAGAGAGAAGTAAGCAAATGAGAGGAGGGAAAGGATGAAGGCGAGGGGGGAGGCCCGAAGGCCAGCTAGGCCGAAGCCTGAGAGGTTTGAAGAAGATGAATTTTTTGAGTTAGGAAGGTGGAGGGTTCTTTTTTATATCGTGTTTCTGTTTCTCACGTTTCTCCCATTTCACACTGGCGTTAACAACATCATTATTGTTTTCACGACATCATTGTGTTTTTTTTTTGCACATCATTATTCTCTGTTTCCCCCTTCATTTCGTTGCTACACACATATTATTATCTTTGTATCACGTCCGAGGAGGGTTTCTATTCATTCACGCATATCCCATCCCTCTATCCCCCCCCCCTCATCCTCCTCTCTATTATTATTATGATTGTTGTCACACGAATGTGTGGTTGCTTTCAGTATATTGTTGCTTTGTTGTCGTTTCTTATATTGTCATTGCCCTTATATTTCAAGAATACAGGCGCTGGGTGGGGTTCTATTGTTGCTCTTCTTCATTATCATGTTTTTATACAGGCTCTTTTAGCTTGAGAAGGGAAGAAGAAGAAGAAGCAAGAAGAAGACTTTTGTTCATAGGAAAGCAGAGCAGAGGATAGCTAGTCGTTGAACTGAGAATTAAAAGAAGAAAGTTCAAACCCCCATCTTATTCTTGCCATTAATGCATTGTAGAATCGATATTATCCATTGAGCTTGGGACCGAGACTACATTGAGCTAGCGAAGAAGTATCCTAGCTATACAAGCTTTTCGCAAAGCCACTAACAGGTATTAAGCTTTTTGAATAAGCGAAAACTTTCGAGAACAAGGTTGCTGTGTCACATGATTTAGACTTTCTCAAAGCTACACTCAGGATTTCCCTCCGCGTGAGAAGGGTCCGGAATATCTTTGACGTTCTGCCCGATTCTCGCAAGGTATCTATTGAATAAATCATTTTTTTGTGGTTAAACCCAAGATTGAGAGACTAAATCATTTAGGGTGCTCGGATAGCATCTTGTTTGTGGGTTTCAAATGCTTACAGTGCGCCGGTATCAGCCCAAACATGATACTTTGAGACTTTTGGGGTCTCATTTTTGTCGTCCACGAAATCGAGGACGTAGGTGAATACCTGCAACAACGACAAAAAGTGGGTCCGTCAGGGAATCAAATCACACGACACGACAAGCAAGATTCGCAATCCGAATCATATTTTCTTTTTGAAAGGGTTGGAAGATCGTGAAAGAAATGTGGGGGACGGGAATTTCGGGCTGGGCGGTTATTTGGAAATTTGGGGGGAAGAAAAAGAAGAAGAATCATGCACACGATCGTATGATTATGAAAAAAATAAATTGAATGTCAGGTTGTTTTTTTACCTCACTCCAGGAAACCCCGGTTGATAACCAGACGAACCTGGCTGTGCCATTGACGGAGACTTTGTTCTTGGTGGCATCTACGAAATAGTTGGAGAAGGACATGTCTGAGTATGAAATGTATTTTTGGAGGAGTTGGAAGTATTCCTTGACGTCCAATTCTCGACCGAGGAAAGGAGCGAAGCGAGGGTCACCGTGCTCGAAAGCGACAGCGTTATTATTTTTTTTATCATCATCATTATTCGTATCGCTCTGGATATTAAAATGGGAGAGGACGGTTTGGAGATCAGCTTGTGAGGCAAAATCATTGCAAAGGGCCTCGGCGCCGCGGAGGAGAGCTTCATAACGGGCCGGCATGACGTGTATGCGGTGTTATATAATTATATTAGTTTGATTTTCTTCGAGAACAGGCGAACGTTCGGGAGCGGAACTAATAAAATAAAATAATAAAAAAGGTGAGATTAGAAAGAAACGAGTCAAGGAAAAGTATCTAGAACAGGGCCGGTGCTGCAGCAGAGATATGAGGCCTAAAAAAAGGGGGGGGGAATACATTCGAATGCGTGGGTGGAATGTCGGTGCGGTGAAGCTGAGGCGGTATGTACACAAAAAAAAAACCACCAGTCAACGCCTGTCTCTCCACTCGAAAATTGATTGAAAGAGACATCTGTCAGAAGAGGGTTCCGACAGTTTTGACAGTTATCAATCACACAATCACCTTCCCTTGGCTTCCATCACCAAGCAGCGCTCTGAACGGGGGGACGAAAAGCTTAGCACTCCCTATGGCACATATTTCCAGACTTCAGTTCGATTCGTTCGGCAGGGCTGACCCGGAAGTCGGGAACGGAGGGCCCTAGTTGGCTTGGCTCTTGAAACAGCCATTTGGTCGCTGGGGTCAATCAAACCGTGCCGTATCCGAAAAAGCACCGTTCTGGTCAGTTGACCGCGCGGCTTTTTTTTTTTTTTGGTTCTTTTCTCTTTTCATACCATTTTACACGTTTTTTATATTCGTTTAATTTATTGCCGGGCAGCGAGGGATGGCATGCACAGACGACGATACCGGATGGTTTTATGCTCTGTAGCTTCTTCTGGCGGATAGGATGCCATGCATGAAATAATATTTTGACTGGTGATGGATGATGCACTGATGGCCGATATACTCGATCCGGTTGCCTGTGAATAATTCATTCACATCTGATACTTAAACTCTCAAGGCTTCCCACACCCTTTTTTATCTTGTTCTCTTTTTCTATTTTCTATTCAGTTCGATTGCTTCAAGACGGTTTTAAACCTTTGGTCGAAGTTCAAAAGGGGACTCTGCTCGCACGACACCCGCTCCACTCTTTTTTTCTCTTTTCTCGCACGCGCAGCACGAGCACAGCAATCACTCAGGCTTCTTTTGTCCTGCTTGCTGCTATTTTTAATTTAATTTTGAATTAATCGTCCACCACCCCGCAAAAAAAGAATAATTCAGAGTTCGAATTCTCCCCCCCCCCCCGGGAAAGCTTCGAAAGCTTGAAAGCGGTCAAAGTGTATTTATTCTTTAGTTCATTACTTAAAAGGTCCCGACCGACCTCAACGCCAAGTACACTTGTATCTTCTTATGCTTCGAAAAAAAAGGTCGTAGCTTCCAAATCGGATAGCCTCGTCCTCGCATTCTTCACCCCTCCTTCTCTCGTCTCCAACCTTTAATAGCCCTGTTTCTGTCGCATACGATACTTTTTCCCTTAAACTCTTATCCCTTTCGTTCCTTTATTCTTTCATTTTGAATAACAAACGGCATCACGGCATATTCACAGTTATTATTATTATTATAACATATACATGCCGATCGACTCTTTGCTGCCACCTATATAATAATAG